>VZTZ01033556.1:50194-77389 GCA_013400955.1 Drymodes brunneopygia
TTCCAGCAGGGAAACATGAGATAACGGATCAGATATCC
The DNA here is from genome assembly GCA_013400955.1 of Drymodes brunneopygia. Taxonomy (NCBI): domain Eukaryota; kingdom Metazoa; phylum Chordata; class Aves; order Passeriformes; family Petroicidae; genus Drymodes; species Drymodes brunneopygia. Next base: position 50,233 of record VZTZ01033556.1, read on the forward strand.
CACAGCCTGAGGTGTAAGCCAGCCCAAGACATTTCTGCCATTAGCTGACCCTGTTCAACATCTGAGGGTGGCTGAGGGTGGCTGCTGGGTGCCCAACACCTCTAAGACATTCAATCCCTGCGCTGCCAGGGGTCACCTGCCACCCCACCACACACACTGCACACACCCGGCTGTCCCCACACGGGCCCCGTGGCTCCGGGGATCTGGACACCCCTCTCCCCATGGGCCATCCCAGAGAGCTGTCTGAGCTGTCCCATCTCTGCAGCAAGCAGAGGCACTGAGGGCAAATGGAGATGTCACTCTTGAATTTAGGCAGATGCAGAAGCTGATCTGATATTCTCCACTACACCCTCCGTGAGACGCTTAACGGGAGGTGCATGCCCACCCTGCTACCTCTGGGGCAAGAGGTAGAGGACCTGAGCCAAGGATGGCTTCTTCTTCATCTGCAGAGGAAACAAAGTCAGGGGAGGCCATGGGCACATGGAAAGGATAAATTCACTGCCTGGTAAGGGAAGTGGTAAGTGTGGGTTTACAACCTGGTCTCCTCAAGAAGCTGCCAGAGAAAGGTGCAGTAGGAGAGGCAGTGATATGAGTGTCCAGCTGCAGGGATCCTGGCATGTGCCAAGGGACCCGTGTTTTGCCAGGTCCTCTTGTCAAGTTGCCTCTAGGAAGAATGCTTGCTCTACTAATAGCTACTCAGTGAAGGGTACTTCTTTGCAAGCAGCCCACACTGTTTTGTGTGTGTGCCCTGCCTCTCCTCAGTGTGACCACTTGAGTGTAACACTAAAGCAAACTATGCTTTTCTATGGATAAAAGCTTTTAACAGAAAGCTTCAAAGCATTTGCTCAGCAATGAAGAATGGCGCACATGCACAGTGGCTTTCTTCATTTCCAGAGGGTTGTGCAAGTCTACATTAAGAACTGTGAAAAGCAGGTCCTTGGTGAAGTGGATGACTGCAGGGAGGGAGGGAGGGAGAGAGCGAAGGAAGAAAGAGCATCTGCTCTCCTTGAGGCCAAGGAGGAATTGGAGAGACAGGATGTTTTTGTTGGGGAATTTGGCCTTCTAGGACCAGGCAGCTGGGGAATGGTACACCATTTGCTCCTGTCACTGACTCCTCTCTCATGTCAGAGACTCACATGGGACACACTCCAAAAGCAAATGCAATTCCCACCTTCCCACTGCTGGTGGGTGCACACCCTTCTGAGGCAAGCCTTGCCTCCACACAAACATCCTGCAGAGCAGGTCATGGCAGTAGCAACACATGGGGACATATGCATGGCAGCCAGAGGTCTTATCACTCTGGCTACTGAGACAGCCTCATAATTTCTCCTTATCCCACAACTGGCCATGGCAGTGCAGTACACTGGATTTTGCCATAACAGCTCCAAGTCCCCTTTCTCTGTCAGCTCATTCAATTATTGCCAACAAGTGCTGGTTTGCCATACTATCTTTTTAAATAGCTTTTCCAAGTTGCGCCCATCCTTTCTGCCATCATTAAAGTTTTTGGCTGTTCCAGGACAAGGCCTCTATCATGAGAGAAAGCACAAAACTGTGCTGTGCAGCCTTTGTGACACTGGCCCCAGCTCCTTCACTCCTCTGGCCGCAGGCATGGAACAACAGGCTGTGACTTTCCTGCAACTCTTTCTGCCATGTGTCTGTCTGGTTAAACCTTCCTTTGGTCCCTTTCCCTGTCCAAACTGAAGTGCCTCCCCACAGAGCTGATGAAATAAGATTTCTGGAGGTGTTGAGTTTCAGCAGCTCTAAATTTAATGCATGAGTAAGGCATGAACCATATGTTCAGAACATATTTAGGAAAATCTGAGGAAAACCTGTCCCTCTAGAAGTGTTTCTTCCCTTGGTGTTACCACTGCAACACACTCAAAGCTGGTTTGAATCCCTCCATGCCTTGAAGCTGAGTGTGTCCTCCTGGGCACCAGCAGAGGTTGCCGTAGTGTTGTCAGGGGCTGATGGTTGTGTGTAGCACACACCAAGAGTTGTGCATGGCTCTTGCTCCTGGTGTGTCACCAGGACACAGTGACTCCAGCCACAGCTTGTCTGTGGTCCTGCCCAACCTGGGTTGGATCCCAAGACGAGGGAATCCCCCATGCAGAGGCAGAGAAAGGCCCTGGCACAGACAATCCATTTACCATGTACAAAGGAACAGCATCCAGCTTTGCTGAGACTGGGGTGGCAGAATTAGAAGAATTAAAAGAAGAGTAACCAAGATCAGGATCAGTCATGACTTCTCAGCCATATCCCTGACAAGCTGATAATAGGATAAACATTCTGAAGCAATGATTTACTGATGATCTTCAGGAGCAACCTGATGAGCTCTTTGAACATTGAGAGGACCTCTGTCCATCTCAAATTCAGTGTTTGTCAATGTTCACTCCTTATCTGGGGCAATTCATTTGGCTTTGGTGCTTTTCAACATGAATTCCAGTGGAAGATCAGAAAAGTAAAATGAAAGGGCAAATGAAGCCTTATTATGAAAAGCTTAGAGTGGTGAAGAGATGGGGGTAAGGCAAGCACAGAAGCATACAAAATACTCGTGTTACTGACCACGTTTCTGTTGGCCTTCTGCATCAGAGACTGCAGAACCTGCAGCCATGTCCATAAGATAGTCCTTGAATACACTGGACATTTTTATTAGAGCTTATTTGTGCAGATTGAAAAAGGGGGTGTCTTTATGTGGTTTGGTAGCAGCCTTTACAACATTCCTCCCATTTCATGTACAAGAAATGTTATCCATGATTGATCCCCATGTCTCTAGTTACTACCTTTTAAAGGCCACCATACTCCTAGAGGCACATGAGTTCCTTTTCGTTAATATGTGTTACTTAGCTACTTGGGTTAGTATGGTATCTGAATTTACCTTAAAATCTCTTCCAAAATTTAAAAATTTGTTGTACTATTAATGCAAGCAGCTTTGCTCAGAGTGTGATTCTGTCTACCTTTGGTGTTGCATATGGTTTTGGCCCCTAAAAGCCCTTTTTCCCTATCCCTCTAAAGTGTTTGGGAGACTACCCCTGGGGTGGAGTTTGTAATGATATGCCCCAGAAGGGGGGTGGGTCTCCCAAAGGTTGGTTGCCCTCTCCCATTCGTCCTACCACCTGCCCATCTCCTGTCTGTCATCTTTAGTTTCTAGATTGTTCTGTGTTACTTGGTTGCTCATTGGTTTGTATCCCTGCCTGTACTCCCTTCTCCTCCCCTCTCCCTTCCCAGTTGGCCCTTATTCCCTTGTCCCTCCCTTGTTCCACCCCTGGCTTGTCTGTGATTGGTTTATACCCTCAAATAAAAGTCTGGTGCTCGCAGAGTTCTGGGTCTTTAGAACCCAGATACCCAGAGTGCTGCTATGTCACGTCTGTGTCTCTATTATTCCGGGGCTAAGGATCCCTCCCAGCCTACTCCAGCTCTACGGAAACAGTGTCTGTCATATAGGGAAGGCGCCGCCGACGGTGAGGGACGGAAGGGCCCGGCACCAACGACCTGTACCGGGAACACCCTCCAGGACACTTCGTGGGGCACTGGCCCGAGAGGGACCGGTGCTGCACCGGGTCCGGGACCCGCCTGGTCTGGGTTGGTCAGGCTGCTCTGGTGTTACAACGCCGCTCGGCTGCTGCCCAAAACCCTGGTGGGCAGCTGTCCGGCCAGAGCCAGCGGCACCGTAACACTTTGGCATCCTTTTTTCTAAAAATACACTGAAAACTTGCAGATACTGGAGGTAATAGTTACATAAATTAGTTCAGGACTGGAAGAAGAGCTGTGCAGGGAAAGGTTCAGGAGTTTGATCAGCACACTTAGCAAAGCAAAGTGCTTTGCTGTGGCTCCTTCAGGCAGTGAAGATGCTCAGTCCTGGAACCCCTTTTATGCTCAAGATAAAGGCACAGGTAAAACTAGTAGATGGAATTTTAAGATGGAAATGTAGCTAAGGAACAGGTCACCATTTTTAGATAGCGTGGGGGACAACTTTCAGACAAGCTGCCACAGAATGCAATAGCTTCTTCTGATCGAGAGCAACAGATCTTTAGGAATTTTCAGCAGAGTTAGAAGAACATGCCAATAGCATGCAATGTCCTTCAGTGTAGAAAAAATAGAGGAGTCTGGAGCAAATAGCCTTTTCTTGCTTCAGTCTTAGTGATTAAAAAGTAACTTTTCTGCAGATGTGAAAAGCAAGTTTGGACCTTCTCATGCTCACTGTGAAGCACTGGGAAACTCCTTTGAAACACTGAAAATCATCTGGTTTTTCACCAGAAAGGAAGGTAGATGATTTTGTAAAGATGAAATACTCATATCTGAATGCCATGGGCAGCCTTGCCTACTCGTCTTACTTATTATATGAATTTAATAAAACCATTACTTCATCAAACTTACTCCAGCCAGATGGTTATCTTGCCAAATAAGATGGCTTTACACAGTAGATCAGCTTCATGCTGAGGCAGAAGTCCCGAACACTTTCAATCTGTCATCTAGAAGATGCTGCAACCACTTCCCCTCCCTTCTAAGAACAGCAGGGCTTTTCTGTTCAGGCAGGTAATGATGGAAAAGATTGCCAACAGAAGCAGGCCCTTGGTTCACGAATAACAAGGACATTAGCTACTATTGCAGCAAAAATTAGTTGCTACCAGAACAAATCTGTGATTTAGGGCTCCTAAGAGGAGATGTTCTTTTTTCTTTGTTTTTATAGCTTTTTAATGATCATGGGCAAATAAAGTTACACCTATTTTCTGATGCTGAATCTTGGAACTATTATTTATAGTCTGTATAATTCATCTCCAAATCCTGATTTTTTGGCAATGCGAAGCAGTAGCTAGGCCAGGAGTTAATGATTATAAGCTAAGCATTTATCTCACTTGGTGCCATGTCGGCTTGTTCTACTTTCAAATATTATTTGCTCTTATGCATGCTGCTGTTGTGCCAAACCTGAAGACAAATTGCTATTTTTCCAAGGAAAAAAGCACTATGACTTGATTCCAATTAACAGTGTAGGTTTTAAGTGTAATCTTTGTATTGCTCCTTTTTTCCCAGTCCTATTTATCACTATTGAGTACATGTCATCTGTTACACTCTACACTTCCAGTGCTTTTCCTCTTTTCTCATGTCTGAAGATATACTTGAGCTAGAGACATATTGAGGAAAAAGTGAATTTTCAGCCTCTGATCTGAAAAGACAGGGGCCCCAGAGGTCACATAATATTTCTAGCATGTTTATGCATGTTCAAGGGCTGTCCCACTTCCAAATATTTACTAAGCAGCTTTTTCCTGCACTGTGCCCTGCATTTCTTTTGAATTTGTCCTTACCTTTCATTTTTCATTCTGCATGATGAAGCCCCAGGTTACTGTCAGGACAGACCTGTTTAATGCTCCCCAAGTGTAGCTGCTTCCTGTTCAATTGAAGATGGCAACAGTGTGCAGGACTACAAAAGACCAAACCAAACCAAAGCAAAACAAACCTATTCATGTTATTCTTTATCTAGGGATTGATTCTTTGCATCTTGACTTCTCAAGGTCAGTGAATTGATCCAAAGATCAAAATGGAAGGTATTTTTGTCTATGGACTATGTTCCACTCTGAGAGTATATTTCCCTCTAAAATTAGAATTTGGACACCAAACCTCTGTCATGTTGTAAGTTGTTACACAGAGAAACAACAGACAGTATATTTCATAATCCACCTAGTTTATGCTTTAATTTTGATTGAAAATTGGTGCTTTTGTAAAACTCAGAAGTTAAGGCATTTGAATTACTCAGTCCTTTAATATACTGAATATGCAGTGAGAAATGCAGAATAAAGGAAAAGGTATTACTCCCTATGAAGATATTTACTTTTAAACCCAGTCAAAATTTAAGCCAGTCAGAATATCCTTGTGCTCTGACTTTCCTGATCATTGCCTTCCAGAAGGGAAACCTCTGCTTGGTTTTCAAAAGTAGAGAGACCTTAGCTAATACTCTTTTCATGTTTCATTGACCTATTGTTTCTATAAGATTAATTCTGGATTCTAATCTACTCTTTTTTTTTTTTGTCATAGTTTTTTACTGATGTAATAAAAATATTTTTAAAATCAAAAAAATAATTTTGCTATAATTAAATTTTTATTCACATTTCTTTATTTCAACATCTTTTACAGACATCAGCTAACTGGTAGTCTTGTAAGAGAAGTCTAGTTTTAATTTTTCCCTTGCTATTTAGCATTTTGTACCACCTAAACCTAACTAAAGTTTATGGTTTCAGGTTTTCAGTAGCTTATGGTTTCTACACCCTCACTCCACCAACCTCAAACAAATACTGTCTAAAACTTCTTTGTCAGGGCTTTTTATTTGGTTGTCAGGTGACATGAAACATGAGGATAAGTCTGTTAGTGACTTTATTCATTATGTGTTCATCAAACTGCAGTATCTACAAATACATTAAAAAGCACAGTTAAATTTAGTGTTGTGATTCATAAGAGAGGGAAAATAATTCAGAAAATTAAGTAGATATTTAAGTTTATACATGAATTTGTGAATCCACAAATTTTCAAAATTGGACAATAAATAAGGTGTGCTTTCACTTTTTTAGTAAGAGAGATTCAAAATGAAAAATAAATGGAAATATTTCTAACAGTGAATGCCTAACATTAGAAACCATAGCAGATAAGACAATTTTACTAAGAGAGGCTATCTGCTAAGTGATAATGCCAAAAAATAATTTTCATTTCCTTTTTAATTTCCTCTGAAAAACAACAATACAACCAAGGAAAAAATGTAAAGTTCATTACACAATTGATAAAAAATCCGCTTTAGCCTGTTTTCTACCTTGAGGCCTATAATCAAGACTAAAAAACACATCATACAGTCTTAGCAAGAATAATAGAAATAAGGAAATCTCACTGCTATTTATATCTGCTTTTTCAGCACCTCTGGTTCATATTGGTGTGATGATTTCTAAAATAAGAAAATCAGTTTGCTATTTCAACTCATTCCTACTCTTTAGGATTAAATAGAACCTGAGCAGCTAGCATCCTGCCAGTCGTACCTGGAGCCACACAAGTGTGCATGGCCTTCCTTTTAATGAACAAACTCTGTGGTGAGTCAAGACATTGAAAGCTTCCTTACACCCCAGCAAAGGCGTGTTTTCAGGAGAGTTGATAGGAAACTTGCCTGTAATGAGAGAGAGCATTTCAGTCAAAGCTACAGTGGTGCCTTCAGTAGTACACGTACCTCTGTTGAGGCGCTCCTCTGAGCGCCCTGCAGCCCTGCGCACACAGTCCTGCCTGTCAACTGCTGGTCCACAAAACAGTGTTTGAACTGAGAAAGCAGAACCCAAATCACCTAACCTACCAGCCCCTCAGCTATAAGGTGCCTAAGAAAATAGAATCAAGATTTAAAGACCCATGCTCTGTGGAGCAAACAAATCATGTCTTCTGAAAGCCTCCAGGAGTGCCCTGTCTGAGCAGGTACAAACTCCTGTCTCTGCCCACTCTGTAGGAAGGGAGCACAGACATTTTTCAAGACTGCTTCATACAGGGCCTAAAATCTAAGTGCAAGTTAGGTGGCAAAGCCAGACACCTGCGTTAGGCTGGCCAGCCCCAAGCCCAAGAAGACAGCAGTCTGAAACATGCACCCTTCCAAGCACGCAGGGTCCCGGGCCCGCCGCGCTCCCCAGGGCTTCCCCACCGGCGGCTGCAGGCAGCATGCTGAGGGCACGGAGCAGCACGGCCCCTTCACGCCTGGCATTGCTTCTTTAAAGGTGTTTGAGAGATGCAGAGGCTTCAGAGCCCATTCAAGACTGTGTCCCAAAACAGAGGAGCACAGAGTCGCTCTGCCTGTGTGAATTCCAGCCATCCGAGCCTCACGCTGAAGGTGTATTACTGTGTCTGTGATGCTACACTGATGGTATGCAGTGTCATATTCTGTTCCAAATTGGCTCTAACACGTCTCTGATACATGGGCTGATGAGCTTTCTAGGTAGACGCTCTTGCCATTCTCTTTCTAAAAAACCGTGTAATGTCATACGATCCTTGCAGTTCCTCTAGGGACAGCAGACTGCTCCATGAGGGAGGCTGTGCTACATCTGTCAGTAGTTTGAAAGCTGGCATGGACACGGCAGACAGTGACATCACCCGTCCTCTCAGACCTAGCATAATGCCAGCTGGTGGAATTTGCATTTTCTCCCCAAGGATTTCTTTCCCACTGCACAGTGCTTCTTCTCTGTGTAAGCTACAGCCCAAGGCAAGAGATGACAATTGAACTGACAGCACAGGACAGAGCATGTGAGCATCACTGCTGCATTTCAGCCAGCTCGGAATCACCACAGAATTCAGGTCTGAATTCTGTCAGCAACCGTTCCTTGTGCCTGAAGCTGCACAGGGCATGCAGGAGGACACAGGAGTGTGGCCAATACTGTCACTGCAGCCATCTCTTAATAGATCTTCTACTTTCACAAAATGTGCTGGAACCTCCCTCTTGACCTCCTGCTAATTTAATTCAAACTGACAAACTAGTTCAAAAGTCATCAGAGTGACCGACAGAGGCTGAGGCTGTGTAAGAAATGAGACATGAAAATGAGGAATGAGACAAAGACAGAGAGAGGAGAAAGGTTTTTTCTAGGATATTATAGATGAAATATATGTAGCATCTAGTAACCATCCAGCTAAGTAACATGGGTGAACAACAGTCATCTGGTACTAAATGGATTCTGACTTCTAAAATGCAGAAAAAATGCTTAAGAAATACTGAAAAAACATACTCTAAAAAAATCACATTTAACATCAGCTCTGAGACAAGAAAATGAAGAAAACAATACTGTGGTACATGGGGGAAAAAAAGAATGGCAGACATACTTCTTCTTCAAAATACATTTGGGCAGCTCCTGAGGTCTCTTTTCATTTTGCATATCCAGAAATGAACAGAAGGAAAAATATGCACATAAGAGCACACTTATTTTAAAAAATGCATGTCTATTTGCTGGAACATCAGAGATTTGAATAGTTAAACACTGTGTACAGTCAAAAAAAGGGAAATTATAGATAAGCCAAGGTTACTTTGGGGAGCAACTATGCCTATAAACAACAATAAAAACAAAGACCTGTAAAACCAAAAATAGAGTTCATTGTGTTTTACCTTCTGACCCCAATCAGGAAAGCAGTTCTCTTTTCCTAACTGCTTAGTTAGCCCCATCTGCCACATAAATAGGTGACAGATCAAGCTGCAACCATTGCACCATTGTCTGGAAAGGATTATTGTCACTATAATCTGAAGAAAAAAAAATCTAATAAAAGAAATACTGAGAAGTGGAGACAAAGTTTTCAAAAATAAGCATAGTGATTTTGCATGGTCTTTGTCAGCAAGCAGACATTTTCCTGTGCAGCTGAACAGCTTCCCTAATCATGTACAAACCAAACCCCATAACACACTTGTCTACTGGCTCCACTCTGCACTTTCTCCCCTCCACACTCTCCAGGATATGGCTTAGGTTGCCAAGAACAGCTCACAGTAAAGATAGAACATGATTAACTTTTTTTCCAAGGAGTAAAGACTATGTGGCAAATTCATTACACCATTCCACAGCTTTTGGTTTGAAACTCTCTATGATGGTCACAGAAGAAACACTGCACTGCTATCTTGCTCCAGCACAGTGTCTGAGCTTTCTCTCTCTTGTGCCAATAGTCTCTGTCTAACATGTCCTCCCACCTTCTTCGGTTTCTCTTCCAGATGATACAAAAACCTGCAAGATGGTGTGACGTCCCAAGAGCACAGTGGTTTGTGTCAGAGTACACATCCTATTCTATGTGCAGGTAACACACTCAGCATAAAGTGTTTCAGTATGTCCTTCAGGAAGATGCTTCATCCTTAATTTTCTGTTTATTTTCTTAAAAAACAAACATAAATCATCTGCTGCAAGGATATCATGACCTAGGGTTTTCTTCATCTTCACCTTTTTATGGCTGACGTGGATCATTACTCACGGTAATGAGGTTAAGAACTTTTCAGTTTCTGAGCCAATACGGCATCTGACTTCCCATCTCCCAGAGAACAGGCAAATGGTAAGAGCATCAGAACTGTAGAGGGAAAAGCAAAAAGTTATGAGGTAGGAAAATCATCAGTAACTAGCCATCCTAGATTCAACCACGACCTTAATGTTATTTGATACCACCTCATATCACTGCCAGGGGCAGGCAAAGGGGACTCTCTCTGGCTTCTGAGAAGAAGGGCGTGGCTTCCAGTAAAAAAGACACATTGGAAGGGGAAAAGCTGCCCGTCGTTCATTTTTCTTGGAGTCTGTGGTGAGCATTTTTACATGTGAATCACCCTCTCTTTTGCATACTTCTGTAATTAATGTTGCTGCTGTTGCTATTCATTTTTTTATCTCATTACTGTTTCCAGTAAATTGTTTTTATCTCAACCCCTGATCTTCACCTTTTGTGCCTCCAATTCTCAACTCGATCCCTCTGCAGTGGGAAGTGGGAGGGAAAGTGAGAGCAGGAGATCAGCTTCTGGTTTGGGAGAGCCTCTGTGAAGCACTGAACTGGGCAGCACAATACCTAAATCACAACGCTAATGAAGAGAGACACTGTAGAGGGAGGTTTACTTAGTGATGAGACTAGTAGCATTAAACAAAGCTCAGTCAGATGGGGTGACCCAGAAAGCTCCACATCTCATGGTCTCTGTAGTCAAGGCTGCCCCCAACCTTCACATTCCCAATAAGTCCTTTGTTTGCTAGTATGAGGTCCAGCAGCCCACCTCTCCTCATTGTCTCCTCCACCATCTGTGCCAAAGTGTTATCAGTGCTGTGCAGGAGCTGGGCTGTGTGTGCCTCACTGTGCTGTCTTGGAGCAGAGTGATTAAATTCCCACACAATAACAAGGGTTTCTGACTGTGAGGCTGCTTCCAGCTATCTGCAGAAGGCCTCATCTACTTCTTCCTCACAATCAGATGGACTGTAACAAACACGGCAGTGTCACCCATGTTAGCTTCCCCCTTAATTTTTACCTATAAGCTCTTTATCCATTCTTCATCCACCCCTTGGCAGGGATGGATACAGTCTGGTTGCTTTCTCACAAAGAGCAGATCCACCAACTTGCCATGCTGGCCTACCTTTCCTAAAAAGAAGCATGTAGCTGTCCCTGACAGCATTTCAGTAATGCAAGCTATCACATCATGTCTTTGTAATTGGAATGAGATCATGGCAGTGACAGCAATGAGAGCAAATTTCCTGATTTTTGTTTTTGCATTTTCAAAATTGTTCTTCAGTGTGTTCAGAATAACCCTTTATGCCCAGAGCTGGTTACTAAAAACATTTAACACTCATTTGGTACACTGGTGTTCCATTGAATGCCTGAATTTTGGTGACCTCTGTATTCTACTGTCAATATTCATCCTTCTTAGTGCCAATCATGAAAGAAAGAATCCTTACATTTAATGCTTTAAGGTGATGAACAAATACCTAATATGCTAGGATTACTGTGCTGATCATGGTAGCCTTTAGGGGTTTTTACACATTTCTGACAAAATTATCTTTGACTATTTTACATTTATCTGGAACTTGGCCACCTAATATCTCTGTTGCTAGAGAAAGATCAAGGGGTATTGCCTCATTACTTTATCTCTGTTGCTACCTCCCCAAAATCAATATAATCTGCCATTTCCCCCAGAATAAATCACATAGAAAAGGCTTCTATCATAGTGTAAAGATAAACCTGAAGTACTCCAGGCAAGACAAGGAGCACTATGAGGTATGTCTGTATAAACACATCCTTTATTGTATGTCATCACCTATGTATGTGGGTTGAAACAAAATCATGCCACTCTTCAGTTGCCCACAACTAGGCCAAATACAGTATAGTTACAAGGTCAGGTTCTTAACTGGTATAAACCACCACTATTCTGTTGTCTTCCATGTTTTCCCACCAACCCCATCCCACGCACCTTTAGTCCAGAGGACGAAATCTAGAAAATGTCTACTACCCATAGCAGAAGCCTCATATTCCTTTTTCATTGAAGCCCCTTCTATAGGATTTCTCATTCCCTCCTACCCAGAACTCCTGTTTTGACCACATACAGAAGGCTTTGTTTCAGGATGAGATGGAATTAAAGGAAAAAAGAGAGATACCTGCATGCATGTAATTAATAGAAACCTCCAAAAGAAGGTCTGCTGGTTTGCTGTGCTCCACAACATACAATTAGCATTAATAACAAATAGAAAGTTAATTGAGGAACAACTTATTCAGACTGATTATCCGGTGGGATGTGAACTTATTAGACATATTTATTCTAAGACAGAATTTTCTAACAGCAAGGTTGATTGCCTATGGAACAATTTATCAAAGACTGCTGTAGATTCTTTTTCACTTGAGGTCTTTAAAACCAAATACTTTTCTCAGGGTCATGCTCTACCCAGGCATAAACTGCATCATGCAAAAAACAATTTCCAGTATCTATGTTGGATGTCCATGAGTGCTGTGACCTGAAGGTCAGTCATGGTTCCATCTACATGAAGATCTAGATGGGAGAATCAGGTAGAATGCCCCAAAATGGATTCACTGCCAATAAAGACCTATAGTAATAGACACTCTGGCCTAGAGAGTGAGTGAAATATATCCAAGTCCAAGACATAGTTAAGATGCATGGAAAGGCTCTTTTTGATGTCTGTAAGTTTTGGATGACAGACTTAGAGGGTGGTTGCAGTGCAGACAGTTTGCAGTGACCAGGCATATCACTTCCAGCAAGTATTAGGTGACACTGCCCTCAGACGGTCAAGGTGGAGTAGGTAAATGCTTGTTAATTCTTAAAATAAACTTAAACTTAACAACTGGCTAAATACATTTCAAGCAATACACTGCAAACAAATCTCCATTACAATGAGCCCTTGAGAAAATGGTCATTTCTTTGTCTATGGCTATCAATAGACTGGAGTGAGGATATTCCAGAGAACAATGTGCGCTACAGAATAGACCTCCTGCTGCAAAGGGGGAACAAGAAGAAATTAAAAGGAAAATTATTTCTCAACATAAAACCTTTGTAGCATAGCTAAATTTGTCTAGAAAGTTAACATTTGGGAGATTAAATGGGCACTGCAAAATCCTCCATTAGCTGAAAGAATATGATATTAACAGCAGATATAAAATATACTTACATTTTTAAGTCATCTTTTATGCTTAAGGTATATGAATGCTCTGCACAGTGTAAAACTGGAGGTGCTGTAATAGGTTATACCACATCTCAACAAGAATGAGGGGCAATGGGGAAGCAGTTTAAATAGACAGGGTTACAGGAGGAGATCAGGTTCCTTCTTCAAATTAGGTATTTACAGGTTTTCTGTATTGTCACATCATCCCAGTAACACAGTCCTTCTGAGGTGCAGCAGTTCAGGCAATCTTTCTCTGGCTGTCCTGATAACCACAGACTTCAATTCGGCTCCTGCAACCACCCTGAGGAAGGCTGGGCAGCACTGGCTGCAGGAGAAAGAGGAGTTCTCACCACTGCAGCTCAGCCACTGGCTGTACCACAGGACAGCAGCACCTGACCACAGGATGAGCCATGACCCTCATCCTCTTCCAGCTCCTAACAGGCACAATTGCCAGTCCATGTGTCCCCAAACCCTGCTCTCACCAGAGAAGATGGCTGGAACTCCTTCCTAACCCTCAGTGGCTAAAATGCTGTCCTGGGCTGTGGAGTGTGGGGAGACCCCCGGTTCAGGTCCCCAGGGACATCAGGACTGTGAACACCCTCCAAGGATTTTTGTGGCATGACACCAACATTTGAATTAAACAACTGAAGTTACCTGTGTGGTTCAAGCAGAGATTCGGGATGCAATTCATCTGAGCTAATCCATGCTTTTGCTTCAAGACAGAATTAATCACATTCCTGGGGGCCCCACTCACCTCCTTTGGTCATGTATGAGCTGCAAGCGAGCCACACAGACAGAGGCATCTCCACTGGGGTGTCCAAGTTTGGGAAACCATGGACAGATAAGAAGTTGCCAACTCTCTTGACTCAGTTTAGGACAAACTGAGTAAGAAAGATAATTCACATTTTTTAAGATAGGGGGAAGAAATTCCTTCACATGTATGAAAATTCAAAGTGACTCTTCTGAATACCTGGGTTGATTAATCTGGAGTGGGAGAGGTCAGAAACCAGCTCAGAGGGCACATGTTGCTATAGCAAGAAACTGCCATTTTCCCTTCCTTTTTGGTAAAGTTGCTACCTTCCTGCTTGCTCAGGCTAAGCCAAAAGATGTTTCTGTCCAATATTCTAAATATCTATGGAAGGCTTTAATACAAACTCAAGGAGAACCAAGTTCTAAAATCATTTTCATTTATCTTATGAGAAAACAAGTAAATAACATCTCATCTTGTGGTTAAGCAGATTAATGGTGGAAAACACGGCTGATGGCAGGAAAAACATGCCTTTGTCAAATGCCCTGTATAAGGTCATTCTCATAATCAAAAGAAAACTAATCCTCTTCCACTAGATAACAGCCTTAGCTAGCCAGTGATTTTACTACCTCAGACAAAAGCTCTCTGAATTCAAACATCAAAAGTGCCAGAGATTTCAAAATGTTTGAAATGCATATAGCAGGAAGTACTTAGGTGGAAAAAAATCAAGCCAACCAACTTTCTCTCTTTGTTTGGTTGGGGTTTCTTTTAGAGAAAGAAAGAAATTAGGGGAGAAGGAAACTTTTCCACCTAGATTTTCTTCATCATCTGTCGTACACTGTTCTGTCAGTCGGGGATTGAACCAGATCTTGCCAACAGAAAAGTGTTACAAAGGGGCAGTGGTGCAAAAGGCACCATGCAGGATAAAAACTGGCCATTTTCACTTTTCTGCTGCAGTAGTGCCTGCCTTGGCTGTAGTGTATTGAAGTAACTCTGGTTTAGGCTGCAAAAACTTCCAAATTTGCCCAAAGCTAGGCAAATGCCTACAAATTTTCATGAAGGGGCTTTTCTCACCTTTAATTTACCAAGAAATATAAAGGACAAACAGTCTTTTCATTAAAAAGACTAAATTAAAGATTTGATAAATCAAAATATTAACGTTAAATTAACTTAAAATTGAAGATCTGAGTTGATTAAACTAAAGATGCAACTCTGAGTAATTTCAGCTGAGTTCATCTGCTGCCTCTGAAATATAAAGTTCAAAATTGAAACAATCCAATGCAGATTTAAGACAGAAATATATTTTCAAATGTTTGAAAATTGTAGTCTTGGTAAATCTATTCTTCAGCATCTCTGTGAAATTTTGATACGAGTTTCTCTGCTACAGAAGGATTATGGTAATGAAACAGTATAGAATCACAGAATCATTGAAGCTGAAAAAGACCTCCAAGATCATTGAATCCAAACTTTGACTGATCACCACCATGCCCACTAAGTGCCATGCCCAGACACTTCTTGAACACTTCCACATCCCTGGGCAGCCTGTTCCAATGCTTAACCATCCTTTCAGTGAAGAACTGCTTTCAGGCAGTTGTAGAGAGCAATAAGGTGTCCTCTGGGCCTCCTTTTCTCCAGGATAACCTACCCCAGCTCCCTCAGCTGTTCCTCATAAGACTTGTGTTCCAAGTCTTCAATGTCCTGCACTTCAATGTCCTGCTTCAATGTCAAGCACTTCAATGTCCTGCTTCCTGTAACACACATAAACAGTGTTGAGGAATACATTCAGTGCAGGCAGCTCAGGGTGAAGCTGCAGCAGGAGCTGCAGGGTCAGCTCTGGGTTGAGCTCTGGCAAGAGCCCCAGGAAAGAGGCCATGAACGGCCAGCTCTTGGCAGAACAAGGGGCCCAGGGACCTGCGGCCCTNGCCCTGCCAGGTGAGGGGACATTGAGGCATGGCAGGAGCTGATGATGCCTGGGCTTCCCTGTGTTTGCACTCTGAGGGTATAAAAGCCATGGGGTTCCCCTGTTCTGCGACCCTCCTAGGATGCAACCACCTCAAGCTGTTATTTTGTTACTATGCCATGATTTACTTCTTTTGAGGATTTGGACATCTGAGACTCTGCCCGGAGAAACATGGGGTTGAGCCAGTAAGGAAATCTGATCTGGCTGGGTGGGTGTGGGGTGTGTAGTTGAGACTGGGCCCCAGTCCCAGCTCAGGTGGTGTGAGAGTGACTGACAGAGTGGCTCCTGGATGGCTGTGCAGGGAAGTTTCTGTAAGAACTGGACACAGGATTCGAGGTGTGGCCTCACCAGTGCCCAGTACAGGGGGACAATCCCTGCCCTGCTCCTGCTGGCCACACCATTGCTGATCCAGACCAGGATGCCATTGGCCTTCTTGGCCACCTGGGCACAGCCTGGCTCATGTTCAGCTGCTGTCACCAGCACCCCCAGATCCTTTTCCTGTGGGCAGCTTTGCAGCCGCTCTGCCCCAGCCTGTGGCTGGGGTTGTTGTGACCCAAGGGCAGGACCCAGCACTGGCCCTTGTTGAACTTTATATCAGTGTCCTCGGCTCATCAAAGTCCAGATCCCTCTGCAGAGCTCTCCTGATTGAAAGTGAGCTCATTTCCTTCATCCAGATCACTGACAAAGATATAAAAAAGAATTTGGCCCCAATGCTGAGGCTTGGGGAACAGCACTGGTGACTGATCACCAGGGACTTGTGAGCATCCAAATGAGATAGAAGGTTGCTAACTTCTTCATTCTGGATTTCAAGTGGTCTTTTCTGCTACCTGTCCCTGTCTACCACATTAAGGGGCTGGCTGCCTTGAGGATATCAGGTTTTCCTGTAAAAGACTGAGGCAAAGAAGTATCTCAGCCTTTTCCTTATTCTGGGTGACAATACTCCTCCCACTTCCAATACAGGATGGAGATCATCTTTGGACCTCCTTTATCTGCTGAAGTACTTATAAAAACACTTTTTAATATGTTTCAAAGCAGTGACCAGATTGAGTTCTAGCTGAGCTTTCACCTTTCTAAATATCTATCTACATGACCTAACGACATCGTTGTACTCTTCCAGAGTTGCCTTCACCTTCTTCCAAAGGTCAAAAATTCTCTTTATTTCCCTGAATGCATTCAAAAGCCCTCTATTCAGCCAAGCCAGTCTTCTTCTCCACTAGCTGGTCTTTCAGTACAAAGCGATGGCCTGCTCCTGCACCTTTAAGATTTCCTCCTTAAAGTATGTCTAGCTACCATGGAGCCCTTTGTTATTAAGGACTGTTTCCCGGGAGACTTGCTGAACCAGTTTCTGAACAGGCCACTGTCCACTTCCCAGTGTAAGTACAGCTTTCTGTACTGGCCATACGTTGCTTTTCACTAGTTCCTCAGCTATCACTGAAGTGAAGTTCCTCACTATGACTGTGAAATGTGGAGCCAGGCTGTGGATGGTGCCTGGCCAGTGACACTTACATGACACCACTAACACTCATGAAGTTACACCATATCCATGGTATGAAGATTAATGCAGAATCTGGCCTGTATTAACTGCTTCTTAAAAAGTGTATTATCCCCAAAATTGGGAATAATGTATTACACAGACTCCAGCTCTAAGAGAGGCTAGGATCAGTGGGTAGGACTCCTTTCTTGCAAACTCATCCAATTCTATTCAGAAAGCTATTATCCAATGTTTTAAATCTTTTTTCTTATCTTTTGTTACACTGATGAGAAATTAGAAGGTTTTCTCACTCTCCTATTTTTTATAAGTTAACAGCCAGCAATATGGTTTTATATAGATAGAACACCCAATATACAGGCAGTAAATTATTCTGAAGCAAATGTTAAAATGTGGTAAGCCAGTGAAATATATCACAGTTTAGCTTGTAAGTTAGTAGAAGCTCTTTTATTTAACTGAGACAAAGTTTGCACTTTGTTGGACTGTGAGTGAAGCATGGTTCTACAGCCCACAGGCTGATGGACACAGAGGAGGAACCTGACTCCAAAATCTTGAAACGCAAACTGCATCAGTCCAGGGGAAGGAATTGTATTTTCCACTATATCAATGCATTTCTATAAAATATTCTTTTACCTTGTGCTGGTTAGTTTTATTTTTTGTCTTTTCTTTTCCCACTGAACTAAGATGCAGCAATGATGTGGGAAAGAAAATTTCTTGTATTTTGAAAAGGGGCCAGCTGGCCATTAAAAAAAACACAGACCCTGATAGAGATTTATTGAACAAGCTCTTTAAAACAAACCTATATCATCAGTGAAATCTTGCCACCTAGCAGGGGGCCTGGTATTGAATTTATGATTAATGATAGGTAGGTGAATGGTTAGTTGAACACACATGTGAGGAAAGAGCGAGGGAAAAAGATAAAATAGCACCTTGTTCCTTGGCTTGGCTAACACCAAAGTGCTGACTATCAAAAGTGATTGAATCACAGGTTGCACCTTTCTGTTCAAGCATTAAAGAAGAAGACACCTTCACAGTGGCTGCTATAAAAACCCACCTTAATATCTCAAGGTCTTCTGGGAGCAGAGTCTCTAGACTCTAAAATACTGGTCGTTAACTAGGGCTGTTATAGGTAATATTCATGAGCTCCCTTGGTGACTCCAAATTGACTTTTGGATGGCTGTTTCCTGCTATAGAAATGGCAATTTTAAAGCAATTTCCTAAATGTTTCTGCTGGCTACCACAGTTAACAATGGTAGCTATAGAGAGCAGCAGCTGGGGTAGACACTTACCTTCATAGGCTAACTCTGCACCAGATTGTGTAATCCATGTACCCCTCTGTCTGAGAAGCCTGACTCTGAAGTAAACTCATGAGTTTTAATCAAGGGTTTTAATTTTTCATTATATGCACAATGAAGGCTGCTGTCAAAGTAGCTGCTCTCCCTAAGGCTGCGTTGGGATACCTGATCCATTGGTCTTCACTGAACACAAGAACTACAACTGACAGAGAAGGACAGTCCTAAGCTAAGACCTTTCAGCTACTTCACCCAGCTGTAAGAGATGGGACCGAAGCCCCTCATCTGTCATTTGCCTCATGACCATCGACCAGGGCAGAGACTGATCACCCAAAGACCCCAAAAAGGGGAAAAAGGACTTTTGCACAAGGAAGTCCAGGCCAGATCAAGGTGGGATGCCTGCCAAGCACAGAGGTGTAACTGGTACAAAACCAGGTGCAGGCCACGGTGAACTGCGTCGTCCTTGCTGTCAAAGCAGAGAGAACTGCATGGGATGGTTTGTACTGTACACCTGAAAGAAACAATGGGCCTTGTTTCCCCCACCTTTTGGCCANCTCATCTGGATCTTTGATCAGGATTTTTGCCCTTGACAAATGTAGTGTCTTGGCAAGTGTAAGGCAAGATGTTATAGCTGCTCACTTGAGGAGGCTGCCAAGCAAAAGCTAAGTTTTTTCATTCTTCCCTGATTAGGGAAGGTGAGAAATCACCAAAATGGGTTGCTCACCCCATTACCTTCCTGCATGGCCCAGAAAGGTCTTTTCCACAGGAAAGTATAGCCATGAGCTTGCCCTAACGCTATTGTGGCATCCAAGGGTTCCCTTACTCCCAAAACCTAAAAAGACTTAGCTGTCAGGCTATACTCAGTTGGGCTTTAAGCTTTAAGTGCCTACTGTTCTTGTAATTACCTTCTTGTAGTGCTTGCCTCTAGGGATCTTGGTCAGGCTTGTCAGAAATTTGCCCCAAATGTCCAGACAACCATTACATGCTATGGCTCTGGAGACATATTCGTGATTTCACCGCAGTGATACATGCTTTCTCCAACCTAAGGACCTTGCAGATTAGGGATTATTTTTTAAGGGAAGGAATAGGGGCTTTTTCTGAATAGATTTTCTTAATTTCTTAGTTGAGTGACTGGCTTTCCTTCAGAATTGCAGGCACCCTGAAATCCTGGTGCTTGGACAAATGGACCAGTACTTCAGCAACCATTTGCCTAAAATGGAAATACTAGTGTTTGCAGTTTTAAAAGGGAATTTCCCTATTTTAAAGCAACCAGGTTCAAGCACTACAAATGCTTGTAGTCTGATCTTTGCCTCCAAGCAGATCACCACTAACTCTCACTGGTTTGCAACACTTGGCAGCACACTGATGGGCAATATAATATGTATGAAAATGAGGGAATAAAAGATATGGAAGTCTTCAATGGTGGTGCAGAGGGCTGGAAAATACCTTTATAGTACATCATTTCACTGAAATTTCTGATTTTCAGAACATTGGTTCTAATATTAATGCAGTCATAATATTTAATATCTCCATAGTGGAATTCCAGCATTAAAAAAAAGAAGATCTATGGCTTCTAACTAGGAAAGTATATCTCACTGCTTTTAACCATGCTGACTCTGACTGATTTAAGAGCTACACCCACCTGTCCCCAGGACAGAGCCTCCAGGCTCCAGTATAGCAAGTATCTGGTAAGAAAACCTATCATAAGCAAGAGTTCTCTCCATAAAAAACTTAGGGAGGATGTTACAGATAGCAAAAATACTCGAGGGGCAGCACATATTATTTTAAATTTTTGCCTCTATCCGTTCCTCTTTTTGTATTTAGCCACTGTGAGGTTGTGATGTCTGCAGAAAGGAGACTACCTTTTTATTTCCATGAGAGGTAGACCTCTTGGTAATTCCATTCTGTTTATTTAGGGCCTGTGCTGTCTCTTTATGCAGTTCCTTATCTGGCCAGTATTAATTGATGCTGCTCTGTTGTGCCAAGGCTGGTGCTGTACATCTTTCAAATAAAACAAAAATTTGATAGGGGAACACTTAGAAGAGTTTCAAATGACACACTTATGATTATACTATTTCCCCCATTGTAAATGGCCTCTCTGGAAAACTAGACACCATTATTCACTCTAGGGAGAGCACCATCTCCCCAGCCACTCCTTAAACAGTATAGACCATTACAAAGATTTTGTGACCCTGGTGGGACAAGGCAGTACAAAACTGAAAAGCAGAAATAACTCTTCATGAGGATTCCTGTGGATGTGTCTCCCCTCTCCTCATGAATGCATCGGAGGCAGGAAGGAAATGCATAGATGAGCATTTCAACTCCACCAGTAAACAGCTGATTGTGTGAAATAAGAGGTTTTTCTCCAAGTTCCAGTAGTGCCATGTGCTTACCTCAGACCTGTTGCTGTGTGTTAGCAGTTTATGAGTGTGTATCAGCCAGGAATGATTCCTGTTCAGAAGGTGCCTGGCAGAGCTACTGCCAGATTCTTGGAGAAGCTCAAGATATTAGTTTGATGAGCAGTTAGCAGGACAGCATGTTCGAGATTTCTCCCCCAGTTTTCCTCTCGCTGAACTTGGGAACTGCCTTCATATGAATAAAATGATCCTGTTGAAAAGATCCAACACAGCTTTGCTCTGCCTTGTGCTGCCAGTCAACAGATGCTGAGGAAATGAAGCAACAAGCCCAGGATATGGTAGAGGTGTATCTAGACTACTCCTAGTTGTTCCTCTCTGCTGGGAACACCCTTTACTATGTGGTAAACTCACTGGAGGAGCAAAGATGACTGTAGTCCCACTGCCAGTACTGCCTAACACAGCAGGCAGTTTGGGCCCTGGAACACTGTCACACTGCTAGGCAGACCCACCCTAAAATCTCCTGCAGAGAAGACATGTGCATCCTTCCCTGCTATCTGCCTGACAGCTCTTGCGCTAAAGAAACTTTTGTGTGCTTGCTCAAGTTTTTAACCCACCACCCTGGGCTTAAGCCCAGTGACTTAAGCAGTTCCTATTTTTGTCATTGCCTGTAAAACCCCTTTGTATAACTTGAGCCTGACAAGGGGCACCTTCTCCTAAGCAAAAGCCAGGGATCCCTAGAGGCTCATCCTGCTCCTACCATAACCAGTGCAAAGAGTTCTCCCTTCCACTTTTCGGAGTTCTAAAATACAGAGAGCAGTTTTACCTGTTCATAAAGCCCATGAAAAATCTACACCACCTGGAGTAAAAGTCTCCTTTATCTGGTGGACTGAAGAAACAATGTCATGATGTGCCATAAATATTCAGGTAACAAAATATCCTAGGGAATGCCTTAGGTGATTTTTTTGCAATATGCTTTAAATCATTTCAGAGAACAAAGACTGACACAAAATATCTCAGGTTTTTGGTAGTATCAGTGTTCATCATATTCACCTTCACATAAAACAGAGAAGCCCAGGCAGCTAGAAAAGTGAAAGTACTTAGGATCAGAGGCATTTCATGCAAGTGGACATCAAGCATCTAAATATCTTTGGTCTGAGCCTCAAAATGTTAATACCAATTTTTGGAATAAAAAAACGCTAACCAGCCTGCTGGAGCTGGTAAAGGGAGGACTCACAGGCTTATGCTGGGAGTAATGACAGGCATTTGTGCACCTGCACAGAGCTCAGCCATGCCCCATGCAGCCCCAGAGCCACAGCAGGCTGCAAGAGGAAACCTCTGCAAACCACCGACTCCTCAGACACAAGAGAAAACTGAGGGCTTTCTTTTCCCAGGGTCACTATTGTGCCTATTATCACCAAATAATGGGAGGTGTGGATCTGTGCAGGAAAGGAGCTGTGCAGACTTTTAGCCAATTAATTTTACAATTGATTCTCTCATTTGCTGGCATCCTCTACCACCAGCAGGGCTCTTTGCTGCAATCCAGTGCAATGCACACACCTTTGAAAAATGATGCTTTCAAGCTTGCCCTGTGGTGCAGTAAATTGGAAAGTGCTCTTAATAATAATAAGGATCAACATTGACTTTAATGGTCTTCAAACCCTTCACGTAATTTCATTAGCTACCGAACACAGATGGAAGCAGGGATGATGTCATACTTTTTACTTTGCTCTGAAACCTGAGTCAGGCGCCAGAGATAGAACACAGTTTTATTGTTGTAATCAGATTAAAGTTTCTGGCAGTTGGTGATATATAGGTGATTGCCTGAAATACAGGAGGTTCTTGTGAAGATGCAGCTCAGATTGGGGCGAGGGTCTTACAAATTGCATACAGTGCAGTGTTGTGGGTGCCATCAGATGGCTGTGAGCCCTGTGAATCAGCATGGGCAATTTGTCATTTATCATTTCTGCCAACGCAAGCACCAGAAGACAGTGCAGTTTCACAGCATGGAGAAACCTCTGTTTTCGCTACCAGAACTCCCATCTTCATTGCAAAGCCCATTGGCATAAATACCTCATGCAGGTAGCATCCCACTTCACATGTGTGCAGGGTGCAAGTTTCTGTGTGTGCAAGTTCTCTCTAGAGTTAAACTCCTGTTGTCTTCCTCTGCCTGACATGGTGAGCACCACTGACAGTCCACATTTGTCAGCACCTTACCCCAGACTGACATCTTCCCCAAGAACAGGAAGCAATAGTGGTAACTGTGTGATATTTGTGGACACAGATGAATATCATGACCTCTATCCCACTTTCCAGAATTCAGATGCAATGGATTAAAAAAAAAAAAAAGCCAATAAAAAAGAAAATCCAGAACAGAAACAAAGAGAAATGAGGAAGCTAGATAAGTCTGTGACCATTGACTGCTTTTACAAGACTTTTTCAATAAGCTGATAAGATGCAATTACCTCATCATCTGAATATTGCAGCAGTAAAATCAATGCTACTTGAGGAGTCTGACAATCAGTTAGGCACTCTCTCGATATTTGTGACAGTCAAGGCAATTCTGTATAAAACACTGATAGCATTAAAGCACCACAATACTAGTCCCCTAATGGGTACTGAGAAAATTAACTTATTCCAACTATGGAATTATGATAAATTCAGACCTCTGAATCTTCATTTTTAGCTGGATAAGGGGTTTCCTTTCTGAGTGAGGGCTCTTCAGCAATGTCAGTGTTGTGTCAGTTACACAAATCAGTGTTGTGTAAGAGGCATTCACACAAGACCCAGCACATACCTGCCTAACAAGAAGTTACAATACAGAACAACCCTCTGGATGGACTTGTGTATTGATATCATAATATCAATGTCCAGAGTCCATCTAATTTTAGTTTTATCTCAATGTATCTGATTAGTAAATAGACCTGCAAACATGAAACAAATAAAAATCAAGGTCACCAATACCCAAATCATCAAAATTACCTAAGTAATATATTTTGATTGTTAGAAGAGATAGGCATCTGGCTGCCTTTCAGCATCTCTGAATGTCCTCTGATTTATGTACACTACAGATGTCAAGCAGGGGAATAGATTGCCGTGAAAGGTTGCGGAATCTCTATCACTGAAGATTTCCTCAGAGTAGATTAGACAAACATCTGCCAGAAATAACCTGGGCATAGTTATTTCTGTGTTCAGCAAGAAATGGGTTGCACAACTTCATGAGGCCATCCAGCCCTATAGCTCTAAAAAAAACCTGATACTCATTTCTTGGTTTTCTGATTGTATGGGAAGCCTGTCTGGGCTTTCATCAGATATTTAAATAGTAAACCAGCATTAATTTAGTCATAACAATCATATCAAGAATAATTTGGATCAATTTTATTTCTGGCATGATGTGACTTCCCTGGAATTATATAAGGGACTAATTTAGTTCAGCATTTGGATAATTAATAATCTATCAATGTGTTACATTAATGTGCATATTGAGTTATTCTGCCATCATTTAAAACAGTTACATCACTAATGAGACTATTAACTGTATAGATCATCAAGTCACATTGAATTCATGTTTTCATTATTTCTATCTAAGACTAGTTTTTAGCTCAGCCAGTTAATAAATGCCAGGGTAGTGCTGGCA
This sequence comes from Drymodes brunneopygia, assembly GCA_013400955.1. Classification (NCBI taxonomy): domain Eukaryota; kingdom Metazoa; phylum Chordata; class Aves; order Passeriformes; family Petroicidae; genus Drymodes; species Drymodes brunneopygia. The sequence goes on from VZTZ01033556.1 coordinate 74,819, forward strand.
CAGGAAACATGTATCTCTTAATTTTCATTAAGATGTTATGGAGAATGCCAGTAAAGACAGATGTGACTGTTTTGTATCACAGGATCCCACTAGACAGAGAAAAACTTAAGGTGCATTCTCATTTATAACATGATACACAGATGCTTTTTGCTTATTGTTTCTGGAATTATTTGAACAGTACCAAATTCAGGAGTTAATGAGGACCTAGTTCTGGAAAACTCATCAGCTCCTGCTGAACTTCAAATGCCCAAGTAGCTTCACTGAAAAGAACAGCTAAATTTAAACTCCTGAGCATTTGCAGAATATATTACCATGGCTCCTCAAGTGTGATTACAACCACAAATCTTATCTCAGTTACCTGACTAATTAACAAAGCTATACCACTTTTCAAGTTGAATTGGGTAGTGAGGGAGTCTGAGGTCAAACAGAGGAGTCCCCACTGGAAGCTCCATTTCAGATTAGCCGAACAACAGATCAAAACATTAAAATGTTTCTTAACATTCTACTTCTTAAAACTCAAACTTTAAGACTGACAATGTTAGCAGCAATGCAGAAAAAAACATTTCAAGAGCCTCAGTAAACTGGACCTTTCAGGGCAAGAAATTAAATAATTTGGGGATGTTTTTGCTATTATGTCTCCAGCAAAAATCAAGTACACTTATGAAGATGAAAATGTCACTTCAGTGCATTGTACTTTGTGCCAGATTGGCCATGTAGATTCAGACTATAACTATCTGGGCACCAGGCCCATTCTTCATTGACACTTATAAAGTATGAATATTAAGAGATCAAGAACACAGCAGCAGTCAAGATGAAGAACATTCTGATCCCTGTTGCACAGGGTGAATCTTTTAATGTTCAAGATATATCCGAGCAGTGATATCCCAGATGAAATTGTGTATTTCCTTGGGTCCACAAAGAAAGAAAAAATTACTGCAGTTGAAAATATATCCCAAAATAACAGGGGCAGCAGCTGCAGCTGTATGGTCATTTGTAGCCATGCCTAAGTTCAGACTCGGACTCCATCAAGTGGTTTGCACTAGCTGTAGTCATATTTTAGGCCTGGGCTTGTCTCTGGCTCATGCCTTCTCCTTCCACACTGTCCTTGGTTCTTTGCCTTCTCACTGCTTCACTCTGTTCTAAAAAGGCCACCCAGCCAGCACACCTGCTCCCAAGTTTCCTTGTCCCAGAGAATATTGTGTGTTCTGCCACAGGATGAGAAATACTAGGGAAGAAGCTGAACTGATCCAAGTCTGCTCTAGAGCACAGCAGTTCCAGTATCAGTGAATGTATATTAATGCATGGGGGGGGAAAAAGAAATAGAATTTTTACTTCCATTCCTGTTTTTCTGTTCTCATTCCCTTTCCATGACCTCCACTGGTAATGAATCAGCATGAGCTCGTAGTGACTCACACTAGACACACAGGTAGAGAGTCTGGAAAGAACAATATTTTCTCATTTTCCTTACGCTGTCATAACTTCTTAGAGCAAGGCACGAGTTATTTGTTTCCCCCAAGACCCACCCCCAAAGACATTTCTCACCAATATGAAGCAGAAGCCAAAAAGTCACACCAAAAACTATGCAAATTCCTTACTGTTTTTTCACTATGCTGCACTATAGGTCTACATGGAGCTTCTCAGAGCAGTAAAAACAAGAGATAAACAAACTATAATATTTCTAATATTTCCCATATGGCTTCACAGATGCAGAAGAAACTGTACCCAGGGGAGCTGACACAGGAAACATGCACCCTTGCAGATCTGCTCCCAAAAGCAGAACAAAGTGTGGGATAAGGACCCCTTGTTTGGTGTTCCTGACATAGGAAGAACACTATGTAACCCAGATCAGAAGTGATTCACCTTCACCAGCAGCACTGCAGGAGCAGGACTTGGGCGTGGGATGTGCTGTTGCATATGTTTAAAGGTATTTTCAGTAAGGCATTGGGAACAGCCCTCTTGCAGGCCAGGAAAGCATCATGTGCTCATATCCCAAGGATTTCCCACTCTACACTGGTCTCTATTGTAGCTTCCTCAGCAGCTGGAAACTAAGCATCTTTCAGGGAATGCTCTATGGGCTAAGTTTTCTATTTAGCATTACATGCTGAAAAAAATAAGGCCATGAAATACCACTTTTTAAAATGTCATTGACATTGTAATTCTATTGGTCCTGACTTGGCAGGAATTAAGAATCTTGTTCTTAACCGTTCAATAACAAAAAAGTGGGAACAGCTCACAGAAAGAAGAGGAAAGAGATAAATTTCTATGCAACAGAACATTCTTGTCTTTTGTTTTTGAGATACATTGCCGTAAAATGCAATTCAGGTTTTCATGGGAACCTGATTCATAATTTTCACACCTAACTTAAGGGTGCAGAGAGCAACTGTGATACTAGTTACACTGTTTACACATCAATTGGCTTGTAAACCTCAAAAAGGTTAAATAAAAGGACCTAAGTGCGGACACTTCCCACCTTTTTTGCTCCTGCAGAAAATCAGTCTTGTTGACATTTGGGAGAATTAAAAAAAAAAAAAAAAAAAAAAAAAAAAAAAATACAAGATGAATCGTGTTTGT
>VZTZ01033556.1:77494-126432 GCA_013400955.1 Drymodes brunneopygia
ACTCATCTCCACCCAGGTGCTTTGGCTCACTGACGGCTGTTAGAACATCATATCCCGCCTCTGGACTATTCCTTCATATATTACAGGGAATTCATTAGCTCAGTCCCAACCACAGTTCCACAGAAGAATTTTCAGCTTCACAGTTGAAGCACTTCTCATGGTCCTCCCTCTAGATATCAGTTCTGCTTCCTTCACTGATTTAGATTCTCTATGCTGTATTTATGTATGTGTCCTCACTTGGTTCCTCTCTCTGTGCAAAAAAGGATGGGTGTCTGCAAGTTTAGTCCAAATATGGAGAGGGTTAATCTCTCTCTCTCAGGCATTGTGACGATCACGTGTCTCTGCCCGCGCTGTCCAAGAACAGCATTCTAGCATTCCAGGGTTCCGAGCTGGGGGAGGAGAGTTAGGGCTCGGCCCTGCCTGGCCGTAGCTGGAATTTACTACCCAGCTGAGTCTGAACCTCGAAAGGCTCAACAGCAACTCCAAACCCCCTTCCCCCCCACTCCAGGGAGAACAGGGGGCAGGTGCAAAGGCCCAGTCTTACCAGAGACAGAAGCAGAGGAGCTGCTTCTCTCTGAAGAGCACAAAGGCCAAGAGGAAGAACCCTAAAGGGTTCTCTGCTTGCATATGACTTTTTTTCCTTGAAAGCAGATCAACTTTTAATTGGTTGGCATATACATCCATACTCAAAACTACCTGGTATTGGTTCTCTCTCCCAGGAAGGAAGGTGTATCACTTCCTGCAGCATAGATGACTTCCTAGATCTTGACACCTCCTGACTAACCCAGGACATGATGACAGAAAAATATCAATAAGCCAAATGAGAAAACATGAGAAAGAGCAAGGACTGTGTTAGGGATGCCAAACTGAGTCTCCAACTGTGCTACTGGGGATGATGAGGGCACTCCAAACACCAGGCTCTGTTTTTCCAAAGCAGGTGCAAATAAGCCTTAGAAAATCCTTCCAGGCAAAGTCCTCACCTGGTTGAAATCACAGCAATTTGTTATCTTTCATGGTGCCTGGATCTCACTTTCAAACCTCAGGATATTTATTAGAGCCTGTAAGAGCTCAAGATCCTTTTTCTTATGCTTTTCTTGAAGACAACAGATAGTCAAGCTGAAAAGCTAAGGCAGAAGTGAGAAGTCACTCTTCATTCTGAGTGGCCTTAAGAATAAGGTAGTAAGGATACATCCAGACATTCTTTTTATGCCAGGATCTTCCCCACATATAACACAGATATTGTTATGAAATCTGTTACTAGGTCTGTAATACCACTGCCAATGGAGTTATTCCTGGGCTCATCTCGTGGTCTCATCAGTAGGGTAGAATATATTGGCTCATACTGTTAGTGTAAGCAATTTCAGCTAGGGAACAAAAAAGCACTTAAAAATGAGGTATTTAAATAAGGAATCATTGTAATAAGGTAATTTGTGTGTTGACGATGCTGAAACTTCATCCTGGTGCTTGTAAGTGCACACAAGGTGGCCTGACCAATTTCAGCGCACTCTGTAACAGTGCTAATTTCTTCTGACTGTGGGCAGAAAAAACTGTCACATCTTCCACCATATGAAAGAAAAGATAAGGCAAAAATGAAGCAAGGCTGTCTTTTAATTCCTGGGCAAACTGAACTCAAAATGCTGAGAGCTGACCCTCAATAGTAACTGTAAGGTCCAACAGGGAGTGATACCTAGACCATAAATAGGCATTTTGGACAGGATTAGCAACCATGTGTTCAGATAATGGGCAAGAGGACAATTGCAGGTTTGTGTGGGCTGCTGGTTGGGCAGCAGTACAAAGAGCCACACACAGAGCATGAGTACAGCAGCCCAGCCAGGTTCATAGTCCTTCTCATCCATGCAACGAAAAGACAGGCTCTGTGCCAAAGGGGCTTTCCATTCGTGACATTTCACAGCATGTGCCATCAGATGGCTCAGGGCCAAGAGTGGGAAGTTTATTAGCAGCAGCTGGAAGAGTTTAGACAGCTGTTGCTTTCCAATGTCTTTCTGTAAGCCTTGAGGACTCACACTTGTAGAGAATGTTAACTCCAAAGCACTGATCAAGAATGCATCTGCAGGGAATCCATAACATAACTTTATATACATAAATATATATATATATATACACACACATATACATATACATAACATAACTTCATAACTTCAAATACATAAAAGGTTCCAGCAAAGACCAAATAAATTAGCTGTCCCATGGTGGAACAGACCAGACTGAGTGGGCCTACTGCAGCAGGGTACTAGAGACAAGCTGGACATCATGAGAAGCTCCCCAGGAGTAAGCATAGTGAAGCCCTGGAACAACTCACCTGCAAGGCTGATTGCAAAACCTTGTGTGGAGGGATGGTAACAAAAGTAATCCATTTAGTCACAATGGAAAGAGATGGACATGAAGTGCTCTTGAGGATATTTCTAGACTTTCAAGTTACCAAGTTTCACAGGCAGTGAAACCCTACATATATTAGAAGTAAACAATGCTGATAGTTACACGCATCTTCCCTACATCACATCAGACACAAAAATTTTGTTTCAGAGAAGTTTCCCAGAATGTGCATGCTTGACTTCCACATACCTTGAATGGCTGCTTAGTTGGAAGGGTTGTACTCTATTTGTACCTGCCCACAGTGTGCTGAAATAATCCTCTTCTCCGTGGAGTTAGCAGGTCTCTCCTATCTGCTCTTCTTTGTCTGCAAAGGCTTCAGCTAGTTTGCACTTCCAGGGCAAGTAACTTCAAAACTTTTGGCAGGTATTGAAGATAAGTGGCAAATGTTTTGTCTGGACTGTGTACTCCTCTACAGTTTAGCAGAGACACCTCAAAACCCCACTAACATCCTTTTTTGATGAGAGATTTTCATCTTTTGATGAAGAGTCATTATCAAAGTAGAACAAGCTGAAAGTCTTTGGAAAGTACACAGCAATCTTTTTGACCTTGTAAGTAACTAAAGACAAGTAAAGAGTCTGAAGGAAATGCTGTTCCCTACCATAAGCAAGAGAAAATGAGAAGTTTAAAGAAGAACTTCCAGGGAAAGACTAGAAACATTGCTAATAGGAATTCCCAGAGGGGTCAGCATATGGCACAGCAGCCTTGCTGAGTTTATCACATGCATTTAAGTTTCCTTGAAAAGTTGAAATGATCCTTGACCAGAATTTTTTTTTTAAGTCTTTTAAATTGAGGCAGTTTTTCCCAGTGCTAATGAAAACCCCTTCATGATTAATTCAGTATCCTGATATTTGAAGAGCACTGCGGTTGTGGTATTATACAGCTATCACAGAAAATTACCACTTCAGGACAGATGGTGCAGTGGTGTTGATGAGTAACAATTAAGCCCAATCATTAAGGGTTCTTCTGATCAGTGAAGTCGTCCACTGAAGACATGTATATGAAAAGTCACTATGACTTTTTTTGCTAGAAAGATCTTAATAGATTTCTAGAGGCCCCTTTTTGTCTTTGGAAGACTTAATTAAAGGGGCCGGATTTGAATTAGGGCTTTTGATTCTCTTTCCAAAGTGTTAAATGGTTTTCAAAAATGTTTCCTGTCAACCTAGAGTTACAAAGTACTTTTAATCATCGAAGGCTGTTCCATATCTCAGTGTTAAATTTCTAACTTTGACTATCTAGATGAAACAGGTCTTTATAACTTTGTAGCCTAGGAACTCCTCAAAGTTACCAGGAAAAGTGTCCCAACCCCATCCTCAGAAGGTACAAATGTGTTGCTATTTCAGAGCGAAATAGTTTTGCGTAAACTGTGGAGAAAAGGTGCCTAGCATGGATGGTTTCATGAACAAGGTTGTTGGTATTTTCTCAATAGAAGAAGAAAAGGACAATTGAAATGTTACATGAAACACATAACAGTGATTTGATATACATTTAAATACAGTAAGATCCATCAGATTCCTAGAGTGATTGGGTGACAAGCCTCCTTACCTTCCATCTTACCAAGAGGAAGCTAGCTGGTGATAAGTTTGACCTTAGCTTGGTTAAAATGGTTGCCTGCACAATGCAACTCTTCATTTACTTTCTGTAACACATTTCTCAGGTTCTGCCCTAAGCCTGATATAGAGGATAAATAGTCCACCCTATTTTCAGCCTGTAGTCTGCACCAATCCAGATAGTTGGGGAGTGCAGCCAAGGCAGTGATCTCAGCATTTATAGCCAGAATTTTTTTGATATAACAGAGAGAGAAAAACCACTGAATTTGGTTGTGGTACTAGTCCTGAAGTCAAATATGTGAGTTGAGCACAGGAGTCCCCCTGCAAGACAAAAGCTGTAGTGTAGTGGCAACATGCAAAGCAGATGTGATTAAACAACTCTGCATCAGAGACATGACCTGCTCACACTGTGTGTCAAATGAGGAAAAGCAGAGCACTGCTCGTAGCTGTTTGCACTGGGATTGGAGGGAAGAGCAGAGCCTGGAGGTCTTGAGCAGCGATGAAGGTGGTAAGACCAGGTTCAGTTGCAGGCTCTCTGCAACCAGGCCCCTTGATGAATGAGAAAATTTTAAGCCCTGGGATTCCAGTGTGCCATGACACAAAATACTGCTGGATGAAGACATGTAAGTACAAAGCTGGAAGAAATATCCATTCTGATATTTACAGAGATAGAGCAAAATCACAATTGCTTCATAGATAATAGTAACTATTCATCCTAATTTTCTGCTGGAAATCTATCGTCTACAACAGGGCCATGCTAACCCATTGCCCTCTTCTCCCCAAATAAAAGAATGTAGGTTACTAAGAGAATAGAAAGCACGTTAAGTATCTGACTTGTGCCTAGCTATTATCCTCCTTCTTCGTACGTAACAACCTCCTCTTCTCTATTTATATTCACATCCATATTTAATGCTCACTGAAGACTTTGGGCTTGTGTTTGATGTTCATTTGAAGACATGATTCATCACAATCCTCATTTTTAGTAATGGAAAAAGGCTGTGCTAGAAAAAAAACAGATGAGTGCTTTTCATCTTGGTAGCCATATAACCTTTATGTGAACTTGAAAAGTCACACAAAAAATGGCAGTCTCAGCCTATTGCGGTTGATTCACAAAGTTTTCTGAATGTTTCATGATCCTCCCTAGCAGTATCTGATCTCTCCTTCCTTAAAGAATGCTTGTTAAAAAGAGACAGCGAATCACTCATTCCTTGACCTACCATGTCTGTTGTTTTTAACATGAGATGTAAAAACATTCTATTAGTTATAAGAAGTTTTTGAAAAAACAGATGTTATCATTTCTATGTCTGTAGTCCTGAGAATGAAAAACAAGGACAATAGGTCAATTATTAACTTGTTTTTCATGCTCTGCCCTGTAGCCAGAGCCACCAGTGCTGACTCCCAAGCAAGTGGTCGGAGGAGAGCATAGCACCTCCTTCCCTGCTATCAACACAAACTGTCTAAGAACAACCTACTGCAGGGTCACTGAATGCAGACAGCTGAGGAGCCTCTGATATCAACTCACCACAAAAACAGTCTGCTGATGCTCCTTACCAGAATAAAAGGAGCACCAGACTATTTTGTGTCATGGAACGTATACACTCAAAGTCTCCTATGCGTCTTCACATGGAGAATGCCAATGTACGTAGGGCAAAAATATTCTCTAACACAGAGATAGTTGCTATCTATTACTTATCATGACTTTATAAATCTCTTTGCACAAAAAATAGGTTTACGCCCTCTTTTCCAAGCTAGCTAGTTTCCCTTAAAATAACTGACATCAGCCTGTTAGAGATCAGACATAGACTAGGTTAGATGACACTAAAATTTAATATAATTTAATGTGAGCTTCTAATTCCAATGTGAAAGATTGAGATTCCATTGGAATATGCAAATTCATTAAACGGAAGATATTTTAATCCATTAGAATACATTCTTTACAGAAATAAGAAGCCAACTTCCAAATTTACAGTTGCTATTTGGGATATTGCGGTTTTGTCTGAATAAAAAACTCTAATTTCTGGAAAAAGATAAGCATGAACCTTCATGCTATCATCCCCGAAGGAGCATCAATCAAAGGAGTAAGCAAGGAACCAAAATACCTGGCTGAAGCTGCATCTGCATGGTGGTGAAGGCAAATCAGAAGGTGTGGTCTGGATGCCTGATGCACTAGCCCTGAAAGGGGCAGGTGACTGAGACAGGTTCATCTGACAACCTCAAACCCCACTGCAGCACCTTTTGTTTGCTCAAAATGGCTTGTCAGCTCCAAAACATCCTGGAGCTTCTCTCATGTCGAGAAACTGACATCAAATTTTCAAATGCAGCTCCTTCTGGGAGAGGAACAGAGCAGAACCTCAGCCCCAAATGCCTAATGCAGTGATGGGCAGGGCAGGAAGCAGGAATCACACACAGGCATGTTGTCCTGCCACAGGGAAGGTTTTCACAGCCCCATCAGCTGCACCAGGCCTTCTGGTTGTGATGGATAAAACTGGATTGTGGGGCCAACCTGAGTCAAGCTGGATCATCCTCCTGGACCATAGGGTTTTGGGGAACTGGTTTTGTGACACCTTGCTGGCCAAGGGAGCCAGACCAAGGAGAGCAAGCGGTCAGTGCTGCTGTCTCTGGCTCTGTTGCCAGAAGAAAGCCTTGTCCAAATCTAGCCCCAGTGACATCATGTCTGGGACCAGGTACCTCATGCAATATTTTAGTCTTCTCTGTCCTTTCACACAGATGCTTATGCAGCATGACAGAGGGAGGCAGGCATGGTGTCCCATTTGTGTGCATTTGCTGTACCTCTGGACTTCTCTAAGAAAAGTATGCCGTTTCCAACATATTTTCTTCTCATCCCAGCAGACTTGCCTCTTCTCTTTCTCTTGCCATTACTGCCTGCATGCCTGACTTGGAGACCCACCCAGTACCCAAGGGCTGAAGAAAGGCTCAGGTGACATAGTATGATACTGGAATGGCTGTGCTAGAAATCCAAGAGGTCCCAGGCTCTTCCTTCCATCAGCATGGGTATAACAGCATGACATAAGGGAAAATCTGACCCATGCAACCTAGAAAATATTCCCACAGATGCATGAAGAGACTAAAACCAAAAGGGCAGATCAGGTGCTGCTCCATTTTTCTGCTATCACCAGTCTTCCCTATATCCCTATTTAAAAGCAGTGATTGAAACACATTTCCCTCCTTGCTATTTCTGCATTATAATTGTTTGTAAATGCCATTTTTTATTTAATTACCCCTTCCTACATATGCATGAGAATAATAGGATAAAGAACAATACAACATCGCAATTGAATTACAAAAGCATAGCAAAAGCATTGTCCTATTAACTTCATAGCAGTGATGTGTTATAAAATGCAAAGTAAAGAAAAAGGGGGAGTAATTTGTTTATAAATATGCTAGTTAGGTGGCCTGAATGCCATATTGCCTGATTGCAACTGATTGCAAAGCATGCCTTCTAGCATGGATTTCATGGAGCAAAATGTAGTTAATAAAACTACCTTTATGATTTTTATTACAGCCTTTTAGCATAAATAGCTAATAACCAATTTACATTAATAGTGTTGGCACAAATGTAAATTAGTGTCTTTTTGTTTGCATTGCTGAAGTGCAGTTCCATTGACAGACAATTGTATTTGGCCATTCCATTAACTGGAGAGATCTAAGAAACAGATAGAGTCCCAGGGCCTGCTCAAGGAATATTAATTCAGTAAAGAAATTGCACTGCATACCTCCTTACCAGCTGGGGCCTCACAAAGACCATATCTGCTTTTAGCACCCAAGCCTGTTCCTCCATCACACATGTTGGCATAGAGACAACACCCCAAGCAGGTTGGAGCTGCTTCAAATCAGGTTTAGAAACCAGGTTTCCAGCCTCACACAGCACTTTAAGATTTCATCTGCTTTCCTGTTCTAAGCCACAGGCACCAAGGTCTTAGGAAAATGGTTGCCATCCACCCTAAAAAAGAGACCCCAGTAGTCAGGTCATTCACTTAGAAGGGGGTATTTGTTCTTGCAGAGGCACAGCAGTTCCACTGGAGATGATACCAGGCAGCACTCAAAAAAGTGGCTGTCACCTCCCTGTGCTCTCCTGGTCATGATCTTCTCTGCTAGCAAACACTCTTCCACTCCTGGCTACTTAGGAAAACCTTTCTCCTCTCCATGATTAAATGGTTGTCCTGCAGCCGAGATACACCTCATGTTTTCTTCAGTGTAGCAGGTGATATGGAACCTTGCACAGGATTTACACCACCACTTCTCCCCTTCTCCCAGGTGATGGCTTTCCTGCTTGACACCTAGAAAAAGGTATGGTTATAACATAAAGATTTTTATTGGTGAAAATGGGAGGTGGGGAAAGGGGCCTTTACGGCCTTCTAAATCAATGCTTCTGAAAGCCAAAGATCAAATGTAAACATTGACAAATTACTGGCAAGGCGGGTGAAAGCTGCACAATCCTGCCCGCTGTAGGAATAGAAATTTTCCATTTCAGGCCTCATTCATCTGGGCCCTTTCATATTCACAGGGTCTTTCTTTAGTCATGCTATGTAAGCAGATACTGTATATACTGAAAGTCAATTTTCCCATCTACTTAAGAGTGCTGCTGGAGGAACAATAGATCATTCATCTATTTCCAATTTCATTAGCCTTTATGTGGATATTGATACAAAAGCATCCTTTCCATTCATCTGCTTGTTTCTTAGATGAAGACTAGAAGAAAAGCTTCTTCTCTTCATACAAATTGGCAGTAAGCTGCTTTCCTTTCATCAGTACAGAAGGTGACAGACATTCTCTGCTACGCGAGGGTTTTGTACAAGGGATGCATGTACTGGTTGTGTGTCATTTTGCTTCCAAGCATGCAATACACTGCGCTAAAGTTTGCTGCTGTTAACACCAGTCTAATATCTCCAGAAAATCCCCAGTGAACAGAGAATTTTTTTTCCTTTTGAACATGAACAGCCATTTTAAAGAATCTTTATATAAATATACATATTTACATGTCAACTACAGCTCCCTCTTACCCTCAGCATGAACAATTGCCATTCTAGCAGATCAACTGAATTACGGTAGATCTCAGATTCATACTGGTGCTGCTCTACTATATACCAAGAATAATTTCATTGAAGTTCATCAAATTCTGTTGATGTATCTCCAGTGTAAATGAGATCAGAAAGGCTTTGTGACCTCTGGGTCCTCTGGTCCACTACGTATGCAGAATATAATGAACTAAGCAAACATAGTAGACAAGATAATGCTATCCCTGTAGCATATTAAATGCTAATGCAATTAACGACATCAGCATTATGAGATGAGTGTTATGAATGGCCAAGACTCATGAGAAGTAAAAGAGAAGAATCACTTCACTGGAGACCTGGCACCAGAAGACAGGACCCATGATATGAGGTCAGGGCTCAAGCTTGTTCTGATTTGGTAATTACTGAGGTACCATCTGATTTAAATTAGGTGGAATAAGGGAAACACTTCATGGTTTCACTTCCACTCCTAAGCAACAAGATCGGTGCTCCAGCTGGCTCATGTGCCTCTCTAGCATATTATGAGCCATAAAAATACCAAATTGAGCTAATTATGATTCATGTTAAACTTACACCATCCAATCCAAATCCCATTATCTGAATATAAAGATTCCCAAGAGGTTCCACAGAGTTTGGATTAGATCTACAACGACAAATGCCAAGTATATAAGGCCAAAATGAGCTGACTATACCAGTGTAATTTTGGCATGACTATTAAAGTCTGTGAGGCTACTCTGATTTATGTGGGTCTGAAAGAAGAATTTAACCATTAGTGATTTGCACTAGAATACAGTCTGTTTGCCATTTTATACCAGCCTTAAAGGTTTCCGTTTTCTTTTTGTTTTCTTTTTAAACCCCAATTAATTTTTCTTTCAATTATATCTGTAATGTGTTCTCCTGACAACTTTTCAGAGGAAAGATTCTGTGTAGCTCATGATTTCTTCTACTAAAAATATTGGCTACAACCTATAATAGGACAGGAAAGCTTTTAACATAGCATAGTCTTCAAGCCAAATTCAGGTCTTACACTTCAGGAGTATTCTGTTCTCATTTGACATCAATAATATAGCCTAAGAGGAAATAAGAGAGGGATTTTGTCAATTATACAAGGACAATTTTTTACAAAACCAGCTTGAAAATGACAGAAATAATCATTAATGAAGATCAATGGGAAGATTCTGGGGTACAGAAATAATTATTTACTATTTCACTTTACAGACACAAATGGTAGGACAAAAAATGAATGATCACAAGAGTCACAAGCTGGTATGGAGCAGTGTCTTCAGGAATATATGGCTATTAATAAACTCTTTTGCCGGTATTTTAGTATAAATAATAGTATCTCAAAGCTTCCTGCAGCTGCCACAGCGTAGGCTCAGATTTACTGAGGAAGCACCACCTGCTGCTCTGCAGCACTGATTGGGTTAAAAAGCTGATAAAACAGTATTTGTTTCTCCCAGGGCTGGCTGTGCTCCCTGCTGTTGGTGTCAACATCCCCACTGGCCACTAGTGCTGAGGAACCAGCGGCACCTGCATGACTCACACACACACACAGGAGGCCCAGTATTTTACAGGTAAATAAAGATATTTACAAGGAAAGAGAGTTGTCCTTTATTTTCAAAAGTTACCTCCTGCAAGAAATAAGCCCTTTTCTTTATCCCTGGGAATAGAACCTTTTACAATAAAAGGAAACCAAATCAGGACAGTCTTCCCTATGGATAGACAAAACTCAGCAGAGTTCAGCTGGTGATTTGATGCTTTTTGCAATCCCTTTGAATATTTGAATGCTTTGGCATTGCGATTAGGGGATAAAACTGTGTATTCCACGAACCTACCTTAATCTGGCAATTTTTACAAGTGCTAAAACATCCTTTATAAAAGGTGTTTTAAAGACATACTGAGGCACAGATTTAATAGCTTGGATTTAGTCCAAAATTTAGTTAAAATCAAGGGCAGGTATGGAATAGCTGTTAAAAAAGATCAAACGGCAAGCACATCACATCCAGTGGAGGTGGGTGCTGTCATAAATGGTGCAGTTCAGACCGCCCTGCTTGCTCAGAGTCACTGCATTTCAAGCACTGTGTCCTACCTTAACTGATCGGTAAAAGTGCTTTGGAACATGCAAGAACAAAAGAATCCATGTAAAACCAATTTCTCTTCTGTTCTATTTAAAAGTTACAGGCACTAATAAAAAGAGAATAAACATCACTCCTTGCTTTATGCAGATGGGAATATCCATCATGAAATGATTGGTAAGCCTTATTCAAAAGGCGGACAGCCCTTAGAGTCCTGCTCTGTGTTGTCCCACAAAAAGATGTGGTGCCCTATCCATGGGCCACTGCTGTAAAACTGATGAGACGCTCCCTGCCAGCCTCTCAGGGCTCTGGGCAGGAGCAGGCACTTCTTGGGTGGTCTGCAGAGGTGGCAAATCTGCCAGGGGCCGGGGCAGAAGCCCTTGCATGTGCCCCTTGGGTGGTCCTGCACTACAGAGGTACACTGTACCTCTTGTCACAGCTGGACTGTTTGATTTCTGAGAAGAAAGCAGGAATGCTCCAGGCTCTCCATTGCATCAGAAAGGCCAATAACTGGCCTTCTGAGTGTATCATTCATTGGACAACTTCTCTAGGAAAGAAAAAACTCTCCAGTGGGTGTATAGGAACAAATAAATTTTCTACAGCAATTTTAGATGCCTGGAGACCTCTTCAGCATCCATTTGCAATACCTTTAGAGAGGAGTGAGAGGAACATTCAGCAGACAGCAATCAGTCACTGGCAAAACTTTCACCTCAGAAAGAGGGCAGGACAAGATTTGCACAGAAAGGTGAGCAAGAGAGTGAATTTAAAATTTAAATACCATCTTGTGATCCAGAACAACTGCCTGCACTAGATGTCATTAAAACTTCGGGGGAAGGGACAGCTAAATGAAACTTCTCACCAGTGAAAAATTACCTCCTTGAGGAAGATGCTTCAGGAGTACAGGAACCTACTCCTGGCACTCAGCTGGTGACCCTCCCAGTCTGCTGACAGGGCAGCAGGGCAAGGTGCTTTGATCAGCCCCATCAGTTCTCCCCAGCCATCACAGCTGTGAGCCCTGTGTCCTGAGAGCCCATGGCACCTCCTGCCCACCTACTCAGTCAGCTCTGCTTTTACTTGCCAGCACTTCTGGCCTGCAGTCAAACCACAAAAATTCAGATGTCTGATGGTCCCCCTGAGGACTGTAACATCGTCAGCCTCAGACACGGCCCCAGGTGACCAACAGCATAGAGCATAAGTGCAAAAAGTAAATTTCTTATGTAAATACCAGGCTTGAATTGTGTTGAATTATGTGCCTGTCTTGTCTCTAGCTCCTTTCAAATGCCTCAACAGCCACTATTGTCACATGCTGGCGACCTTTCTCCTCACAGAGGATGGGGAGCCTATCAGACCTGCACACCAAGCCACCTCACAAGTGCACACAACCATCTGCCCTCACCAGAGATTCTATTCACATATCCAGATGTTCCCTTTAGGAAGAAGTTTCTAGAAGGTCTCACTGATGGCCAGCTGATGGACTGCCCCTGCTACATGCTTAGAAATCTCCTTTAGTTGATAGGAAGTGGAATATTTAAAACAATTCCTTTTGTTTATTCCTTTTATTGTTTCTTTGCCTGCAGTGTACATTTTGTTTGCATTGTCTGTATAGGGATGTTTATTTCTAAACTTAATTGTTTTCTATCTATCCATGTATAAGGGCAGGTGTTAAAGAAATCTCCTTTTTGGTGTTACTGATGGATGTGTTCCTTAGAAATAATAACAAGCAAAGAACATAACCTCATACATGTCAGTCTCAAAATAGGTTTCACTAACTCACAAATGTAAGCATAGTTGGTAAAGATACAGAATTATTTCTAAATAAAAATCATAAAGAGGGCTCCCTTCAAAACTGGAAGTGGTGCAGCAGCCCCAGCAGACCAGCACAATGGTTCCCTTACTGAACACAGGGACTGGGAAGCAGGTCTCTGCAGGACACCCAGCTATCTGGTGACCACATCAACAGGAGGGGGTGTTTGAGCAGTTATTGAGGTGCAAACAGAGCTGTGGTCCATCAGAGGACATCTTTGAGCAGCATCAAGGACAGTTCAGTTTATCAATTAAGTTTATAAAAATCATTGCACCAACTTAACTTGGACCATGTTTTCTATAGAGGATGCTGGACAGGATTATATCCATTACCTAATGAGTGCCTGAGATGCCCAGGGAAGAGAGAGCCTGCGCTTGCATCTGACCTGAGAACAGCTGGTTCCAGCCTGAGATGTTTTAGTCTGTCTGGACGTCCAGTCTTGTTATGAAAACATCAAGAAATAGAAACTCCATCTTCTGCCCCCAGAAACATTACCCTCCCTGCTCTACAGCTCCAGCCAGTTATACCTTTCTCCACTACATTAAATTCTCTTTTAATAGCTATTGCTCTCTCTCCATACAAGAGTGTCTCACCACAAGTAAATCACCTCTCTGTTAGACAATAAGAGGGCAAATTCTTTGATCCCGTATTCTGCACACACTGAAGTGAGGTGAGCTTAGTGTGGGCAGCTTTTCCATGACATTCTTTTGAGAGGATGAAGCCCCTTGAATTGGAGTCACTACCTTAACTTTTCTCAAATCTGTGTGTCCAACGTGTCCCCTTTAGTAGAGAAAGGACAGCAGTTGGCTGTCTTTGGGCTATGACTTACTTTTCATACACTAAATATTACTTGGTTTAGGTGAAAATACTTCTGACTGTGCTAACCCAGCAAAAATTACTAATCACTGTGGCAGACCTCGGTAATCCTTGGGGTGGCATAAAATTATGAAAGGAAACTCTTTTATCTTTGTAAAAAGGATTCTGATAACCATGCTGAATAATATGAGGTTTAGGACTGATCTCAGCATTACAGTCACCCCAACTCTGTAATGCTTCCCTGTGAGCAACTATTCTTCCAAACCACTCAGTACAACCCTATCCATGGACTTTCCAATTCTTTTTTCCAAAAAAGACAGACGGATTGGAAGACTTTGATAAGGTGTGAAGTCAACCATCTTCAGTGTCAGGCCACACAGAAATACATCTTCTTTCATCCAAAGAGAGTCTCAGAAAATCTTGATTAGGGATATGTTAATCTGAAGCCATCTCTGGAAATTAAATGTCTGTGACCATTTGAATGATCACTTCCTCTGCTTCCCAACAAGAGGGGGTGAACAAGCCTATCTTTCTTTGCTGCTTCAGGTTCACCAGAAGATAATTAAAGTCCACCCTGAAATTAGGATGCAGTGCACAGAAAATGCCTACATCCCATTCCTATGTCTACAAGTAATCTGGTGAAAATACACTGAAGCTCTTCTTCCTGCATGTTGCTTCAATCCACATTTCCTCAGGAGTAGAAACCAGAAAAAAAATACAAGTTCCCTTCCACCAAATGGCTTTCTTTGAGAGCAAAGTTTTCAAAGACAAAAGTCCTCACACAATTCCAGCTGGAAGCACTGCCCAAGGTCTCTGCCAACTCACACTAGACCCACAAGGCAAAAATATTCATGTGTTATCAGGCTGTTGGCAAGCCTGCCCCTTATGACTAGAAAGTGTCTCTTCACCCAGTGGAGGAAGAATTGTATAATTTACCATGTGAGTTTTGGATTTAGGATTTCCTGGCCCACAATAGCTCTGTGATCTTCATCAAGCTACTTACTAACTTCCTGGCAATTTTTCACTCTTTAAAAAATGTAAGGATAAAAACATTGCTTTAGTCATGGCATGTTGTAAGAATAAACACAGCTCAGATGCTGAAGTGTTGAGATTCCACTATAGCATATGTGCCATGGAGAGGAAATGTCTCACAAACACACTGAAGAAGAGAGAAAACAGGTAAAACTTCAAGGAACAACATATGTCAGTCTAGCAATGTACAGTCAGATGTTTCTTCAGCTTATTCTGTTTCTGCCACCAGTGGACTGAAACCATGGCCCACTCACATCACCTGCTTGCCATCAAACCAACAGTGCCCAGTCAATAGCACTAAGAGCTTCAGAGAAGGTCTTAACTAAAAATCAGACATAAAACCTGCCTGGTGGTGTAGCCTGTTACACAGAACCAATGGTGCACAGGGAATTATTCATCACAGAACTAGCTGTACATCATGACCTCTGATGAAACCTCAGAGTCAGGAGGGGGCCTTTGTTGTAGAGGAGAGGATTACCCAGACATGCCACCAAGGTAAGTCTTTCTGGCAAGTCCCATCTGCTTGCCATAATGGCTGGGTCTGTGACTGCCTTAGCTACACAGAAAGGTTTAGGGCTTGTTTCGAAAGACAAGAAATGCTGGAAAGCCATGGACTTCCTGGCAGCCTTTATGATACTCAAGTAAAATTGGTAAAAACAACTTCAGGTGCATCACCTTGGACCTTTGTGTCCAAAAATTACTTGTGGGTATAGTTTGTTACTCATTGACTTAGGTTATTATGAGTCCTTGCAGTGCTGTATGTTGTTCAGCCAGTGCAGAGTCTGTAAGTTTGACCTTTACAGTGGAGCTACTCCACAGCTTCCCAGATTGTCTTATTTGGTCTGACATTCACAGGATCTTAATAGTGATAGCAAAATTGTTGTCATGTTTGGGGATAAGAGTTGTGTTCTCAAAGAGCCAGTGACAGTTCATTCTACCAAAAGGTAAATGAAAATTCTGTTAATAAGGAAAAGCAAAATTCTGTAGCAGAACTTGAAGCAAAGTGGCTTGTAAAATTTTCAGTGGGGCTACAGAAAATAAGTTCATAGAAGTTCCTGTAAGAACATTTTAGTATAAGCCCATGAAAATAGAAAAAAAATAATTTTGATAATCACATGATGACTAAGTTTGAAGAATTGAAATACAAACAGTACTAAAAGAAAAGTGTGTGACTGAGGAAGAAAGAGGTAAAAAGAAGGACCATGACTGGTACTCCACTGATACAAAAATGTCCTTGCAGGAACAACTTTAAGCTGTCAGAATTTGTGGAGCAAATCTGTATAACAATGGTCATGAAAAACAAAAGGAAAACAAACACAATTAATAACAGCACAGAATATTGGACTTCACATAGTGAGACATGAACATGCACATTCTGACTGTTCCTGCAGCTTGAGGGTCCTTGGAACACACCAGCCCCACAATACAGATTGTGTACAGAAATACTTTTGCTCATCTTCTGTTTTTACCAGAAAAATGCGAGAAAGTATCAGACAAACAACAACATTCTGGGAAAAACAAAAAGTTTCTCTTCTGATTTTCTACTCTGCACACAAGAACACATCTTCTCTTGGGAAACAGATGTATTTGGATCATATTTTTTCCTTTCTCTGAGAGAAGAGACATTTAAAACAGTTTAGCACCATTTTAAAATATAATTGTCATCTGTTTTCCCAATTTCCCTTAAACTTTTTTGTTTGTGAAACTATGAGCGTGGAAGGGATGTTTTGTCCTGTGTAAAGAAGGTGCCCCTTCAGGGACCCAGGTGTGGCCACCTCACCCTCCTATGCCTCAAGATCACCGTTTGTCCCTATCAGAGCACTTCAAAAACAGTCTGGACTGCCTTTTCCTCTTAATTTTTACAACAAGGGCTGATAAATGCAAACTAATAACCCCCAATCCTCATTCACAGAATGGTCTGTTTACATTTTTCTGTAATTTTAAAGAATCTTTCAAGTGGGTTGGTATTTAACATTTGTTGCCTTTCCAGCACGCATTGCCAACTGGAGCCTTAAAAAGACTCATTATTTCTCCATAAAGATGTCTTTCTAGATGAGCTTTCTGATCTTGTTTGTGTTGGTGATTGAAAGTGTAATGTCCCCAGACTGCCAATATAAATCATTAAAGTTTAATTATCAAAGCTGTTTTCTCCTCCTCATAATCTTTGGCTAAACAAGTCTGTGTGACAGGTGAAGAAGACAGGAGTTTATACAGACTGACTGTACATACCCAGATAATGTGGACAGCAAGTGCACATACAAGATTTTTATTTCAGGAAGGCCTGCAGGACCAGATGCTTCGTACTGGAACAGGCAAGACATGATGCACAAGCTCAAGCACAGCTCCTCTATGGCTGCCCCAATACAGAACTGACCTGATCTTACCAAAATACACCTGCATGAGGAAACTGCTCTGTGGCTCCACTGGGGTCAGATGCAGACCTCCCTGTCCGTACTGGAACTGATGACAACAAACTTAGCATTGTATGCATGTCATTCAGAAGTTAATGTGTTAGCATTGTATGCATGTCATTCAGAAGTTAATGTGGCCCTGAGAGAAAACCAGCAGTTCGTATCTGCCACCTTGACAGCCTGAAGTGCTGAATCTCTCCATTCAGGCAGTCCAAGGGCAAAAATGTGTATATTTGCTAGAACTCTCAGAATATTTTCAGTTAATAGGTTGCGTTAATGTCTAAAACTTAAATTACAGTCTTTACACTTCCTCTGCCTTTCATCAGAATACTTTGCTCCATTTGTGCATGTACAGACAAGAGAGATTTTGATTTAATAAATGTGGTATTATGGCATGATCCTTTAAGCAACTGAGAGATGAAAGGCTGATTTTTGCTTTATTCCTAAGCACACTGACATCAGGAGTAAATTTGGAGCTTGATGCAAGAGATTCAGCTGTGCAACTGACATTAAGGCTAATAGCAGCCACAAGAAAAACAAAATTACATTCTCTTCCTTGGACAAGAAATTAAATACAGATTGCAACTTATTCAAAGAGTTCAAAGTCAATTACTTTTCCCAGTGAAATCAATGAGAAGGACTTTCCATTTCAGTTCATCAGACTTTCTGCCTGCTGAGAAGAGTGACTTTATCTGGGATCTTTATCACCATTTGCCTTCCTGGGTTGTTGGGTTTTCTTTCGTTCTTTGCCTGATTGATGATTGGTCTCATAAATACAACATTCTGCATTTTTTTCAAAGGCAATTCAACTGCTTTCAATAACTGGTAGGATTTTGAAAAATCTCTAGAATTTTCCTTTAAGACACTGTAAATGCCACAACAAAGACTGATATTAGCTGGATGGAACATCCAAAGCCCACATTCCATTTTCCCCAACAGGCCTGTGAAGTGCATCTGCAGATCCATGGAGACACTCTGACCAGGATGAACTTTCATCCGGTGACGTCTCTAAACTTGGTGTGGTTTGGTCTTCATTTGTCACTGTTTGTTTAAGGCAGGTGCCACTTGAAAGGTCTTAATCCTTTTCTGTGAACCGTATTAGTACGCACAAGGGCAGCCAGTCACAAAAACACTACAGAACATGGAGTGGATCTGCCTGGGAGACATTAAGGTGATGTCTGTGCTCAGTTCATTCTAAGATATCAACACTATCTGCTTACGAATATCACTGTCTGATCCCAAATTTTGTTCTAAGAGATTTGGTTTTGGCATTGCCACCTCCAAGACCTGGGCTGGTTCCCACACCGACAACTTTCATTCATTCTTAAAAGCAAACGTCTGCACAACACAACCAGGACCAGTATAAAATCAGTTACTGCCATCTTTTGTACAGCTCCACCAGACAAGCTGAGGATTCTGCAGCCAAATCCCAGGACCCGATTTCAAACATTTAATAATCATCATAACATTTAGCTGCTAAGTAGCCGTAGCAATCACACTGTTCTCAAATTCCCATGCCCTGCTGTTATCCCACTCTTGGCAGTCATTGCTCCACAGCCCACAGCAGCTCTGCCCCCTGGTATCACCCTCTAATCCTCTGCACCCCAAGCTTGTGCTTGTAAAGATGGGTGTTCAAGATGCAGAGTCCTGGTGGGGCAGGGGTGGGAGCAGGACCTGATGGTGTAGTCTGCTGGAGCTGTCATGGCAGTGTTTAGCCTGCCACACTGTCCTTGAGGGGAAGGGACATGGGGAAAAGGGGCATGTGCAGAGTTTGCTATCAGTTAGCTGAAGAAAACTATTCATGTACATGTGCCTGTATGCAAAAAATTTCTTTCACTACATACATTATTAGCAAATAGAAATGATTAAGTTAAAAAAGAACAATAGCTGGATTACATAGGATCCCAGGGGCCACTAAATCATGAGATTTTTCTGGTGTACCATTAGACTAAAATCACTTCAAGTGCCTTATATACCATAAACAATGTATCTCAACAGCAGAAGAGAGCATGAAGGGTAGTCAGAAGCAGGTAAGTGGAAGGAAAACAGCCTTCACACCATACCAGCAAGGGGCAAAAGTATAATTTTTCCAGTATTAAATGTAACATAACATTCCTCTGAGACAGTATGCAGTTTTTGCTGCATGTTAGCGTTAGGAGTTACTGTGACAGTGCGAGTGTTGTATCTGAGCTGTATCCATTGAAGGGCTGGGGGCACCACGTGATGGGTTTCCAGGGTGGGAAAGAGAGAGGAGACCCCATGCCAACTTCAGTGCCCTGCCAGCCGTGGAGGGGGAGACTGAGCAGCACTGGGGCCAAGGCTCCAGGGCTTCGGGGGACATCCCTGCTCCCACTACCCCGCAAGGCACCCCGTGCTGCTCACTGAGTCACTAGGCTCCAGTGAATGAGCCATTGGCAGCAGCCACCTCTCTCTCTCATGCTTCCTTCAATGTTCAGGGCACTTGGACTTTCTCCCTAGTATGCTGGCTGGAGCCCAGGTCAGTTTTGGAAAGATTTTCTCCACAGTGGATTTTCTAAAATCCTGCTCTCTATCCCAACAGCAATCTCTAAAGCTGTTCATCCCAGGCGGGCAAAGCACCAAGAGAGCACAGGTCCCACAACCAAGCACAGCCCCCTGCCTCCCTGAGGTTCCCAACACAGAAAAACAAGATCCACACACACTCAGAGAGCCAAAACCCACTTCGAGCCCACATCTGCCCTAAACTCTGGGGTCACGCGCATCTTGACACACTTTCTATCCTTTATTTTAAACCTCGTGATAACGTTGGTGGAGGAAAATACCCAACCATAATCATGAGGGAGCCCCCTGCTGGTAAGTTAATTTCTAGCTGAAGGAAAAGAAACAAGATTCGACTTGTGTTTCTTTACCCTGTCAGCAGATCTGTAAGGTCATCCAAAACAGCACCCTTTCATAAGTGTATTAGGGAAAAAATGACATCTGAAAATCTACGTGCTGGGAAGACAGTGGTGAGCGAGGTCCCCAGGTTAGGAAAATCAAGTTAGGACACTTTGCTACTGATTTCCTATGGCAGATTTAACTGTTGAGTTAAAACCCATCGACATCAGAGGTGACATTACAATGTAAGTCACATGAAGGTGCTGCAAGAGGCTGGGGAGCAGAGGAGAGGTCAAGTTTCTCACTCCCTGCTCACACCCTGATTCTCCAGGTGCACTGTGTATGTGATGAATAGCAAATCCACATACAAGACATGAATCTGAGCTGCCATTTGTGCCGCACAGATTGTCACCCAAGTGTTGGGTATGAACACTGCTTTCCCCAGTCTCTGCATTTCAGCCCTATTCCAGTACACATAGCAGTGTGCAAATTCCATTAAGACAATAATACCACCTTTGAAAATTCAGGATTGAAATAAAGCCAGGGGAAAACAGAGACAATTAGATGTAGTTTGGCAATGGTGTGTGTCTGGAAGGCAATCAGTGTGGTGTTCCTCTGTGAGGAAGAGGACCATACTGTAGGGCAGGAAGGCAAACTTGCCCCCCCGACATAGCTTTATCATAACCCTCTCTGGGATTTTGCCATCAATCCAGTCATTCAGTTACCCATGACGCATGACACAGAAAGGGAAAATCACAAAAAGGGTGAGGGATACTACACTTCAGGTATTTCTGTTATTTTTCTCTAATAAGACCATTCAAATTTAAAAAAGAAAAAAACACACAGAGAAACACTACATTGTCGATATGTGGCAAGGGGAAATATATGTGGGACATACCAACATTTTGTTGCAGTTTGAAACTGTGACAAAATGTGATTATCTGAGGTAAATACATGTTATTGATCATTTGGCAAGAGGTCAAGCACTCTACAGGTTCATGGTTCCCTTGCAAAGCTCAACAACAAAAAGTGAGGAGAGCAAACGGAGTGAAGACTTTTTTTCTCACTAAGACCCGATTTTTATGTTCATATATTGAATTTTAGAACTGCTAATTTGGAGAGGGAGCCTTTATAAATTGACCTATTCTCTGCAGTCCTGTTTTCCTATTTTTCACCTTTCCTAATATAATCAATAGTGAAGGACTGTAAATAAATTGCTCATGTGGGTAGTCAATAGACTGAGAGGATGTTTTAAATATCTTAGTAACAGCTAATATCTCAGAGAGGGTATTGCAGCCATCAGTGGGGCTGGTTTAATGCAGTATAGCAGGAGCTGTTTTGGTTAGGCCACACATCCCTGCAATACCACAAACTTCTTGGTTTTTCAGAAAATGTAGTGCACTGGCTACGAATTCAGCAGCGGTTAACTTCCTTTTGCCCAAAGCTTATTCCAGAGAGAGGAGCTAAGCTGCACTGTATAGAGGATAGGGCAAAAGGGGCAAAAGTAGCAGTGGACCTCAAATCACCCATGTCATGAATATTCATTGCCAACTGGACTCAGACTGAGTACCTTTCCTGATCATCCTTCATTAACCATGCCTTCCCCATCAATGGATTTGTAAAGAGATCACCAAACGATCAGAAATTATCCCTTGACCACCAAAAATCCCAGCCATGGGCCGGCACACCAGTTTCTTTGATCCTTCAGTTGGGCCCAAGGCTGTTTTCATGTCTTCCAGGAACACCTGCCACACGTGACAGGATCTGTGTTGCAGGAAAATACCAAGAGCCTCCTTTCAGTTGTCTATACTGGGAGCTCAGATGTTCATCCATGTGCCATCTGTAGGTAATGGCCTACCTTTTTTCAAGTAATCGTACTTAAATACTGCAATACTCATAGAAATGCAGTAGAGACATCAAAATGGGTTTTATCACTGTAATTTTATTTACTTACAAAAATCTAAAGTTTGCACTTAAAATAGAGAATGCTCTCAAGCTGCCAGCTATCTTCTGCCAATTTATTATTCATAATGTGATATTAATTTTTCAGATGTTAAACTATTGTCCAATAGCTGGCTGTGATATTTCGGACAATAATGCTTTTGAAACAGGCTTAGACTCACAGCACAGGAATTGCAATTGCAAGGACCCTCACTGCTCCACTGCAGGCTTACTCCTCTTCTGCAATGTGATTTATTGGACCCAGTCATGTACCCCAAGAACCTCCCTTGCATCCATTCGTCTACCAGTGCTTGTGAAAGGGACAGAACTTATGAAAGGATTACTTGGTCTCTACTATGGAAGATGAGAAGAGTTACCAAAAGACACCAGACTGGAACAGGTTACTTCCACAACATTTCAGCAGTTCCCTAAAGCATCCAGCTCTGATGGGATTTTCAAAATCTCAGTGACATCACAGTAACATGCAGAGCTGTGGTTTAACTCTAAGCACTGAGAAACTGGAAGGGCTTTACAAAAGCTCCCTGGTACTGTGGAGGTACCAGGTACACGGCACCAGGGACTGTGATCCTGTTCAAACAGAAGGTTGTTGCACTGACATACCTCTCCATCCCACAGCCTGGGGAACTCACTTCTGCACCTGAACCAGTTTCATCTGAGCTTTCCTCTTCCCTTTCACTGTATGTTTTTGGTCTTGTTTTAGCCAACTTGTTCCAAACTACTCATTGCTCTGTGTGACTAAGAGTTATCACTGAAATAACCACACAAGAACAAGGGAGGAGATAGTCAAAAGCACAGATGAGCATGAGAATCTTGTTTGTGTTTTTGAAAATTCCTCTCATTAGTATTATAAGCATATCTTGAGAAAGATGCCTGAGTGAAAAGAAAGACAACGTTCAAATAACAAGAGATGTATTTGCCAAAAACCAGTGCAGAGACACCACCACATTATATCTTAGGTGCTAAGTGCATTGCCCTGGGCGCTCTCTGCCCATACGCTTTTGCTGTATGTCAGATCCTTACTCAGCACCTTCTTCAAAGAGCAGAAATGAAACCTTTCAGAAGCCTTGTGAGACACCCAGGATCAGTGTTGTAACACAGCATCCCTCTTTTGCAGTGCCTCCAAATCCACCCAGAAAATGCAATATTCCTCTTGCTTACTCATTCCAGTTTCTACTCATTCCATGAAACTAAAATCTCATTTCTACACGTTTTGCTCTATAATTCACTCTCCATTCTCTGTTTAAAACACACCAGATTCTAGCTATAAACTGCTTCAAATATCCTGAGAACTTCTGCAAAGCACAATGCAAATTTGAAAAGTTCAAGCCTGGTGATAATGCAATAAAAGAAGGCAAATATGATTCCAGATATACAGTTGGTGTAATGCCTTTAGGAAGCGCTCCATCAGTTTGATTTAGAAAATGATTGCATTATGTTAAAACAGCTAAATTGGATAAGAGGAAGAGGGATTTGTTGACATAAATCTTGTCTCTGGACTTCAAACCCCTCCAAGTAAATACAAATAAGAAAATATATACAGAGAGAACTGCCACTTTTCCCCAGAGAAGATCTGTTTTCAAGGAAGTAAAAGTCTATATTGGAAATCAATCCAGTTGTTTATAAAGCAAGAAACCTCTATTGGAAGTCAGCAGGAGGGAACATTGGAAGAAAACCATCAAATAGCAGAGAACAAAGTGAAAAAATAACCAAACCATATAACCCAAACTTATTGTTTTCAAATAATTGTGTGATTCTGACCTCATCTGCAATAAATTAGGAATAACTTGGCATGTGAACACTACAAGCTCAAAGGAAACAGAACACAATGTAAGAGCAAACAGGAACAGCCCAGTAGTT
Source organism: Drymodes brunneopygia (assembly GCA_013400955.1). Taxonomy (NCBI): domain Eukaryota; kingdom Metazoa; phylum Chordata; class Aves; order Passeriformes; family Petroicidae; genus Drymodes; species Drymodes brunneopygia. The sequence goes on from VZTZ01033556.1 coordinate 101,282, forward strand.
TTAATAAAGGTTTCCCTGAGTGACCAGCACAGGGAAAAAATAAGGCAGAAACAGCCATAGGGAGCAGAAATTCTCTGAATATTTGGCATGGACCTGATACAGTGTGCTGGTGGTAATCTTTATCCTAACAAATGATCAAGATAGCCATTCACTTTAATACTTCTTCTGCCAGAAGAATCCTATCCACCTAGTGGGAACAGGAAGCATGGGCACAGGCCAGTGTAGGAGATGGAGGACTTGCTTCCCTTCTGTTTTCCCCTGTCCCTACAGCTCCACAAAATCATCAGGAAGAGAAGCAGGGAGCACGGCCTGATGGAGGCACCTTTCCATAGTCAGCTGTGATTTAACCAATCAATTCTTCATCCAGCCCAGCCTTGTTTGTCCACAATTTCCTTTTTAAATAGGTAACTGAATATTGCTTGGCTGGGAAGTAAGTGCAGTTTCATGATGTAGAAATGATGGGAAAAAATATCAATCTGTACATTTGTGAAATGCTAACCAGCTGTCAAAAAGTGAAAGGAAACAAATCTGAAATGCCACTGTTATGCATCCTCACACAAAATTAATTCCCTGTAACCATTACCGCTCCTTTATCTGTTACACCAAGAGAAAAAGATTTGCTAGGTGGTGGATTAACTCAGTAAGATTATTCAAAGCTTTGACTGCTGAGCAGTGGTCCAAGGCTGGCTGGTTACTGTCCCCAGTTCCACAGGCTGGTGTGGCCACAGTGATTACTGACAGCCCTTTGTACAGGCAGAGAGCAGTGGCAGTGATGGTGGACAGCTGCCCGTGCTCAGTGAAGGAGCGGGCACAAGTGAGGGGGACCTCAAGCCATTCCCTGGACTTGGGAGAGTGGGATCCACTCTAAGAGTTGCCAGCCTGGAAGAGCCTGGATCCTGGCATCAACCCACCCTTAATTTGAACCAAGTCATCACACAAGCAAATGTGAATACGGTAGTCATACATCCCAACAGGTGGCAGGGCTGCAAAGTTATTACAGACAGAAGCTGATAGAAATGGAAAAACCCATGCTTTACTGTTGCATATGGTTTTGGCCCCTAAAAGCCCTTTCTTCCCTATCCCTCTAAAGTGTTTGGGAGACTACCCCTGGGGTGGAGTTTGTAATGATATGCCCCAGAAGGGGGTTGGGTCTCCCAAAGGTTGGTTGCCCTCTCCCATTCGTCCTACCACCTGCCCATCTCCTGTCTGTCATCTTTAGTTTCTAGATTGTTCTGTGTTACTTGGTTGCTCATTGGTTTATATCCCTGCCTGTATTCCCTTCTCCTCCCCTCTCCCTTCCCAGCTGGCCCTTATTCCCTTGTCCCTCCCTTGTTCCACCCCTGGCTTGTCTGTGATTGGTTTATACCCTCAAATAAAAGTCTGGTCCTCCCAGAGCTCTCGGTCTGTAGAACCCGGATGCCCAGAGTGCTGCTATCTCATGTCTGTGTCTCTAATATTCCGAGGCTAAGGATCCCTCCCAGCCTACTCCAGCTCTACGGAAACAGTATCTGTCGTATAGGGAAGGCGCCGCCGACGGTGAGGGACGGAAGGGCCCGGCACCGACGACCTGTACCGGGAACACCCTCCAGGACACTTCGTGGGGCACTGCCCCGAGAGGGACCGGTGCTGCACCGGGTCCGGGACCCGCCTGGTCTGGGTTGGTCAGGCTGCTCTGGTGTTACAACGCCGCTCGGCTGCTGCCCAAAACCCTGCTGGGCAGCTGTCCGGCCAGAGCCAGCGGCACCATAACGCTTTACCTCCTCCTATACAGAGTGAAATCACAAGGGCATCTTGCCCTTGCTGTGAAGGCACAGGACATTAGGGTTTGTGGGGAATGGGGTCCCTTGGCCAGCAGCAGTAGTGAACCAACTCTGATGCCTCTGGCCACCCAGGCACCATTTCAGCACTTTCCCCCACTGAGTGACTGCTTTCTTCTCCACAACTGCTCTCATCTTCTTGACATTCATGAGACTGAGCATTCTCATTTCCTTGTCCCAGGAATAAACACAGGTGTATAAACACCTGCTGTCCTGCTTGACTAAATCCTGAACACATTACTGGTCCATGAAGGAGTAAAATCCTCTGTTCTGCCCAGCACAGTAATGAATGCCTGAAAACCTTGCCATACACTGGATTAGACATGGTGTTTGACCATGCAGGCTTGTGCCCCCATACTGTTTAGGTGGGTTCAGGCAATCCCTGTGCAAGAGGCAGATGCAACACTGACTTTTGAGGAAAGCAATTATTGTTACAGCAGCAGCTCCTCACCAGCTCCTCCCCTTGCCACAGGCAAAGTAAAGAACAGCAGGAGAGAGAGTCTCTTCTTTCTCTTTTACTAGCATACTGCTCAGTCCTAGACATGGAGTCACACCTTAATACTGGGGCTCAGATCTGCTGAGGACAGGGATGAAGCTAAGGACCTGTTGATCCAACCACTGGAGGAATGTAAGGAAGAGAAAGCAAGCTGCCTACCTGCCTTTCCTTGGACTTCTCAGGCCAGGAGTCATCTGAGGTTTCTTCACAGATGAGATTGCAGAAATTGAAGCAACCAGAGATTAAAAATATCACCTTCTATTCAGACAGTATGTAGCAAAGGACTTTCTCCTTGAAAGCCAGCTCTCAATGATGCCCATAGATATTCTTGCATTGTCGGCTCATCCTTCCCAGGGGACTGAGACAACCTTAATAGCATTAGATGATTTAGTCTTCTATTAACCTGTTCAAATTGTGGCCGTTACACGTATGAGGGGCACAGGCACAAACTGCAAATGTGAAGGAGCCGCTAAACTCACTGGAGGTCTCACTTGGTGTCTCACAGAAAGTCCTGTGGGAAGATATCACCTCACTCAAAGGTCTGTCATTGAAACCACAGCAATTTATTTTTCGTTACAGGAGAGGGAGTTGGTTGAGATGGCATCAGCACAACTCAATTTTCACCTCAAGATGGTCTTAGCTTCCACCAGCACCAGTACTTTTCTCTAACCTTACACTACCCAGGCTCAGTAACCTGACAGTCCACTTCTGCTCTTGCAATGTCCAGGATCAAAAATGTTATGGTCATGTCTCTGACATGTAAAAATGTTTCTCCTAGCCCTTGGAAATCCACAGGTTATTGGTACATTGCTGTGGCATGTCTACAAGGGAAAAACATATTTATCCAAAATCCTCAGATGCTGGAAAAAGGGTTTCAATCCTAGACCATCTCACTGTTGCCTCAGCTGCCAAGAAGAGTCATTGTGGCCCTGCACATGGCCAGCTTTCACCCCTGATAGTGATTTCTTTTCCCAAAGTCACCTGCTGGAAAATCAGAAATAGGAATTAGACATCCTGACTCTGAATCTTACACATCAGTCATATGGCCATTGTTTCCCTCTTCTGCCTTTGCCAGTTTTATACAGTACTACTTGCAATGATATTCATGCTCTTCAGCACCTCTCTCCTCCAAATAAAATCAATAGAAATCACTGCCAGTTTAAAAAATGAAGGAAACAATATTTTCAGTAACTCTAACAATTGCTCAGAAAGAGAAAAAAGCACTCCAGACACTTGCACCTTATCAGGTTTTTAGTAACTGCTGTTTTGGGACTGCTTCTCTTCCCTTTACCTTTTCTGCTATCTGAAAACAAACTCAGATACAACATTTTGCTTGACGTGTATGAAGATCTACCATTCTGTACCAGCCTTGGGAAATATGGAGAACAAGTAAAATAGCTGTAACAACTAGCTCTATGTACCAGCCAGTCCCACACTGCTGGATAAATACACCTTATGAAAATCCCTGGGAGATGAGCAAATGCAGTAACTGTGGCTTATCTGTATGGTATTCGACAAACAAAAAGGAACTAAATAAACAGTGATTTCTTTTTGACAATCTGTTCTATTTCCTCCTAGTACTGAAAAAAAGAAAGCAAAAAGCCTATTTTTAGATACATCAAGTTCTTGTCAGCGCCCCAGCACTGCATTCTGGGCAGCTGCCACTCACCAAAGTTTGGGGAAGGAGAGTCAGCTGCTGAGAGGGCTGGCAGCCTGGATCCCTGCAGCACACTGACAGCACCACCACCACCACACCAGAACCTCCCAACGACTTCAGAGGCAAGAGGCACAAGGCAACAGCCAAGAACCCTAGAAATTAATGGCAAGATTTCTACTGATTTCAGATAGGTGAGTGTGTCATCCAAACACTTTTGCAGCAGACTCTCACATTTCTGATTTCATCTAATTCAACAGCCAACTAAAAACATTTCAACTAATCCTCACTCCACCAGCACATCATATTGTGCTGCCTGACCACAATGAACCACAGGTGAACAGGGCAGAGTGATCCACCCTAGGGATGAGGAAGACTCTGCTGGCAGCCTGGGATGGAGGAATCCACACTGAAGTAGTACCCATGTCTGCATGAGACAAGTTCAGAAGTCCACAATAAAGATAATTCAATTCTCCTTTGAAAAAAGCACGAAGTAGAAAACACTGAAGTACATAGAATTCACAACTGCATTTTTTTTTCACTAAAAGGCTGGTTCCAAGGCATGTATAATGACTTAAATTAGGAAAACTCTGATTGGATGAAATAATCTCAAAAAATACCCTTCATATTAAAAACATGTTTCTCTTATAAAACTGGAAAAATCCTCTAGGATGTTAACTATTTTGTATGCATCTCAGTCATCATATTATTTGCATCCAGTTGGAGATGGCAGAACTTCTCAGGGGGAAATTAACATGGGTATTTTAAGGGTTGTTTTTTTTCTTTATTTTTCCTTTACAGTTTTCTATGTGCAAAACCTAGAGGCTTGTTTTCCTCTTTTATCAGAGAGAAAAAAATGATCCTGATTCAAAGCAGCACTGAAATACAAGCCTCTGCCAGATGTTACATAAACGATGATGTAATGCTGAAGTATTTCATTGCACATGCAGGTCTGTTCTTCAGCCCAGCAGTGATTTATTACATTTTGTCAATCCCATTTTATGTACCCACATCATTTTTACATCATTTTTCTTCATGACATTGTTACGTTCTCACAGAAGCACATAGAGATAGCATCATAACAGTGCAGCCAATGAAGTTAGCATTTTACAAATAATGTTACTAATAAATAAATACACCAGTGAGGGGAAAGTGGTCATTCTGAGAGAGTGAAAAGCAAATTTACCTTTGAATAATGTGACGGGGGGAAGTGGCCTTAAGTCCAATAAGAAAATTGAGTTTGCATCCTCTCGGAGCAGCTCCTGCCTTCATGCAGAACAGTGAGAAAATGCAGTTCTTGTCTCTTTTTGGTTTAATCCCACATTCTCTTTGTTCTCCTAATGTGTTCTGTGTGCTGCCGGCTGGATCTTATGCACCAGCTGCTTGGTTAAATGGATGCAACAGCAAGCGAAAGAAGATCAACACATAAAATCTGTTTTGACCCTGAAATTATCAGGCCATTGGACACACCAGCTTTTTTTTCTTGATCATCCATCAAGATTTATTAGAAAAAGCACACCCAACAACACTGCCTCTTATTGGGGGAAAAAGAATTCCAGAAACTGGAAGTTCAAAAGATCTGAAGGTCATGTCAAAATAATATAGCAGGCCATTTAGAAGATGCATTCCTACAGCAATATTGTTAAAGAAAATAATCCTTCTAACAAGCAGCTTGCCAAAAATCCCATTAGACAGCTGAAACAGAGAAGTCCTCTTCTTATCAGTCAGCCATTAACCTGCATCAAGCAAAATGTTGCAGTGAGAAGCTGTAGTTGAAAAGATTTTAAAATTTTCTTCTTCCTAACAACATAGGGCCAGATTTTGCTTTTACTGAGTCACTAGAAAACCAAAGAAATACTGATTCTTTTTTTAATTTTTAAAATTATTTTTATTTTTTATTTCTAGACATTTTAAATGGTGTCTCCCCATTGGACATATAAAAGGCATGTTTTCTCGGTGACTTCCTTCTGAGGGGAACTGAGGCTCCCATGTGTCAACAGGACCCATTCCACAGGGAAATCTGCTGCCTCCCTGGGGCCTGGGTGAGAGATATTACTAGAAAATTCCCTGAACTGAGTCAGCACACTGATTATTATTCACTGTTGTTGCCCAGGTTGGCAGTAATGACACTGAGAAGTCCTAGAGCAATCAAAAAGGCCTTCTGGGCAGTGGGATAACTGATTGTAAGGACAGGACCACAGATGTTGTTTTCCTCAATTCCCTCAGTAGCAGGGAAGGCTGCCAAAAGGAACAGCCACTTGACCAATACGTGGCTTAAAGACTGGTGCCACTGGTGGAATTTTGGCTTTTTTGCTCATGGAGGGTTTTATATGGCACCAGGCCTCCTGGAAAGAGATAGGGTTTGCTTGACTAAAAGAGGGAAAAGGATTCTAGTCCGTGAGTTGGCAGGTTGAGAGGGTTTTAAACCAGGTTTGAAGGGGGAATATGATAAAACCAGGCTCAGCAGAGATGAGCCTAGAGTGAGTGGGCATGCAGCATTGGGGGTGAAAGCAATAGGCCAGCTGAAGAGCATCCATACCAGTGCACACAGTATGGGTAACACAGTAGCAAACAGGAGGAAACCATTGGGAACAGGAAAGCCATGACAGTCACCATCACTGAAAGCCGCTGGGATGACTCACGTGGCTGGAGTGCAGCAGCAATGGTTAGAATGGTTCTTCAGACAGGACAGGTGGGGAGGCAGAGGCAGTGGAATGGCTCTGTACATTAGGGAGAGTTTCACTGCATAGAGCCCAAAGACAGTGATGACAAGATTGAGTGGCTATGGGTAAGAATCAGGGGGAAGGCTAACAAGGTACATATACTGGTGGGAATCCATTACAGATTGCACAACCAGAATGAAGAGTCAGATGAAGTATTCTATGAGTGGCTGACTGAGGTCCCACGAGCACTAGCCTTTGGTCTTGTGGGAGAATTTACCTTGCTGGATGTCTGCTGGAAACTCAACACAGTTGAGAGGGGGCAGTCTAGGAGTTTCCTGAAGTGTGTGGAAGATGACTTCCCGACTTCACAAGTGAGCCTAACAGGGGCAGTGCCCTGACCTGCTGTTTGCAAACAAAGAAGGGTTGGGGAAGATGTGCATCATTTCAATGATCATGAAATAATTGGGTTGAAGTAAGGAAGGGGGTAAAAAATCCTCTGCCTTGGACTTTGACCTGTACAAACACCAGTTCATAGAGTTTCCTAGAAAAGAGTGCATGATAACAAATGGGTCCAGGAAGACTGGACATACTTGAAAAGGAAATCTTAAAGGTGCAGGAGTAGGCTATCCCTATGTGCCAAAAGACAAGTTAGCTGGGAAGAAGACTGGCCTAGCTGAACAGAGAACTAGGGAACTTTTGCATGAATTCAGGGAAATAAAGAGAACTTTTGACCTTTGGAAGAAGGTGAAGGCAACTCTGGAAGGGGTTGTCAGGTCGTGTAGATAGAAATTTAGAAAGGTGAAAGCTCAGATAGAACTGAATCTGGTCACTGCTTTGAAACATAATAAAAAGTGTTTTCATAAATCCTTCAAACAAAAGGAGATACAAGGAAGATCTCCATCCTTTATTAGACACGGGGAGAACATTTTCACCAAGGATGAGGAAAAGGCTGAGATACTTGATGCCTTCTTTGCCTCAGTTTTTACAGGAAAACCTGATATCCTCAGGGCAACCAGTCCCATGGGCTGGTAGACAGGGACAGGGAGTGGAAAAGACCCCCTCAAATCCAGGAATAAGTAGTTAGTGACCTGCTGAGCTATTTAGACACTCGTAAATGTATGGCACCAGATGAAATTAATCCAAGGATACTGAGGGAGTGGCAGAAGATCTCGCCAAGCCGCTCTCCATCATTTATGGCTAACCAGGGCAGTTCCAGATGACTAAAAGCTGGACAGTGTGATGACTATCCCCAAGAAGGCCCAGAAGGAGAATCTGGGGAGCTACAGCCTGTCAGCCTGGTGCTGGGGGAGGTTATGGAATAAAGATCCTCTTGTATGTGATCATATAGCACATACAGAACAACCAACAGAACAGGCCTAGCCAGCAGAGGGTTGTGAAAGGCAGGTCCTGCTTGACCAACCTGATCTCCATTTATGACTAGGTGACCTGCCTGGTGGGTGAGGGAAAGGCTGTAGATATTGTCGACCTGGACTTTAGTAAAGCCTTTGATACTGTCTCCCATGGCATTCTCCTGGAAAACTGGCAGCTTTGGTGAATGNGGGTTGTCAGGTCGTGTAGATAGAAATTTAGAAAGGTGAAAGCTCAGATAGAACTGAATCTGGTCACTGCTTTGAAACATAATAAAAAGTGTTTTCATAAATCCTTCAAACAAAAGGAGATACAAGGAAGATCTCCATCCTTTATTAGACACGGGGAGAACATTTTCACCAAGGATGAGGAAAAGGCTGAGATACTTGATGCCTTCTTTGCCTCAGTTTTTACAGGAAAACCTGATATCCTCAGGGCAACCAGTCCCATGGGCTGGTAGACAGGGACAGGGAGTGGAAAAGACCCCCTCAAATCCAGGAATAAGTAGTTAGTGACCTGCTGAGCTATTTAGACACTCGTAAATGTATGGCACCAGATGAAATTAATCCAAGGATACTGAGGGAGTGGCAGAAGATCTCGCCAAGCCGCTCTCCATCATTTATGGCTAACCAGGGCAGTTCCAGATGACTAAAAGCTGGACAGTGTGATGACTATCCCCAAGAAGGCCCAGAAGGAGAATCTGGGGAGCTACAGCCTGTCAGCCTGGTGCTGGGGGAGGTTATGGAATAAAGATCCTCTTGTATGTGATCATATAGCACATACAGAACAACCAACAGAACACGCCTAGCCAGCAGAGGGTTGTGAAAGGCAGGTCCTGCTTGACCAACCTGATCTCCATTTATGACTAGGTGACCTGCCTGGTGGGTGAGGGAAAGGCTGTAGATATTGTCGACCTGGACTTTAGTAAAGCCTTTGATACTGTCTCCCATGGCATTCTCCTGGAAAACTGGCAGCTTTGGTGAATGCAGGCTGCTTTTTTCTTCTCATCAGAGTTTAAAAATAAAAGTTTGCTGTCCAGCAAACCATGAGATTTAAACTGGGCAAATAGGAGTTTGATTTCCTTTTGGATAAAAGAGATGTTACAAATAAGAATTTTATCTCACATGGAGGCATGACAAAGTATGAGACAGAATCCTTCTTGATTACAATCTTTCATCATTTTGATTTTATAATTACTGAATGGAATCAATCAGCTTTCAATTGTTACCTTGGTAAAAGATTAAAACATCATTACTTTTCATACATATTTCACACCAGCAAATTTTAATAAACTGAATGCATGAGAAATGTTCATATTATCTTCCATGGTACTGGGATGCTAATGACATTTCTATTGATTTGAATTCATGTTTGTTGGTCAAAATAACTCAGATTCAGGCAAGGCATGGACTTCCACTGTCAATAGTAACAAATGAAGACTGCTGAACACTGAAATGGCTAAAATAGAATCATTAATCAGAAAAACTTAAAACAACTGGCAATGTGCTAGGGAGGTCTTATCTTCCTGATGATCAACCTTTTTGGTCTATTGATCCACTTGTAAAGGATTGTATTGGTGATCTCTTCATGACAGCTCTAGGGAGGAGGTAAAGGAGAGCACTACAAAGTAGGCAACACAAGACAAGCAAGGGAAGCCATCTCAGACACAGCTGCCCATCAGCCATGAGAGCCTTTTTCACCACCTCGGTACTTTGGTAGGAAGAGAGATGCCTTCCTGGGCATCTGGCCTTTGCTTGCCATGACAGAAATCTTTTCTTTGTGGTGCTCATCACCCAGGCCAATCAAGACAAACCCTTGGATTCACCATCAGTGTGCCTGCCAAACCACAGCTGGTGCTAGCCTTCACAGCTGTGATGATCAATGCCACAATACTGTGTGTATGCCAGGTCTAGTTTATGCTGCTCCAACCTGGTCAACACAGGGTAGCAAAGCCTTTTCCATGAATAAAGTGACTGGGAGCAGATCTGGGAGGGTTTTGTGTGTTCTGAATACAACAAATACAAATTGAAGACAGTCTGCTTTCCTTACCACAAATACTGCAAGAAAACCAAGACTCCAAGTTATCCGTTAAACTTAATCCCATCTATTAAGACAAGCAGAGATACTTGCTACTCAATATTCCTAAAAGTTTTAGAAATCTAGGGCAACTGGCACTTTCTTGCTGAATCATATTGTGTTGTTTGAACTTATACTGGTGCTTTCTCTTCCACTTCTAAGCACAACCTAATAGCAAGATGATGTAATTAGATCTTGAATTACTCAGACTTCATTACTATTATCAATATGTTACAGAACAGTTACTAATCTACTCTGAAATATTATAAATAATTAAAACTTAAATACATTTCTTGAATTAATATGGTAGGTACATTTTGGGATACACTTCTTTGTCTTCTTATCTTATGGTCCAATACTAGGATGCAATTAGTCTACACACCTGCAAATTTTTAAAAACAATTCAACTCTAAGCATTTGAGGAGTGCTATTAACAGCAACAGACATAGACACAGCCTTCAAGCTGAGCACATGCAGAAGTGTTTGGAAGACCAAGATTTAACTTTACTGCCTTCTACTGATCTTGTTCTGATGTCAGTCAGTGAAGAAAGCACATTCGCTGGTCTGTAGGACAATCCAACAATACTATTTATGATTTTAATGCGTGCACTCACAGGTATGTGCAATTCAGTCATTTACAGCAGAATTTCACCTGCCACAGAATGAATTAGCAAAACTGCAACTTAGCTGAATTACCAGCTGATTTCTAAAATTACCACCAGAAATCTTAATTGTTCCTCTCCCTCTTTATCACCAATCATCATGGGTGGGTAGGAGTACTGTATGTCATAGTTTTAAAATGTGTAATGCAAACCACTATATTTATTAGCATGCTTGCTCTACCAGTGTTGTGTTCTTTGTTTCAGAAGTCTCCAACACAGAAATATGGATGTGGTGTTGTATCTCTACATAATTATTTGAGAGCCAGCTATACCAGGCATGGAGAATGCATAACCACTGTGGTAACCCTTAGAAACCATGCTTGTCCCATTACACAGTGCATGCACACACACAGTCCCTTCCCTAAAACTGGCTAACTTGTTTGCAACATATCAACCAATAGCAGATAAAGTGGTTTATACATATCATTCACTGCAGATCATTTAACTCCATAAAGAAAGTGAGATAAAGGTACTTAGAAAGCAAAATTGATTGCAATCTTCCATCATTTTGACTTTCGCATGTTTCTTGGCATATTCCTGTTGGAAACAAAGGACAAATTCTCCACATTCCCTCTGTTGTAGAGGTTATTAGTTATCCAGTGATTCTGGCTCCTCTAAAAATTGTGCTTTGAACACAGGCAAGCCAGGGTTTGAGACCCACTTGTACACTGTACAGCACTGAATGAAATCCAGAGATTTCAGGAGGAATGGATGAGATTTCTTTGAAGCTTGGCATAGATGAGTAGGCATTTATGGAATAAATACTGAAAACGCAAGAAAGAGTTGCACAAAGCTGCAGTGGCTGAGAGTTTGACTTTCAAGAGTTTTAAAAATGCATCAAGGTGAGTGCACGTCACTGAGTCATGTTACAGGCTTGGGTACCACATTTAAAGATGGCTCAAATCAAGTTTTCCTGATACTATATCCCTCTTCTATCAGACAGAACTGCTGTGCTAACTAAAGCATTTTCACAAGCATCAAACACACTGCAAAAGCCCATGGGCCTTGCAAATGCCTATTTTAAGATCTAAAAGACATTAAGATCTAACTCTGCTAAAGGTACAATACAAATAGAGATACGAGAAAAACTGATCTGAGCTTGAAAGGCCTGATGAAGGGAATCTCTGAAGCAGTTAGTGCTTTGGACCAGCAACACCAAAAACCAGTCAACTGTAAATCATATTTTAGGATCATAGAATCCTGACTAGGAAGGGATCCACAAAGGTCTTCAACTCCAGGCCTTGCCCAGGACACCTCCAAGAATCAAACCACATTCCTGACAGTGTTTTCCAAATGCTTCTTGAACTTTGGCCAGCCTCCTGTCAAGACCACTTCCCTGGGAAGTCTGTTCCAGTGTCCAACCACCTTCTGGACAAAAAAGCTTTTCCTAAAATATTGAACCTAAACCTATCCTGACACAGCTTCATGCCATTCCCTCAGGTCCTATCTCCCATGATAAAACATAATTCCTTAGCTCCCTGCACCTCTTCAGAATGGGAGATATGATAACGTTCAAATGCTTTTGCGGAAGTACACACTATGTTGGGGATTTTGTGTTTCTTCACGCTTAAAAATCAGAATTCCAAGCAACACCATTTGTGCATTTGCTTCAATTCAAGGCCGCAGGCAAAATCTCCTAAACAATTTGCTCACATTCATAAAATCAAGACATTCCAGTCTCTGGACTTCCTTGCAGTGAGTGAGAAGCCAACAAAACATCCCTTTAAATCAGTCCACAAGGCTTCACGTGCTCACCAGGAAGGCTTGGTACCAGGAAAACAAACCCACACTAACTCCTAAGGAAATCAGCAGCAATTTTCTTCTGATTATATTCTCTAAGGAACAATCAGACACTGTCCCTCACATTCAAAAACACAAAAGAGACACTTTCATCTTGTTGATGATTTCTTGATTAATGGCTTCCAAACAGTTGATGTCATTTGCTGCATATAAATTACTGATGCAATCCACTGTGGTAATAATTTCAAATCAGAGACATCAAAAATGAACCTCAAGGACAGAAGTCTCCCTTTCCTATTCCCACATAATGGCCATTTATACAGCTACAATAAGCCTCAAAGTGCACCTCAGAACACCAAATTTAAACACAGGAGGCTGACTTGCAAAGTGAAATGAATGCAGAAGATTTTACTCACTATATGTTTTAGCTTAAGAGGCCTCTTATGGAATCACGGTTAAAAGAAAAAGTCAATAAAATTATGGCAGCGACACAAAACCCATAAAGCAGATAAATTTGGAATCGAGGAATCACTTGTACACTGCTTCACTCCCTAAGAGAACAAAATGTGTTGCCAAACTAAAGCCCCATTAAAATGTCATCTACTCTTCCTGTTTTTCTTTTCTTGGTCACTGTTTACCAGGGTTTCTCCTTTCTAATCAATTCCCTTTTAATATCTTGCTCATACCACATGAAATATTGGCTTTAGAGCCTCCATTCACTTCAGGAGGACCAGGACCTGACATTAGGATTTTATTGGGCCTGTGGCTTGGCATAACCCTGCAGGAGCCCTGCACCTGTGCCCACTACCTGCCCTTCCCAGCCCTCTGTCCAACAGATACTTTCACAGCTTTATCATCAGCAAGAAATTCCTGCTTCTTACTGAGCACATGTACATACATATATGTGCATGGATATGGATACAGATACACATACATACATATCCGTGTATGTATATCTATGATTCCAAGGAGGGAAGGATGAAGGGTATACAGATAAACTAAAAGTTTCAAATATGTATAGGTCCCACTGCCCTATCAGCTCACACAGTTATCCTGCCCAGCAATCCAGCTGCACAGCATAGGTTATATTGGAGCACCAGTACACTGGAGAGGTGTCATCTCCTGGTCCCCAAGTTTTCTTTTCCCCCTACTCTAAATACCCCAGTCCAGTGGGACTTGGACTGCAGAACCTGCAGGTCTGATATGTGGTCGGGATCATGTATATGATCCTGTACTCCCCTCACCGAGGGTCATGGCTCAGCTGGGGCTCTCATTTTGTGTAGTCCTCTGCTTGTCTGGTTGTGAACTGACACCAGTGAATCACTACCACAAGGAAGAGAGAGACGTGGGCTTCAAGGCTAGGGAGGGGCTGCAGGTATTTGGGATTCTCTCTTGTAACCTATTGATTTTTCCCTCCTTTGTTACAACAAAATACACTTTTAACATTGTAACAGATACATGTGGAAATGTGAATTCTGTTGTATTGTTAAAGAAACTGTAAATGCCTTATGACTCAAGGATCTCCAGCCAGAAGAGAAGAGCTTAAAAACAGAACAAAATTGCTATCTATAATTTAAATGAGCAGCTCTCTCACTGAAAAATGCTTTTCAATTTAAACTCTATTAACAGGAAATTAGGAGATCACCCATCACAGTGTTTTTGTTTCTTTTAAAATGAAAATTAAGAACATCAAATTGCTATCAGCACAAATGTTTGATGGACTCAGAAATAAATTAAACCATTTTATTACATATTTTTAGCCGCCATGTTTATGTTATAGTCTCCAGCAATTTAAATTTAATAGACAAAACTATTAAGAAGGTGGTGTAAATTGAGATTTTGGGCCAACTCCTGATTGCTCTGGATTCAGTGACAGAACTGGCACTGATTTCCATATGATCAGCATTTAGAGTAGGATGTTTGTATTAACAGTACATATACCACAAAAAGGGGCTGACCCTTGGTTCTTTGCTTGACCATTTTCTCACTGGTGTCAAGAGGAGAACATTGCAATGGCCATGTATAACAAAACCTTTTATGCTTGCTATCTCAATTCCTTTGTAAAAATATATATTTAGATATAGATGTATCATGTACATGTTTTAGGGATAAATCACGTTTGTGTGCAGCTGTGGGTGCAGCTCTGTGCCCACATGTACGTCAGTGTTAAATTTTGCACTACACTGCCCAGGTGGCAAAGAGCCTGTCATATAAATGGGAATTCAGTCTGTGTTAAATAGTTGCATGTGCAGTGTATGGTTCATCAAAGCAGATAGTACAATATTCCAGCATACAGAGTCCTGTTGTTTTATTTGCAGAGCAACCAGTACCTGAAGCATAGTTTTCAAGTATCCAAAACCACCTGATTTAGAAAAATTACATCAACCATGCCTTTTCTTCCAGAAAAGATTCTGAAAATATCTCATTTCAGCCTGGCCAGAAATACAATAACACCAATCTTTCTCGTAATTCATGGCTTCTTCTGTGGTAATGTCCAGAACCAAGAAGCGTAAGCAAATGCAAAAAAGGAGAAAAAAAGACTAGCTAGAATTTTGCAAACCTCAGGAAAAACACAAACTGTAATTGTATTCGCAATTAAAATGTTTCAAATCAGTGCATAACAAAGAAAGCTCCTGTGTTTCTTTCGTTGAGTATTTTTTATTTTCATATGAACTGTATTGGCTCAGTGTCGCTGCCGGTTCCGCGGGGTTGTGGAGCGGTCAGGCAGCCGGATAGCCTCAAGTCCAGGGTTCGCAGTAGAGCCTGACCGGCAGCAACCCTGCGTGTCCTCGGCAGCTCCCGGAGCTGCCCGAGTTCTCGAGGGGAGGATGCCCGGGTAGGGATCCAAGCCGACAGCTAGACTGTACCAGTCGGCTGAGACAGTATCCGAATGTATCTATCGTGGGAGGTGTCGCGGTAGAGCGCGATCTTCGGTCGAGAATAATTAGACGCAGTATCTCCGGAGATAACTGCTGCCTAGGGCATCGGGATCCGAAGACCCCGGTAGCTCTCTGCACCAGACTTTTATTCACCGACTTACATCCAATCACTGAGGGTCCGAGGAGGGACNTTTTACCAAAGAATTTCCACATGTTTACAGTAAAGAAACGTGACTTCTTGCACTATGAGACTGCTTGTCTTTCTAGTTCATATCCCTTGTCATATGCCCTGAGGGCTTGGTCACTGTGAACAAATGAAATGCCAAAGAGCACCAATAAAACCTGATAACAACTAACGTTGCCAAAACAAGTAGGCAAATGGAACAACATCCTTCAGTGAGATACACTTTGTAGGTGCAACCCTAAAGAATGTAGGATGGGGTTGGCTCTTCAATGCCTTCAGAAACAAGACCTGTTCCATTCCCTCAGGTTCACTCCTAGTCCTCCTCTCCCTCCTGGCTGCTTCCAAGCCCTGCTCACAGCACATCTCTGGTGTGGCAGCACTGCAGATGAGGTGAGCTTCTCTGCCTAGTTCAGCTGCTTCAGTGTCATGGCCCATGAACTGTGCCAAACTCGCTCTCAGTTCCACATGTCCACTAAAGAGAGCAAGGGAGGGAGGGAGAAGTAGCACTGGAAGTCACTGAGCTACTGGAGTCTGGTTTCCTGATGCTTTGCCTCCCAGGATGGGGTTTTCCAATTGAGCACAAGCTCCAAGTGAAGATTTATTTTATAAGAAATATCAAAAATATACCTTTTATATATAGGTTTTCTATGAAGTTCAATAAAGGGTGAACACAGAGAGGCACAGGCTCCTCAAAAGTGCCCTTCATGGCATCTCTTCTCTCTATGCTGCCTGTCATTTCCAATAAAATTATTTTAAGTAAATGCTTCTAAATCTCCAGCTGAAATTAATCCATAGGTCCCAATGAGAGGTGCAAGCATACAGACATTGATGCACTCTACATGGCTATAATAGGCCAATTTTTGTGGGGAAAGGGGGCAGTAAAGGATTGGTCTTGGATATTATTGGTAACACTGTCAAAGTTCCTGACAGGAGCACATACAGGGGGAGGAATGTAGCTGTCTTGGTGCTGCAGAGGATACGAAGCTACAACACATGTAAGTTGCCCCAGTAACACTGCCACTTTTTCCTCAGATCCTCTTGTGCAATGTGACTGCCATCACAGTTGAAATCTCTGTTTCAGCAGCTCAGATATCTGTGCTCCTCTGCTGCTCTCATCACTGTACCCCCCTCTGCAGCTTCATGTTTCCCCAGCAGCTGCATCTCCGGAGTCTACAGGGCCAATACATCTCCCTGGTGAGATTCCGTCACTCCTGATGTCCCCACCTTCATAGGTGGAATCTGAAGCACCTGGCAAGGCTGAAGCCAGTTTCGTACCAGCACTGTCCCAGACATGTCTACAGGGTAGATCAAAGGGAGGAACACACCTGCTTTACCTTCCTCAGCCACACCACTTTGGGAAGGGTGTGGTCTCAGCAGCCTGATGCTGAGCTGAGCAAGGATGCACTTGCTCTGGCTGAGCCTCTGACCACAGCATGTTCAGGCTGAGCTGCTGGATGCCCAACCAGCTCTGAGCACAGGCAGAGCTAGTACCATCCTTCCAGCCTGCCCATGGCAGTTTTTTATAGCTTGATACTCAAGCTCTCCATGCCATGGCACATTTTAACTGCTTTCAGCTGATTCAGCCATGAGAAAAATGAGCCTTCTTAATATGCTGCCCCAGAAGGACTGAGTCATGCCATCTCCACTAGCTCACAACCCCAGTTACTGTTTACCAGGAGGCAGATAGCAGCTTGAGCATCCCCAGTGTGGACTAACTACTTAGCCCAGTGCTTTTTCCAGAATTCTGGTAGTCTCCTTCTTTCACATCCCATACGTCTTTGTACTCACTACCAAATCCAGATTTGATGCAACAGGCCACTCCGTTGGTTTCAGAGGACCCACATTTGCAGATGCCAGTGTCAGATCCTACTCTTCATCATCCATGACTCTACAGGGCTACCCAACATCTGCTGCTCTCTGAGTGCACACAAAGCAACTGTTCAAGCAGGAGCATCCAGTGTGAGTGAGCTCACTGATTGCAGGTTGTTTCAATAATCTTCACTAAAATCCTTTCTCCCTTTCTTTGGTAAATCCACCTACTGAAAGAAAGGTCACTTCAAAGGGAGACTCTTGCTCTGCCTAACATGATGGCATGCTGAGATAATTCAGAGCCATTATGATAAATGTTCTGACTACTGGCATCAAGAAACAGACAATGGGCTCACAGCAACATAAGATTAAACATGTTTCCACAATATCTGGGGAACTGTCTGGCTGACAATACCCTTTTCTTGATAGTTTATACTGCCTGGAACAAAGAGAGTACCACAGAGGGTTGTGTGAAATATAGCTTCAGTGCTTTAGACTCCCCCAAAAGTCAAGGAAGGCCTGTTAGAGAAGGATTGTCACTTGTCAGGTAAGAAAGGATGTTTTAGTAACCTCTGTCCCACAGGTACCACTAGGTCCATTTGGGTGAGAAGCTGTGCTGAGCAGTGCTTCTTCCAAGGGCTAATTTTCACTGCTGGAAGGGTAGTGCTGCACCATTAGCTGGGTGGAGGGAGGTACATTCAGCCAGGTAAGAACAAGTCTGGGTGGCAAAAGCCAAAAAGATTTGCAGGGAGAGGAAGCATGGCCTGCCAAGCCAGAATGCAAAGCAATCCTTGATCCCAGCCACCAGCTATGCCGAAGAGCGTAGTACTCCGTAGCCCAGTCGTGAAAACACTCAGCCTTGCCAAACAGCAAGTGGGAGCAGATGAAGCAAGCTGAGGTGTACAAAAATATGATTCCAGAGCTGTAGGCAGGATCAGATTATGATAGAAAAGGAAGCAAAAAGTAGTTCATCAGAGCACCTCCATTTCAATTCAACTGCTGATTTCCTCAAGATCCCCCCTGCAGCATTTCTTCTGTTCATTTCCATTTCCATTTCCATTGTTTCTCCAACAAGAACTTACCCCTCAGGCTCCCTTCCTTCCTCAACACTATGAGAAGGCACCTCATTTGGTCCCCAGCAACTCCACACACCTCACTTCCTTAAGCCAGCCAACTACTCTCCATCAAACCAACCCATGAGATCTCACTTCTCTCATGAGTGAATCAGCTGTGAGCAGGCATGTTGATGAGTTCCCTTGGGGCTACCATCCCTATAGGGCTACCCAAACCTTGAGACAGCATGGCCACATGTGCTGGAAGTCAGCCAAACTATTTCACAGCTTAATTTCCTAGCTAGGTTCACTGTTGCTGCATAGCCAGGTCATATGGGGTGACCTGGTCTAGTGGAAGGTATCCCCATCTGTTGGGTTGGAACTAGATGACCTTTAAGGACCCTTCCAACCCAAACTAATCTATGATCTTTTTTGTGCTTTCCTTCCAGACTGCTCTCCAAAGTATTGTCTACAGGTAATTTCAGTGGCTTTGCTTTCATCTCCTCCTAAGATATTTTCACTTGTTGGCCAGTCTTTGCTACTCACGGAGCAACAGAGGTCCTAGAGACATTCAGTTTCCAGAGTTTTGTGAAAATATGCACCAAGGTGGAGGAGAGAGATCTAGACTGGCATCCCACTGGAGAAAGTCTTCACTATGAGTTTGACTCAACTACCAGACAAAGAGAATCCACACACAGTAAGACCATCCTAAATTACTCAGTAACAGGTAAAGTTTCATTAAGGGTTAATTGATGATTCAGTGGTTAGAATGTCATTCCAGATAACTGCTCGTTGTTACTAGCTATGGTTTTGGTGATAAAAATGTTTCTTTGTTTACAGTGTCCTTTAAAATTTCTCTTCCCTCCTCTCCTCACATTACCTGCTGTAATAATGAGGTTTTTCATTTAAAACAAAAAAAAACTCCCATGTTCCAATATGAGCTAAAATGCATCCTCAGCCTAAGTCCTAGTTCTCCAGAGATGAGGTCCTATTATACAGCTTGTCAGAACAAGACCTGATAAATACCAGGATGGATGTTAACTAGTAACAGTATGGGAAAAAAGCATGATATATCCCAGGACAACATAAGAGAAAACACCTGCCTGTTCAAGCAGTACACATATATTCACACAAGAGCTCAGCAATGGTCAGATACCTTCCACTCTCCATCCTGATAAAGTAGTCCAGCTGTCCCCCTGGGGCCTGCAGAAGAGGAGATGAATGCGTAATGTGAATTCTGCCTTCGATTTATGGCTTAATTTTAAAATAACTGGAAATAAAACATGAAGCGGAATATCACCCACAGAGAATAGTCTGAACTCTGCTTTCTGTCACTTTTCTTCAGCTTCCATTTATCCCTGTCAGCACCGATAGCTTTCTGAATAGTCCTGTACTGTGAGCTATACATTGGACCAGGCTTGCTCCCGAGGCAGGGCTTGCACACCACCCACATCATGTCCAGGCCATACATCTGTAGTGCTCCACAGATAGGAACTGGAGGTCCAAGCAGTTACTTGTGGGTCATGCATGGCTGACACCAGAACAAAGCCAAATACAGTGACGCACAGTCAACCAGTACAAAGTCCAAATACAGGGGCTTTAAGCCGTATTTTATTGTATTTTTTTTTTAAACACATGTCCAAGACCACCTTTTTTAAGCCCCTGGTAGTTTCTGGGGAAAGGCAAGAGGGTAGTGAAGCAAGTCACTGGTTTTGGATTATCTATTGCCATGAACTCAACACATCTCCATCATCTCCCCTCCCTGCATTGCCAGCTCTCTTCAATTTTCTACTGTTTTAAGAAAACATAGGTGAGCTGGCATAAAATAATCATTAATATCTTGGTATCATCCTGGAGGTTCAAGAAGACAAGGCTTTATTGCTAATATTCACATGATTGTGAACCCATAATTGATGCCTTCAGTCGTGCTGGGAAAATGGGAAATTTGAGGCAAAGTGTCATTAAAAGACCTTTATGTTGTTCACCTTTCCAGCAACACAAATTTTTTATCATTCAGGTCTGGCACTGGGAAGACAATATAAAATAAGAGCTATCTGAAGCTTCTGGGTTTAGACAGAAAGTTAGCACCATGTATTTGTCTGTACTCACACTAGCCATACTCCATGGGTTTCCTAAAGCAGAATTAACTCCATCAGCAAAACAGAACATGTGCTAGTTCACATCCTTAGAAAGGAAAGCAGTGAATCATTTATAATGATGCAGTTGCTTGACTTAAAGCACCTAATTAATTCTGACTGGAAATTTGCAAAAAAATTATCTAAGACAATTTCAAGTATTTATTTCAGATTTGTTATTACATAAGTGTAAATGAATGAGGAATTGACCTTGTTAAATCACTGGCCTACAACTGAGGTCCAGTCATCAACTGAGCTCCCTATGAAACCACATCACTTTGCTGGCCCTTGCTGTATGGGTTCCTTTTACTAAACATTTACCAAATACACATGACCTTGGTAGATGCTCAGCTCTCTGTATGCATTACCACTATCAAAGGGACAAACCCTGAAGGGGGTAACACAGAAGGCAGGACTGATCTCTGGGGTCTCTTGCTTTTCATGGAGAAAATCCACGTCAGACTGCAGACTAGCTTTCAGCAGGGCTACACACCTGAGCACAGAGCTAGGAGGAGGAGGAGGCTGACCGTCCTCCAAAATAGCAGTGCTGGAACCAGCCAGATCACCACCAGTGGCTCCATCTGTGCCAAGCATGGCACGGTCTGCACCACACCAGGAAGATAGTGTCAGGCTGCAGCAAGTGCAGGGAGAAGAAGGAAAACTACTGCCAGAGTAGAAACCTGTGATAACAACTCCAAGTAAAAAAAGCTGCTCATATCTAAATACAAGTATTCTGATGATGCAAAATTAAACATTTTGCTTCTCCCTGCTGACAGGAAGCAGCAAACATGATAGAATACAGCGTAACATACATTTTAGTATGCTTTATGTAAATTTGAACAGGCACCATTCTCTGTGAATGGTTTGGTAAGGAACATAACTCTCATTCTAGCATAGACACCTTGTGTCTGTTTCCTCAAGTTCTATCTTCTGCTATATTGACCTCAGCTACAAATTTCCTAGCAAAAATACAATAGGTGGTTTATGTCACATTACAGGAAATCATAAAAGCCTCTAAAGTAACCCTGATTTTCAGGCACTTCTGATTTTCTATCAGCCCTTTTTTCCTTTTTCATGACAGTTACATAGTTAATATTGGAGATTTAGAACAGAAAAATGACACTTTTAAGTCACAATTAGGCTTTCCTGCTAGGTCATTTTCTCTGAATTGCTACACCAGAGGATTTTTTTTACTTTCTCTTCCAGCACTGTAATTTCACTAGTTTGCATAGTGATATGTATATACAATAGCAGCAGCACAAGAAGAGATGGAGATTCACAGCAATCCAAGTCACAACGTTATCTGAGAGACAGCTGCCCTCCTTTCCTCGCTTCCTCAGACACCAGCTGTCTGAAATTTTCTGCAAAATGATGTGTGTCAGTTTAGCATGATGACAGGAACCATGGATATCTGTGCACTTCCCAATATTGCTGCTCTCTACTTAGTTGTTCTCTGTTAGCTCAAGAATGAAAGACCACAGCTCGCATTAGAATCAGAAGGAAGAAGTGCAGAAGCCAAGTGTTAGCAAAGTCACTGTCTTCCCATGCCGAGTCAAAGAGAAAAGACATTTTCTGCCATTCCAATTACTTAGTTAATCCCAATGAGCTTTTCCTGGAACAGATATCTGTGTCACCATTACTCAATAAACACAAGGCTATTAAGATATTTTCCAAACAAAACTCTTCATAAAAGCACAACTTGAAATAAATGCCCATTGGCAGACCAGCTCTACCAGAGCTCCCTCATCAGGACATTAGCCACTATCCTGAGTGTGCTTCTCCACAGACTGAAGTCCAGAGCCAGCTCTAGATAACTGCTCCTGCATTTGGTGGCAAATGAAGACATTGTTTCTTTCAGTGCAGAGGGAAAATGCTTGATGTTTCTTGACAGACCAAAAAGTCCAAACTTGAAATGACTGCAGCTCTTCATTGAGCACAAGTTTGAGTACTTCTGCTTTCATAGGGAGTGGAATCTTTTTTCCCCCCTTAATCTACTATAGTTAACTGTAATCTTGAAATAACAAAAAGAAGTACATCACTTAGAAAGTGGTCCTTTTTTGCTTCCTTGGATTTTTGCTCCAAGATCTCATTAATAGAGAAAATGCAAAAATTTATCCCCCCAAATTTCTCTGAGCCTTTTCCTCCCAAGTTTCCCCTGCTCTCACTAGGTTACAGTAACAACTGGGTTTTTCATTTCACAGGGACATTTTTTAGACCTGGGTTCTCCTTCTTACCACATCACACTTGCATTGAGGAGAAACACAGACACCCTAGGACCACTGCTCCCCTTTTCCCCAGATTTTTAACCTTTTAGATACTCTGATTTCACAACTTAAGTCTTCAGGAGCATTCAACATTCACACAAATAGAAACCACAACTTAATACACATTTAGAACTAAATGAAACGATAGATCTTTATACATTATTCCATGCTTTGATTTTCTCACCTTTCCTGCACATTTTGCAGGGTTTTAATAAGAGTCCTTTGAAATCCTATCTAAGAAACCCATACCCTGTATGTGGCTTCTTTTTCAACTGGGAAGTCTCTGCGTTTAGGTCTATTTATTCAGAGACTTTAGCTTCTCTCTCCTCCTCTCCAGTTGTTCCTGCAGACACCAACTTTGCTCTAATTAGTAGTAATTTATTTTCACCATTCCCTTGAACAACCCTAACCAGTTTCACTATGTGGTTTTTGATTCTGCAGTTTTGTTTTTTAGGTACCTCCCCCCCATCTGTGCAGCAGGATAGTAACCATCTGTGTGTGCAGTGGTGCTCCAGCAGAATGTATGAGCATGCACATCTGATAGGCTCTGGCAGGGCCTGGTAATGTGTATTTTCAAAACTAGCAGAGTTATGTAAATGTTTTCACATATAATAGAGTTGACATGCTGACACCAAGACACCTCTTGGCCAAACCAAATACAACTGCAGCAGGCTGACAAGCCAGGAGTGGATTTCTGGTACATCAAGATTACACCCATGTCTAAGTTCATGTCCTAGGTACGTTTATGTACTTACAGGTGAGACAGGACTGCTGATACGGCAGGACACATGTCCTCCCAGGAGTTTCCTTTGAGCCACGAGTCCTGCTGGGGACCCTGCCTAGGTAGGGGTGCTGTGTCACCACTCCAGCCTGGGACCCCCAGCAGTCAAGAGTATGCCGCCTGGCTAAGGTGCTTGAGACATATGTTGGGGAGGCACTCAGTGAGGACCAGCTAAGTGAACTGGCAGGCCAGCAACTGTAATCTCACAGGGCTTGTGTGAGCAGAAGAGCCGCTGTTGGCCCGCAGTCATATATACCCACCCTGAAAAAGCGCTGAGGATGCATGTCTGCATCCTCTGGTCTTTGCAATGCCGTCATTTAACTCTCACCTTTGCTTTTTATGTTCCCACTGTGTTGGTTCCAGAAAGCTCTCCCCTGTGCCTTACCAGCCTTTTTCTCTTCCCTTCTCCCCATGCTTCTGACCCAGTGCGCTGACTCCCCCGCCCTGCCCCGTTCCACAGCCCTCCCGACGCGGCTCTCGGGCCGCGCAGCCAGCCCGGACGGACGCGGTGCATCCCGTGTGCTGCTTGCCAACACCTCCATCTCCCGGACACAGCGCACACGGCACGGAACGGGGCGTTGTTTCACCCCTCCCTGCTTACAAACCTTATCGACATCTCGTGGTTCATCCATGGGCTTCAGGGACCCCGAGTTGTTAACTGAGGGGTTTTTTTGACAGGAGACAAGACCTGTGGATTAAACTTTGAAGGGGTCTTCACAAGACAGCTGGACAGCTTTACACTTAATAGGTTTATGCTTGCCATGCTGAGGTCTTCACCTGCACTGGGAATAATTTGAAAATCTGTAAATAAATTTTTTAGATCTTTGATTTTTGACCAGTGAAATTCTGAAAATTGCATTTGCCAGCAGTCATACCCCTCTGTCCTCCTATCTCTCCTTCTCTTCCTAGTTAAAGTCTATCCAAGTCTGTTTCAAAGAAATTAAAAATGCAGCTGACCATCGCTGAGCTAATACATCAGTACATTCTTGATTTCTTGTTCCTGCCTCATTGCTGAACTATGTACCAAAATCTTGTGTTACGAACAAAACCCAGAGAGCTTGATACATGGCTAGAAGAGAGCAGCTAGCTCACAATATGGACATTTCCAATCTTCCGCCTCAATTTTCCCATCAATTTCAACTGGACATTTGAAGCCTTCGGCAGTGAAACCGCCTCCTGATGCTTGATACCACCGTAGAACTTTGCCCCATAATAACACAAATTAAACCGATTTGCACTAAAAAAAAGGAGAAAAAAAATCCACCATCCCCGCCCCGCGCCCCGCCCTGAGGGGAGGGAGCCGCGCCCCTCAGAGCCCCGGCCCCGCCCCGCGGCGCCTGCGCACTGCTGCCGCGCACGCGCGCTGGCGGCGCCTGTACCTCGCGCACTTCCCGTTGCTGGTTCCCTGTTCCCATCCCGCTCCCCGGTTCCCGTGCTGTTCCCTCGTTCCCGCCCGGCCGCACTGCCCGCGGGCGATGCGGTGCTCCCGGCGCAGGGCAGGCGGGCCGCGCCTGAGCGCCTGAGCGCTCGCTGCGTTCCCTGCAGGAGTAGCCTCGCTCCGTCCCGCCATG
>VZTZ01033556.1:126527-153317 GCA_013400955.1 Drymodes brunneopygia
CAGCCCTGCGGGCACCGGCGGGCGGCCCGTCGCCGTCCCTTCTGCAGGGGGGCAGCGGGCATCGCCCCGCGGCCTCCCGGGAGCGGGGGCGCCGGCGGCCTTCGCTGAGGCGTCGGGCCGGGCTCGGACGCTGGCGTGGCAGGTGCGAACCGGCCTCTCTCCTTCCGCAGGCTGACCCGGTACATCGTGCTGCTGTGCTTCGCCAAGGTTTTGAAAGCTGTGGGGCTGTTTGAATCCTATGATCTCCTGAAAGTGGTCCACCTCGTGCAGTTCATCTTCGTAGTGCAGCTGGGGTGAGTGTGCAGGGGGTGGAGCCTTTTCCTCCACGGGTACAATTACTTTGCGTGTTCTTTGACAGCATCAAGCTTGTAACCTTGCGTTGTGTTATTATATTTTACTCGAAGAGGAGAAGGCATAATAGTGAATCCAGGAAGTACTCTGTTCGTAGTGGTGTTTTTGCTTCACATTTTTGTTCGCAGGAATTTCAGTGTCTTGGAATGTCTCAAGTTGGAATTTACTTGTGAGGTCCAGTGAGTCCAACTCTCTGCTCCTCATACAACTACCTGAAACTGAAACATATGATCAAGAGTGCAGATACTCTTTGAGCTCTGACAGGCTTGGAGCTGGGACACTCTTGGGGAGCCAGTTACAGTGGCCCACCACCCTCTTAGTGAAGAACCTTTCCATAATGCACAGTGTCAATTTACCCTGATGCAGTGTCATTCCATCTCATGCCCTGTCACTGGTCACTAGAGATCGACACCTACCCCTCCCTTGCTCCTCCACTGAGGAAGGTGCCATGAGGTCACCCCTCAGTCTTCTCTAAGCTGAGCAAACCAAGCAACCTCAGATGCTCCTCTTGCCCTTGAGACCTTACACCATCTTGGCTGCCTCCCCCAGACACAGTCTAACAGTTTGATGTCTTTCTGATATGGAGGCACCCCCCCCCAAAACTTCACATAGGACCTGAGCTGAAGTCACATCAGTGAATTGCCGAGCAGGACAGTCACCTCCCTTGAACAGCTGGTGATGTTATGCTTGAAAGCAAATGCATCCCAGGACACAACTGACCCTTTTTGTTGACCCACATTCAACTTTCCATCAACCCAGACCTCCAGATTTCTTCCTGTCAGGCTGTTGTCCAGCCTTTTGTATCCTACTTTGTACATACAAGCAGCATTACCCCACCATAGATGGAGAATCCAACACTTGTTCTTATTAGATTTCATGTCTAGCTCTTGTTGTCTAGCTCTCTGGTCTTTCCAGCTGTCTTTGTAAGACCTCTCTGCCCTCTAGAAACTTCAGTGTTTTTCCAGCTTCTAAGTTGAGCCTATGCTGACAGTGCTGACAGTGCTGTTGGTCATGGTGTGACTGTTGCTCCAACTGGCAATCCAGTATCACACAAATTTGTTCTCACTTTCCCCCACCCCTGGGGGCTGGAGAGGAGAATCAGGAGGAAAACAAAAAAAATAAAACTCACAGGTTGAGATAGGAAGAGTTTAATAATTGAAATTAATACGTTAATAAATTAATAAGTTAATAAGCCAAATATAGTAATAAAAGGAAGGGAGAGAGAAAACCCAATAAAAACAAGTGATGCACAGTGCAGCTGCTCAACACACAATGATGATAGCCAGCCCATCCCCAAACCACAGTCAGCCCCCATCTGTGTAGCTCCCCCACTAGATATACTGAGTGTATGGTGTTTATGGTATGGAACATCCCTTTGGCCTGTTCAGGGCCAGGTCTCCTGGCTATGCTGCCTCCCAGCTTGTTGTGCATATGCTTGCTGCCAGAGCATAGGAAACTGAAGAGTCTTTGATGTTGGTTGAGTGGTACTAAGGAACAGCCAAAACTGTATCATCAACATTGTTCTCACACTGAATCCAAAACAACACTGTGCTAGCAGTAGCACTGGAGTAGTGGCTACTGAGAAAAAATTATCTCAGTCCAAGCTGAAACCAGGACACTCAGGCATGTCCAGATTTGGTTAACAAGGGTATAGGAGATAGGCTTTCTTCTTTATAGTTAGTATTCCTGAAGATCTTGTGGAATTCAACTGCTGTTTTTCCCAGATTGAGGGCTAAGCTATGAGAACTGATAGCAAATACAGACAATAGAAACAACCTTTGCAGACAAAATCCTGCTTCATGTTTACCTGATGAGATGTCAAAGAGCATTTATGTAATAAACTTGACAGAGTTGGAACATTTGGAATTCCATATTTTCCTTTTGTTTCATATTCATGTACATTTCTGGACTTCTCTCTTGCACCATAGTTTTTTTTTTGCCTGCCACTTTTGATTCCACTTGAAGAAGTTGTGTGCTGTGTCTTCTGTTCCTACAGGATTGTGTATTCAGCATTCTGTATATGAGTAAGCCTTTTGATATATCTGTCTTGCTAATAAAAATCAGAGTATTATTTCTCTTCAAAACTTCTGAGATCAGTTATTTTGATTTTTGTAAATCACAAGTAAACTTCTCATTAGCCATCCTCTCAAGAACTGGCATTTGAAGTTGACCAGGACTGAAGTTCACTTGTTATCACCATAGTACTGGTGTTTGACACTGGTAATGCAGCAGGGAAAATAAAACTAGTGATTGTTGTCAGTGTGGCCTGTTAATGGAAAAAATGTAGAGAAAGCTATTTTGTAAACTGAGCCAGATATGAGAAACCTAGTTGTTAGATCTGGTTTGATTAAAAAGCTGACTGCTAATACACTAATAGGGAAATCTTTCTCCTTTTGGCAGGTCTGCTTTTTTTATGGTTTTGTTTCAAAAACCATTTTCTTCTGGAAAAGTGGTAACCAAGCGTCAGGTGAGTTGACATATGTAAGAGTGACTTGCATCTTTATAAATATTCTTGGCAATATGGCTGTTGCCAAAATTGAAAGGCAGACAGAAGATTACTCCGCTTAGAAGAAGATGTGGTTACAGTTTCTAGAGGTATGGAACTCAGTCAGGGTCTTGTGGGCTAACACATTCAGCATTCTTAACTTTCGTCAACGTCTTTTGAGAGTATGGTGAAAAGTCTGGTCCTTATCGCCAAGCAGGCATCTACTTTAAGGAGTGGATTTTCAAAAAGAGCTCAGTCTACTTAGCTGACTTGGACAATGAGACAGGCAATTTCTGGACTGCCAGAATGTCGAAATGCTCCAGTCCTGTTCCTCACAACAGAAGAGTCCCTTCTGCATGTGATGAGGGCCTAATCTAACTGCTCATCAGACCTTTGTGAGTTCCCAGCATCCTGAGGAGTTAAGAGTAGGGCCAGATTGGAACCTGCTGATTTTTAAGAAACAAATTTTCTTCACTTGCTTCATATTCGTCTTCGGTTTTTATAATTTTGTGTGCAAAAAGTTGATCCAGTGCATATGCTCAGTAGACAGAATCTGAAGGACAGACTCAAAGTGTTCCTTGTGAAAACTGCTTTCATGACTAGACATGTGTGGCAGAATTTTAAAAATGTGAACAGGAGTAAATGGCATCTTTGATTTCAGTTCAGAAAAATCTGTCCATATATGGTTTTACTTTTGCTAAAAAATTTCAAATTCTGGATTTTGAAGATGTTAGGTTTGTTGAAGGTACTTTGCCTTGTTTAGCATATTTCTGAATTAATTTTCTCTAAAACTTGCATCTAAAGTTAATAATGTATTGAATATCTGGATTACAGTCTGCTTCCTGAAGAAAGAATATAACACACACATAAATATTTGTCAGCATGAAGTCTTAGACTCTATTTGTATGTTTTATCTAGTTCTTTTTATGTTTATCCAATATATACAATAGATTACAAAATAGGTAAATGCATTTGATTTTTTTAAACCATTTTTCAGGCTTTTGTCGAAGAGAACCTGGACAATGTTACAGAATCTAGTACTGTGGTAGAAAAAAGTTCTGGTTCATAGTATGTCCAAATAAATCTTAGTTGCCTGGCAAAGTATTTAAGAAGATAATCATACTTTGAATTGTAATTATAGAACTTGCAAAGCACATGTTTTCCCCTCAACTTCTACAGCTATTTTGCTAAAACAATGCAGTAATAGAGTGTTTATTTTGAAACTCTGGAGAAAATTATAATGAAATACCTTTCTTTTGTAGTGGATCAAAATTTTTAAGCATGCTGTTGTTGGATGTATCATTTCACTCTTGTGGTTTTTTGGCCTCACTCTTTGTGGACCACTGAGGTAAATACATATCTACTGTAAATACTGTTTTTCTTCCGTGATTCTTCCCTGTCTTGCTGCTTTGTTTTTTCTTTTATGTCTGTCAGACCATGCCTCTTTATTGAATCCTTATGAATTTTCCTGTGAAATCTTTAGTGCTTGGGAAAAAGTACATATAATTTCTGTAGAACTCGTAATTTTCTTCTACCAGAAGAACTATTTCTTTTATGAGATGCCAATGAAATTCTTGATAGTGCTTCAACACTTGATGTGAGTGATACATCGAGGTCATTGAGTGCAGTTTTTGCTGCTTCCCTGTTCTCATTAATGTAATGCCAGTTGTTTATTTACCTGTTTGGAGTCCATGGCTTGATGGCTAATGGTGGCAGCTTTGACAGGTGACTAGAATCAATTTTGGCACTTGTTGCAGAGTACTTCTTTATCTGGTTGGCTATGGGCTCTGTGTTGAAGTTGGGTAACGTTAGTGCATATACAGGTAAAACCATTTGTGCTCTATGTTACTACTACTGACTGAGTAACTGTAAAAGAGTAGCTAGACTTCAAAAAACGAATCCTAATATATTGGAAAGCATGTTTCACTAGAGAGAGGAAAGTAAAGCCTTAAGTGATACACTATGGAGGTGAAGTTTTATCATCTACACAGGAGAAGGCATACCTGAGAGCAACAATACTGTGATTAATTATATTAATGTAGTTACTACTGTCATGTCTTTCTGGATGCTGGCAGGCTTCCCAAATAAACCAGTTACATGGATCCTAGCATGTTGTATTGCTATGGAGAGGATTGCAAAAGCATTTGGTAAACTTGAGAGCATTTATTACTTTCATGTTCTGCTCAGGAGAGCTGTCAATACAGCTTGTTAGTCAACCTTTGCTGTCTGAAAGAGGTAGCATGTAAACCAGAATTTTATATTTTCAGCAATTAAGAGGATTTCAGGTGGCATAAGCTACTAGGTCATCAGCTCCTCAATAAACAGGATACAATAGAACAGAACAGGAAATCTTTTCTTTACTGGGAGAAGAAACTGGTTTAGAGGAGGTATTGCAGTGGGAATAATAACTATATCTTGAGCAAGGTGGTATCTTGTTGTGTTGCTAGAAAAAAATACAATTTAAAGTTATCTATAAATGAATAATTTTAACCTGTTCCTTGAATTAGGCAGTTCTTGTTTTGTAACATGTATAGTTATCTGCAGCTAGATCTATTGCTGGTAAAGGCAAATCAATTTGTGTTTTTTCTTTTGAATTATTTAAACTTCCTGTTGTCATCACAGAATAAATCTTTGCTGTGTTGTTAATTTTAGCTGAAATAGTGTATGTCAAAGTTGTGAGGTAAACTTATTGTAAATGGAGTATTTATTTCACTTTTTTATAGGACGTTGTTACTGTTTGAGCACAGTGATGTGGTTGTGCTGTCACTCCTTAGTGTCTTGTTCACCAGCTCAGGTGGAGGACCAGCAAAGGTATTTAAAAATCTATTTTACCAAAGGTAAAACATACTGAATCCTATAAATTCAAGCACTTCTTTACCTGGAACAAACTGTGTTTTGGATCCATGTTCATAGAAAATGTGCTTTTTTAGTTTAGTTAGTGAAGAAGTTGTCAGATGTACTACTTGAAATAATAAATATGTCATTGAGAGAGAAACAGCAGGTGAAGATGCTGGATATCTATGGCAGATACCGGAGAAGTTTTTCTGTTTAGAGACAGAAAAGGACCTTGAGAATTATTTTTGCACTTCAGCATTCTTTATAATTTTTGGGTTCAAACTGACAAAAGAACATCTGTGCATGTAGTGGTCCTGACCCCTAGACATTGAAGTCCAGCAATACAATCTCCAGTTCCCGGCGTAGAGTCTTCAATGTGTTTAGCTTTTTGCATACATTGTTTCTTTCTGCCAGAGAGTTCTCTAAGTACTTTTATGTCTGCTTCGTCCTGTGTGCGCTGAATACTTAGGTCCTTTCATTTAATTGAAGACGTCTACTCTGTGTCAATTCCCATTGCACATACTTTTGCAAGGTGTTCCCTAAATGTGCCAAATCAACCCTAAAAGGAGTGAACTGCTAGGTATTGACCTAGCAATCTTGAGCACTTTCACTCAAAAATAGTAACAGGTGGAGGAAAGTACCTCCTGTTATATACCTGAGGCTAGAAGGGAAGTCTCACTTTGCTGCCATCTCAGGCTGGGAGTTCTGAAATCTGTCTCATAACTGCACTGGAATCCCCTATGCACTTTCAGGCAGCCTTAGAGTAAAGTGACAGTCATCTGCGCTGACACTCTATGCTCACCCCCTACAAATTGAAAAGCTTAGGGTATCCAGAATGAAGATCATGCTGAAGAAGACAGATTACTTTCTCCAGCCAACTACCACAAGGATAGATGTAGAGCTTCAGAGAGATTCTTTGTCAATCTGTATCTTAGTGGGCCATGTTTGGCACTTAAGCAGTATGTCTTAAGACAACAGAAACAAGGGAGCAATAATGCTGTCCTCTGAATGTTTCCGCTTTGTGAAATGAACTGGTCGGCTGACTTGCTGAAACAAGAATGTGATTTGGCTTTAAAAGATAAATTGCAATACTATTTTCAGATACAGAGCTCAGTGTCTAGCTAAGATGATGAATACAAAAAATTGCAGTGGTTTAAGTCTGGGTGGTGAAAGCTCTGGGAGCTGGGATTTCATAGCTACCTCTGGTTCTTTTCCCACAAAAGCACTTCAGAGCTGTTCTCTCTCATAGTCTTTGCATAGTTCTCTAGCCTTTAGGTCCTGTAAGACAAAATTCAACAGTTTGTACAGATCTTGTTTGTAGCTTGTTGGTGCTACAAAATATTAAATCATCAGGCTGAAGTACCAGTGCATTCTGGCAGGCAGAAAGACACCATGAAGAAGAGTGTAATCACACTTGCAGTTCCTAAGATACAGGCATGTAGCTTGCTACAGTGCTGATGTATTCTGAGTTATCTGTAAGTTTGAAAAACAGAAAAACCCTGAAATTATATTGTCAAGATCACTTTCTTAAGAATAATAGGGGTTTCCTTTCATGACTTGTTTTAGTGAAGTATGCTTACATTGATCAGGAAGCAGAGAAGGAGGGGAACAATTTCCTGGATTTTTTACAGTAATCTGTTGTAGCAGTTTAGAAATACTTGTGGTTTTTTGTTGTTTGGTTGTTTATTGTTTCTTTGGATTTTTTTTACAGACAAGAGGTGCTGCATTTTTCATCATAGCTGTCATCTGCTTACTGCTTTTTGACAATGATGACCTCATGGCTAAAATAGCAGAACATCGTATCCTTTCTTGCAAGTGACTCTTAGTACTGGAGCAGAGAAAATGTGAAATTGAGTGTACTGAATTAAATTATAATTAGAAGTGATTTTGAAGTATCTGCCCTGAGCCTCCTTTTCTCCAGGCTAAACACCCCCAGCTCCATCAGTTGCTCCTTGTAAGTGCTCCCTGGCTCTGTTGCCCTTCTCTGAACACACCTCAGCACCTCAATGTCTTCTTGTACTGAGGGTTCCAAAACTTAAACATAGGATTCAAGGTGTGGCCTCACCAGTGCCCAGTACAGGGAGACAATCCCTGCCCTGCTTCTGCTGCCCACACCATTGCTGATCCAGGCCAGGATGCCAATGGCCTTCTTGGCCACCTGGGCACAGCCTGGCTCATGTTCAGCTGCTGTCACCAGCACCCCCAGCTCCTTTTCCACTGGGCTGCTTTGCAGCCACTCTGCCCCAGAATATGGCACTGCCTTGTTGAACCTCACACTACTGGCCTTGGCCCATGATCCAGCCTGTCCAGATCCCTCTGCAGAGCCTTCCTGCCCTCCAGCAGATCAGCACTCCCACCCAGCCTGGTGTCATCTGCAAACTGACTGAGGGTGCACTTCATCCCCTCATTCAGATCACTGATAAAGATACTAAACAGGACTGGCCCCAGTACTGAGCACCGAGGAACAGCACTGGTGACTGAATACCAGCTGGATGTTACTCCACTCATCACTACTCTGGGCTCAGCCATCCAGGCAGTTTTTTACCCAGTGAGCAGTGCATCTTCCCAAGCCTGGAGCAGCTGGGAAGATCATTTGGGAAATGGTGTCCAAGGCATCCATGTGTCCACAGCTTTTCCTTCATTCACTAGGCAGGTTACCCTGTCATAGAAGATTGTGTTGGTCGGTCAGGACCTGCCCTTCACAAACCCATGCTGAGGGCTGGAGCTGATCCCCTGGTTGTCCTGCACATGCCAACACACTGTAAAGCTCAGTTTGCTTACTTCTGCTTTCTGTGTTCTGCTACCTTTTGCTGCTCTCGTTCTTGATTAAAAAAAAAAGAAAATCTAATGAAAGTCTTCCTTAATTTTTATTCAGCTGAGGGGCATCATGACAGTGCTCTTACTCATGTTCTGTATACAATCATTGCTTTCCTGGGTGTTGCAGATCACAAGGTAAATAACATGTATTTTAGAATCTTTATCTAAGTTTTGTAGGTAAGAATTTGACCAGCTTAGAGCTAATCCAAGCCAGAATCAAGACCAAAAGTTTGAACATCCCCATCTCATACTGGAACTGAACTAGCACCGTAATTTTTCCATACTGATTAGAGTATGAGGAGCTTCAATACAACAAGCCAAACCATACAATATTCAACCTCTATAGCTGATAAAGGACTTCACTGTAATGCATAGTCTAACAAGCCTCATTAAAATCACCATTAAATATTCTGTCATCAGTATTCTGGCTATTTGTAATGCTTTGCCTACAAACCATTTCTTGCTCACTTTTGGGGCCTGTGTTTTGCTGCATCTTTAGCTTTCCCCAGTCTTTCCTTAACATTAGACTTGTATTTGAAGATACAGATTTTGATACTTGTCAGTAAGATAGTCCCATTGTAATTGGTGGTATGAATAGCTGAATGTCATAACCTGACTGTACGGGGTTGACCTGGCTGACTGAGTTGTGTTAACTTAGTCTTGCTAAAGCAGCTTCATTGAGGACTAAAACAGGAAGAAATATGGAGCAGCTGAGAAAGTGTTAATATAAAAAGAAATCAAATATTAGAAAGATTGGTTAATGGTGCACAAAAGCAAGTGTGATCTAAGGGAGATGAGATGCTTTGTATCTTGTGATTCATTTACAGAACAATTTTGAAAGTATATTGTGAAATGATGGTGTGATCGAGGTAAGTGGATTATAAGGTTATGAAAGATCTAGAGGACAAGATGATGTGAACCTTTGAATGTTTATGTATGCTTTCAGCATGCTTTTAATAATGGAAGATGGGAAAACAAGCTTTGGGTGATTTTTCTTCTTCCTCAGGTGCTGTTTGCTACCATTTTCCTATTGGTGTATGCCAATTAACACTATTGAGAGTTTTAAAATTTAACTCATATTAGGCTGTTGTGAATAGTGCTAAGGCATAACCATGTATGCTATGTTGCTGTTTTTAGCTAGACTGAAAATTACAGGAAATATCCTAGTTTCGGCTTTTGGTGCCAAGTTAAAGAAATCACATTGATCTTTTCTCCATGTGTCACTGTGTTTGGAGTGACATTTTTGTTACTTAAGAAATGGTAATGGAATCTCTTTGTGTCTCCAGGGTGGCGTACTGCTTCTGGTACTGGCATTGTGCTGCAAGGTTGGTTTTCACATGGCATCCCGAAAACTATCTGTAGATGTAGGTGGAGCCAAGCGTCTTCAAGCTTTGTCTCATCTTGTTTCCGTCCTTCTGTTGTGCCCGTGGGTTATTGTTCTCTCTCTGACAACAGAGGTAAGATAGTAAGTGCAGAGATAAATCTTTTTTTTTAATGCTCGTGAATTGCAATTTAAATCTTTCCTTTAAAATATCTTTAAAATTATTAAAGTTGCTTTCTTTATTTTTCTAGTAAGCTTTGTTTGAAATTTTTCCATTATACTTTTCTTCTATATTTGTTTTTTATTTGTGTGATACTTTAATTTCCTTCGTCGTATGATAACTGTATTTCATCCTTCTAGCTCAGATATTATATCTTGGGTTCATCTACTAACATTGCACAAGCATTAATGACTATATAAATACAGTACTCTTTTATCCCTAAGAAGCAGATGATTTATTGTCATTTTTAAAAATGCTTTTTATGCCTGGGTGCATAGGAACAGTAGGCCATTGCAACCATGGCATTGCAAATAGCATGTAAATTGCATTATGAATATGAAAGTATTTAAAATAAAGTACTTTAATGCATTTTAAATATGTGTCTTTTTCTAGATCTGGAATGATGTGTTTATATGATAAATTGAAAGTATAGAAGTATTTATGTTTTATGGATTAGTGAAAACACTTTTCATTCAAGTGAACTAGATTTAATGCTATAAATACAATGACTCCTCTGATGAGTTGTCCTGTTTAAAACTTATTTTTTGTTGCAGAGTAAAGTAGAGTCTTGGTCTTCTCTCATCATGCCTTTCATAACAGTCATCTTTTTTGTTGTAATCCTGGATTTCTACGTGGAGTCCATATGCTCTGTGAAGATGGAAGCTTCCACATGTGCTCGATATGGATCCTTTCTTATTTTCATTAGTGCACTGCTTTTTGGAAACTTTTGGACACATCCAATAACAGACCAGCTTCGAGCTATGAACAAGCCACCGCACCATGAAAGCACAGAGCATGTTCTTTCTGGAGGGGTGGTAGTGAGTGCTGTCTTCTTTGTTTTATGTACGTATTCTTGTCTAAAGTGTAGTAAATCTGTGGTATGTGTGACTGGGAAGCCAGTCAGAAAATTGAGGTGTGCAGGTTTCTTTTGGATGAGCTTTTATGGATTCTTTTGAATAATGCAACCTGTAGCTCTTTGCTCTTTTACTGTCTATGGAAAAAAAAAAGGAATGTGATCTGTTGTGAAAGTTATGATCTAATCTTATGTAGCAATGATATCTAATAATAAACCTCAAGATGAAGTTGACAATCACTTTGCTGCCTGCAAATTTCATATAAACTTTGATTGCTGATTAAACACATGATCAAATAGCTGTGAAGCTTAGAAACGGCAACAAAAACTTCAATACTTTCCTTGCAGCTGCCAATATCCTGTCCTCCCCCTCCAGGAAAGGGCAGAAGGGTACCCTTATTGGCTATTCCCCTGAAGGCACTCCTCTCTATAACTTCATGGGTGATGCATTACAGCAGAGCTCTCAGTCATTGCCCCGTTTTATTAAGGAGTCACTGAAACAAATCCTTGAGGAGTATGATTCTCGGCAGATCTTCTATTTCTTGTGCCTAAATCTGGTAAGTGCATGGTTTTTTTCTTCAAACCCAATTTCTAGAGTGCATAAATAATACAGAAAGAAGAGTTATTCTTTAAAAGATTGCCATAATCGATTGGTTTGTAAGTTACCTTTGATAGAGCAATTTAAGTACTGGTCACTGATTTGTTGTCACAGTGCAGCACTGGTTCTATATGTAAGGATTACACCAGTGACTCAATACTTCCATGATAGTATGTTTAAGGTTGAGATACCTCAATGTTTCCAGCAGATAGGGTGAAACTGATAAGAATGAGGCAGCAAAATAAAAGATGTGGGATGGATTAATGTCATATTGGAGTAGGCTAGTTGTATTTTTAGTTTCTCACTTTCTTGAATAGGAAAAGATGATGCACTAAGCAAAACTGATATAACCTCATTTGCAAAGATCTCCAGGAAAATAAGTGGAGAAACTTGAAGTATCTGTGTTAATTGTAAGGAATTCCATTATGGAATATGAATGATTGCAAAAAAGTTTTTAGGCAGATGGATTAATAATAGTAAAATGTACAGGATAAATGTATGTATTAAAAATGTTTCCTTGTGGCCCCTTCTCAGAGCCAATTCATAAGATTTAAGTAGTCAGCTTACTGGTGAAGAAAATGTTGGCATAACAGATTTATAGACAGCATTACTTTTACACTAATAATGTATCAGATCAGAGCTCTTACATTTTTAATGATAAAAGGCTTAGAATTTTGTCTGCAGAATGTCAGTTTAAAATTCAAAATGAAAACTTAAATGTACTCCTGTAAAGAGTTTTTTATGTGTGAGGCTTTAAGGAGAGTAGGTTCAAAAATGTCTCTGTAGACTTGGAATGCATCATGTATTTCATTGAAAGAGAGAAAAAGTGGTCAGGAAATACTTAAAACAATACCTTTGAAAAATGTTGTGTTCTATGAAAAGAATATCCTTCTACCTACCAAAACATTAATACAAAAGTTAATATTTAAGGAAAAATTCAAACTCTGTTTTGTTTTAGGCTTTCACTTTTGTGGAGCTTTTTTATGGAGTATGGACTAATAGCCTTGGTCTTATTTCTGATGGATTTCACATGCTTTTTGATTGTTCTGCATTAGTGATGGGGCTTTTTGCAGCTCTGATGACAAGGTGGAAAGCAACTCGAATATTTTCATACGGGTATGTATCTTGGGTTATTTAAGGACTATTTGAAATTTAACTCTTCTTGCTCATTTTCAGAATGTCCTGATATGTATGAGACATTTTACTAATGCTTGCTTCTGTGGGTTTTTTGCTGTGTTTCTTTTCTTCCATGTATGCTCATGCTGTTCTCTTCTTACCTGTGCAAAAGGTGTGTCTGAAATGTTTTTTTCATTTATTTCTACAAGTAAAACTTTTATCACTGTGAATATTCTTTAGAAATTGTCTCATGCTATGCGTTTATATCAAACAAAAATCTATGTTAAAAATCAGTGTTCACATGAAGATTTAGATTCAGCTGGTATAATTAAACTGTATATATTTGTATAGCAGTTTAGCAATTTGAAGCCCTGAATGGGCGGTATATATAAGAGAATACTTATATTGCTTTATTATATCGATTGTATAATACTGCTTTATTATAATGGCACTTGGACAGTTGGAAACTGGCAATGTCTTGATCAGAAAAAATAACTCAGAAATTGAGGCATGATTCTGTGACACTGAGGAAAAAATCATGGCAATCTTAATGCTATATTGAAAGAATTATAATTCTATTTATTATGAGTTTGACATTTTTTCAGAGTACTCATTCTTCAGTCTCAAAAGTATATATCTTTACTTTCAGGTATGGACGTGTAGAAATACTGTCTGGATTTATTAATGGCCTCTTTCTGATGGTAATTGCTTTCTTTGTCTTCATGGAATCAGTGGCAAGACTGGTGGATCCTCCAGACATAGATACAAACATGCTAACTGTAAGTTTTGTCCTTCTGTTTCAGTGTAGTTTTGCAGTTAATGGTTAATTTATGTTTATCTCCAGGGTGGTAGTCCTTCCAGTACCTGAAGGGAGCCTTCAGGAAAGCTGGAGAGGTATTTTTTGCGAGGGCATTTAGTGACAGGACAAGGGGGAATGGCTTCAAAGTGAAGCAGGGTAGGTATAGATTAGATATTAGGAATGAATTATTAGATATTAGGAATTAATTAGATACTAAATATTAGGAAGGGATCATTTACTGTGAAGGTAGTAAGGCACTGGAACAGGTTGCCCAGAGAAGTTGTGGGCTTCCACAGTTTTCCTTAGTTAAGTGCATGGTGTTTCTGGTTAGCATGTTGTAGGAAATTAGTTTGAATACCTGTGAGGATGCAGTGAAGCTAAAGACTTTTCTCCCTCTCACAGCCGGTCTCTGTTGGAGGGCTGATTGTAAACCTGGTTGGTATCTGTGCCTTTAGCCACGCACACTCGCACGGGGCCTCCCGGGGAGGCTGTCCTGCACATGATCACAGCCATTCCCACCATGGCCACAGCCACAGCCACGGGCACGGCCATTCCCACAGTGACCATGGCCACAGCCATGGACATTCCCATGGATCTTCTGGAGGAGGCATGAACACCAACATGAGAGGCAAGTACAGATTGTTGAATCATAAATGATGTATGTGATTTCTAGGAGACTGAAGATTTTCGGGATCAGACCTGTGCAGTATTATGCCTCAATCTTGAAACGATCTCAAGGAGTGATCTGACAGGCATTAAATGCACTATACAGGAATTGCTCAAACCATTTATGAATTTAACTTGAAGAAACTTGAAATGTTTCTGTGCATATGTGTTTAATACATAAGGAACAATAAAAAGCAGTAATCTACAGGCCTCACTAATGTTAATAAGGCTCACTGTAAACCATACTCAAAAAGCTTAAAGACTTTGTTTCTAAGTTCAGACTGGAAATGAAAGTACAAGGTCTCTATCTATAAAGATACTACCATGCTTCTAGGAATCATGTGGCAGGTGGCTGTAAAAACACTGGGAAGGGGATAAGAAGCAGGAGAACAAATGCAGACCAGTAATAGAATTTTTTTCTCTAGTAGTTAGAAAATAGTTATTTACCAACTGTCTAGCTTATAAAAAAACTATAAAAGAATGGTGTTTTCTGTAAAAGCTTGTCAGAATATGGTGAATAGTCTCATGTTTCATAGGTTATTTTATGTCTTAACTCAGTTGGTTATCCTGATTATTCATAATCATTATGTCTGTAATTTTTGTAAAGTCTGCCTAGACACGTTTCAATATTCTTTAAAATGCTGATACTTAACTAGCACTGATCTTACTTATATTTGGAGAGTATTTTTCTATGCTCATTGAGTGTACATTGAGAATGAACCCACAATTAAACAGTAGAACATATAAAATGCATAGCAGTAGCACAAAGACAATTCTCTTGTAAAACTGGAGTAGAATTGGCCTATAAAAAACAACCAGTACATTCATGTGTGTCTACATTAACAAGTCAGTGCATGTACACTGATCTTCTAACTCTGTTAAGGATCAATGAGTCCTTATATACAGAGTTAAATGATTATGCTATATTGTATAAATCCCACTAACAATTTAAAGACTATTCACATATACCTTAGTCTGTGGATGCCTACCTAAAACATTGCCCTATCGATTAAAAATTGCTTTTTATATTAATTTGCAATTAAAGATTAGAAAAGCTAAATATTTAGTGTATTTTGTCCCAGGTTAGGCAGAGAGTCATCTCTGTTTAGCTTGAGAATATTTAGTTAGCCTTACTAAGTTTCTGCTATTGAACATACACATACATTTTAGACAGAACTGTTAATCACTCTGTTTGTTTTGGTTTTAGGTGTGTTTCTGCATGTGTTAGCAGACACTCTTGGCAGTGTTGGTGTTATTGTATCCACGATATTTATTCAACAATTTGGATGGCTCATAGCTGATCCGCTCTGCTCTCTCTTTATTGCTACATTGATTTTTCTTAGTGTTATCCCACTATTGAAAGATGCTTGTCAAGTGCTTTTGTTGAGGATACCTCCAGAACAGGAGAAAGATCTGCATGCTGCATTAGAAAAGGTACAATTATAAATGTTTTTCTATACAAACATACAAAGCTGTAACTGTTTTTAATGATTATTAAACTGAAGCAGTTCAGTCAGACAGCCTCTGTTGTCTTAGACAACTTCGTATCTCAGGTTGTTTAAAATCTGTTTTGCAGAGAAGTGATAGGATGATTAGTTCTAATGATAAAA
Organism: Drymodes brunneopygia; assembly: GCA_013400955.1. Taxonomy (NCBI): domain Eukaryota; kingdom Metazoa; phylum Chordata; class Aves; order Passeriformes; family Petroicidae; genus Drymodes; species Drymodes brunneopygia. The sequence continues at coordinate 142,199 of VZTZ01033556.1, forward strand.
GTTGGTTTGCAGCTAAAAAGACTTCCACTGTTTTTTGCATTTATGGGTCTCCCATGATTTCAGACAAGTATGGTAACAGTTTGGTAAATATACCACACTGTAGTACTGAGAAAGTAATATGGCAGTTCCCCAAACCTGCAGCCTCTTTAAACTTGTTATGAACATTCAGGCTACAGAATTATATCATAAGCTTGTAATTTCAAGTTTTCTGATTTGTCCGTGTTGTGAAGGCTACACTGGTTTCATAGCAGGTGGGATGGCAAAACCTAAGCTGTTTTTTCCAATTATTTCTGATTCTAGACTGTTGTCTTCCTGTCTGGTCCAGTATGGCATCTGCCTTGAGGCTGTACCTAGTCTTTGCTGTTGCCTCATTTTAAGTTCCTGCCCATATTCGTAATGTGGACCTCAGTGTGGAGAACTCCTCTCTGTAAAAGAATGAGTTAAAAGTTCTCTGAGGATGCAGTCATCTAGAGACTTCAGAGAAGACTGTCCTTATGGTGTCCTGTCAGTTACTAGATGGGAAAATGTGTTCTTGTCTGCATGAGAAAGAAAAGGACAAATGGGAATTGTCTGGGAGAGATTCATGTAGTGAAAGTGAGGTGCAGAGTGTGGTTTCGCTTTTTGATGAGGGAAGACAGTAATTCTGAGAGACTGGGGAAGAAGAAGGCACTTTTTGAGAACAATCAAAGACCATTTCATTAAAAGACAATAAATAAAGCATTTAAAAAACTACATCACAATAAAACAATGTGCTTGCTGTAGGTTTACCGCCTCCAGCAGACATGCATTCACTTGCTCACTCCTCTCCTTTACCACCACCACCACTGCCAGTGGGACAGGGGAGCTTGAGCAAGAAAACTCTGGGAACAATACAATAGGTGAAGGAAGAGCGGTGGAAAAAAGAAAAAGAAAGTGGTGTACCACCTCCCACAAGCAGATTGATACCGAGGCAGTCCCCAGACAACAGCCATCGTGGAAGCCAAAATCCCCCCTTCATCTTCTACCCCAGTTTTTACTGCTGAGCAAGGTGTTATTTGGCACATAGTATTCCTCTGGACAGCTTGGGTCAGCTACCTGGCCATGTCACCTCCCTACTTCTTGCCCATCCCCAGTCTACCCACCAGGGCAAGGGCAAAGTGGGAAAAACAGAAAGCCTTGAACCTGCGTGATAGAAAAGAGAAACCCTGAAAATAGTTTTAGGCAGAAATCCAAAAGACAGCATCTTATCAGCTGCTCCGAAAAACCATCACAGCCAACCTAGAACAAAGATTGTTTTGAAAAAACTATAAATTATGGAAAAGAAGTTATGTGTCTGAATTAAGTTCCGCTATGATAACTAAATATAGCTGCTAAACAGTGAGGTTACAAGTGCTCTGGTAGGTGCCAAACCAGCATTCTGATTAGTCTGTCCATTTATGTTCCTGTGATCTGTTCACTAAATCAGGGGATTTTGTTCCTCATCCTATTTAGCATTGCTCTTCTGGAATTTTCATTTATTTTGACTTTTACCTTCTAGAATTTTACACTAGTAGCAAGGTGACCTTTCAATACAAGATATTTCTGAATATAGCTTAGTTGGAAAGCTGCCATGCTACACAATTTATTTCCTTGTGAAATATTATCCACCAATAGCCATGTACATGTACAAGTTTAAAATAACTTCTTTTTTGCTAATGAAATTTCTTCACAGATTCAAAAAATAGAGGGAGTTATATCGTACAGAGATCCTCATTTCTGGTGTCACTCTGCAACTGTTGTGGCAGGCACAATACATGTGCAAGTGGTGTCGGATGTGATGGAACAGAGAATTGTACAGCAGGTAAAGTACAAGGTTTTTAGACTTAATATCTTAATTTCCTACTTGGCATCTCCCTTTCAGTCACAGACTGAAGTTTCAGGCTGATATGTATGATTTTTTTTGTAGCTCTCCATTATTGTCTCAGAGCTGGTATCTAACGCTGTACTGCCCCTTGCGTGTTAGCTTGAAATTAGCTGTGTAAAGAGTTGTTTGTTAGAACATCTGCCACAACACTCACTGGTCAAAGTGAGCTACATCTGCTCTGATAAAAGAAGGGGAGAAACAGGCCTGCAAAACAGGGAATAAACATTAGGGATATCTGGATGCTAATCACACGTCTGTAACTGGATTACTACTACCTATCTGCCATGGGTTTTTCTTTTCCTTAAAAAGATAGGTATTTCCTTAGGCAAGACACTGAGAATCACCCAGTGTGTGGAAGTTGCAAAGCCAAACCCTATTAAGCTACTCTTTGCTTTCCAGAGAATTGAATTCTTCACAATAATATGTGGATGCCTTTTACAGCATTTCAGAGCCAGCATAATGCAAGTTACTGTGAGATATATGTGAAGTGCAATACTAATGTTAACTGTACTATTGTTCAGGTCACAGCAATTCTGAAAGATGCTGGTGTCAACAACTTAACTGTACAAGTGGAGAAGGAAGCTTATTTTCAACATATGTCCGGACTCAGTACAGGATTTCAGGATATCCTTGCAATGACTCAGCAGCTAGAATCCATGAAATACTACAAAGATGGTACTTACATCATGTGATACAAAGTTGTATCTGCCAAAGGGGATATAAATGGTCAAGCTGTTGGATTCCATATTTGTATTTCTGCCGGGAGATCTTGCACATACATGTACAGAAACAAATGTACTATATATTTGAATTTTTGTAAGTGTACTATCTTTGTTAATTGGATTGAGATGCTTTTATAAAGGAAATAAGAAGGACTTGAGTACTTGCTGTATATGTGAAAATAATTGAAATCTTATATACTATACTTGATGTTTATCAAACAGAACTCTTGAAACTTGTAGATGAGCAGATATATTCCATACTTTCTCCAAAGTGTGGAACATCTGTATTGTAATTTCTTGTTAGCAGTGGGAAATAGAAGTAGGTTATATTGGAATGTGAACATAATCAATTGGGCAATATTTTTCTTTCAAGGATAGCTTGAAGACTCTTGGAATGAAAAAAGACCACTTTATTATGAGGAGTAAAAATCATGAAGTCCTGTGTTTTGCATACTTTGTTAGATAATAGAAATATACAGTTTTTTATATTATGTCACAGCATACAAATCTGATTTCTACACTTAATGCACCAGAGCAAATATATGTTACCATTTTACATTTGTATCAAACTATTTTTTTAAGAAGAGAAATCCACAGATTTAACAGTGAGAAATAGGGAAAGGAAATAAAAATGAAGACACTTTCTCTTTCCTGGGAAGACTCAGAATCATAACTTAAACCACTGTAAAATAAATACTTTATACTTTTTGTATGAATAACTTCAAATGCAGTATTTGAAGTCTAGAAGTAATAAATCAGTGAGCATCCTAGAACTCAGCTAAACTTCATCTCTTCAAGATACATTATACATATACTGTACTTTACTCAATTTTTTTAGTAATACCATGACCTGTTAGCTGCAGGTGTACTGTAGCCAACTGTACCTCTGTGTATTTACCCAGGGAAGAAATTCAGGTTTAGAATGCTGAACTGCGACAGTATTCCTGGACTTGACAAGTTGCTGAAATGAACAGTTAATTGAGATTTTTTGTCTGGAAAGTGAAAGAGTGCCTTTAAGAAAGAATTATGGATGTTGGGGACTTAATACTGCAAAGAAAACAAATCTGTGTGTTTAGTGAAAACCTGTGAATTGGTAATAACCTACATCTTCAGAGGTAGTTGTGCTTACATCTGTTTACAGGCTTCTTGTGCCCCCTCTTCTTGTTTGTAGCACATTAATATTTTACTTGAAATTTAAGAAATTAATTCAGTGGTTAACAAGAATGAATACATCTTTCATCATCCCATGTATCATGGCAGTAATCTTTTGTCATGCTGTTTTCTTGTTTCTGGTATTCAGTGGTTCTTGAATACCATTGCAGTAAGAATAGACTTGATGTTAGTGAAATTGAAGGACAGGACAGAACAAAGGAATTATATAATTGGAGGAGATTTACCAGGAATGCAGTTAGGGATGTCTTTGAGCCATTCTGGTTGTGATCAGATTGTTTCTACAACTTGCTTTGTTTTGTTACTCTTGAAGGAGTTCCTCCTGTGCTATGTTAAAACACTATCTGCACTACAAGACTGACTTGGAAAACTGTGGTCAGAAAACTTCTGGAAGTTGCACTGCATTTGTGTAGAGTGATGAAGATTGAGCGCATAAATCACAGACCCTCATCGGTTGGGACAGCGTTGGAGAGGCAGCCACCTCCTCCAAGCTGGATCTTGTTTTCTGCCCATTTACACATTTGGCAGTGGTTTTCTTACCTTGCCTCTTTCAGAAAGCTCATCACTTGAGCTACAGTTATGCTCAGTCTAGAACTAGGGTGGTATTTCGGTTTTGAAAACCAAATCTCAAACAAAAAGCTTCATTTAATGTTTACACGTGCCACTGCTGTTTTGAGGTGATTGTACTAGACTTGACAGTATTCTAGCAAACCCCATTGTGACAGGAAATGAAGATGATGAAAAGGGTGGTGATTCTGTCTTTCAAATCATTATCTTAACATATCTGTAAAGCTTTTGTGCTTGCCACAGCTTCCTCTGAGCAAATGGTGATTTCCTACTTCAGCTGCTAGTGGCAGAACCCAAAAACAAATCAAGGTGGCTGGCATTGTGATCATGGCAGTGAAAATGAGCCCATACCTGGATACTTAACAGGCAAATGCAAACCTGCATCTTAGCTTGCATTTGGCAGGTTTTTGTGTGTTACCCAGCATACATGCACAGTGTTCTTCCTGGCTGTCCTGGCAGGAAGACAATGGCAATAAGCATTGTCTATCTTAAAACATCAGCCTTAAATTTGTTTAGTCTGGCAATAATCCACCAAAGAAGGGTTCAAGATTCCCCACAAGATCTATTGGAACTGTGCTATGTGGGCAGGTTTTCAAACCACAGGTGCAGGTCAGTTGATTGATATCTTAATACTGGGAGGGCATGGGGAGGTTCAATCTAGTCACCCGATCTGTATGCAGAGAGTTGCTAAACAGCACTTTGAAAGATTAGACAGGTTTGAAAGGAACTCCGAGCGACCAGTACATAAGGAGGAAAATAGTGTTTTCCAGTGATGCTTTATGTCCTGCATCTTGGCTTCTCTGGTACAGAAGCCATGAAGACGCAAGCACGGCCCGAGCTGCCGGGCGAGAGCGCTCAGTCCGTGGTCGGGGCGGGCCCCGTCGGGCAATGGGAGGGCGGAGGGCGGTGAGCGGCCAATCCGCGGCGGCGGCGGGAGGCTTTAAATGCGCGGCGCCTACACCGCGCCCCGTCCCGCTGCCACTCTCCTGCCGGGCGGGCTCTCGCCGGTACGCGCGCCTTGGGGCCGGCTCGGCGCGGAGCGGGACTGCGGAGCGGGCTGTTACCGTGACTCGCGGGGAGGCACTTGCGCGGCCCTTCGTGTCCTGCTCTCTCCTTCCCTTCCCCTCCAGTCAGCTTGGCGAGCGTTGGGGGTACAGCCCGGGGGCGGCCCAGTCTTCGCTTGGCGGGGAGGGCGGTGGGTGTGTGCCCATTTCGCTTTCCCCTGGGACAGCCCGTTGGTTCCCTCGCTCTCTTCCCCTTCAGCCCTCTAGTGCGATGGGGAGCAGCCGTGAAGCCCCTCAGGTCCGGAGCCGTGCGGTCTTGCCCCGACTGCGCTCCTCCAGCCCGCCGGCACAGCCTGCAGCGCTGTCCCGATTCCCCCGTTCCCGGGGCCGCGGCGGTGCAGCGCACATCCACACGCGCCGTCCCGCTGACCGCCCTTCTCTCGCCCTCCCTTGCAGTCCCGCTCCGCGGCCGATCCCTCGAACGTCCCAAAGAAGGGGACGGCGACCACCCCCACAATGGGTGGACACCGGCAACTCCACGGCTGAGCCGAAAGTGCGCCCAGCCGCCAAGAAGTCGCCAAGTTTGAAGGGGGATCACGGGCAGCCGAGTGTCAAGTACGCCCCTGCCCCGGGGAGGATGGTCACTAGGAAGCTCCTGAGGCTTTCCGCCAAGGAAAATGTGCCTGCCCCAGTCAAGAGCCCTCCAAGGTACCATCTGTGGCCTCCTTGTGCTTTGTGCCCCTTCCCCAGCCCAATGCTTGGCTGCCGCTGCAGCAGAGCTGTGCCTTCCTCTGGTGCCCTGAAACAGGGGTCATGAGCCCCTGCAGCGCTCCATGCTACAGGATTGCAGCTTGGTGCACGGTGGGCTGTGCAGGGAAGTGCTGTCTGTGGTGATTTTCTGAATTTCCTTGTAGTCAGAGCATCAGTCTCCAAAACCCATGGGAATATGTGAATGTGATGCAGTAGAAGACACATACTGTGTCAGGCTTTTTCTCATGTCTTGCTTGAGTCTGAAGACCCAGATATGGCAGATAGTAATGACCCAAACCTGTGTAGCAACTATGTGAAGGCCATTTACAACTCTCTGAGACACTTGGAGGTTGGTAAGCATCTAAAGACATTTGCAGTAAACCTGTCCTTGTAGGTTTGGCTTGCCTTGGAGCTGGCATTCACTTTTCACCTGTGATTTCTCTAGAGGCATTAGTAAGCTTGCTTCAACTTTAAAACACAGAAGTGAACTCAGCTGATAATATGAACAGATGCTGGTTGTTAGACCAATCAACTACTAATACTAGTACTATGCTCTTTCTAGCCCATGTTTAGTGAGCAAGGAAACCTTGTGCCCTGTGGTCTGCACCCATGGGCTCTGTCTGTACCAAACTCCCAGATAAGGACAGGAGAAGAGGAAATGGCTGCAAGCTGTGCCAGGGGAGGTTCAGGCTGGACATCAGGAAGAATTTCTTTACTGAAAGGGTGGTCTGACACTGGAAAGGGCTGCCCACGGAAGTGGTAAAGTCACTCTCTAGAAGTGTTCAAGAAATGACTGGATGTGTCAGCCAACAAGATGCTTTTCCGCTAGGCTAAAGCATGAATGCTAGTTACTAACACCCTACGTGGCTGGGCATATCCTTAAAAATGCAGATGACCAATTTGATTCTCTGTGGTACATACCACACAAAGCTCTTGACAACAACAGCAAGTTGGTGTATCAAAACTGCTTATTCCTCTCCCTGATTTGAACTCAAGCCCTTCTAACACCCCTGCAGGTGCCAACAGAAGTAACAGAGGGCGTGTAGTTATTCTGTATAAGTGGGCATGAACATCCTGCCATGTAACAAACTTTACACTGACTACCTTGAAAACCTGTGTTCTGAACCAAGTCATTTAGATAAATCTCTACTGCTTCTTGCTACAGGACATTGCTGTTTCCAAAGTGAAGTTGCAGCTGGTTGGTGTCATAGCTATGTACACTGCCAGCAAATATGAAGAGATTCATCACCCATATATTGGAGACTTTAGCTGTGTAAGTGATCACAAGGTCCATATCCACAGGATGGAGATGAAGATCCTGAAAGCCCTAGACTCCTCCTCTCTGGGTTGCCCTTTCCCTCTGCATTTCCTAAGAAGAGCTTGAAAGATCACAGAAGTGTAGAGAATAAGCGTTACTGTAAATTGTGTCTGAAAAAGGCAATACTTAACTGTGGCAACTTGCTAAAATGGCTCAAATTTTTTGATTATTGCAATTGAGCCTAGCTGAGACCTGTTTCCCCTGTAGAAATGAGTTTTATTTATCTGCTCCTGTGACATCAGCCTAACACGCCAAAATTCAGTGTTAAAATGCAGGCCTGATTGTGAGGAGCCAATATAGTTTTGATTTGCCTCAATAATGGCTGTCACAGGCATGTGGAAGAGGAGTGCACATGTGCCACGTGCAGGAGGCAACTAGAAGCCTTGTCTCTGGGAAGATTTGCCTGGCAACAGCTCCCATGGGCCACTGAACTCCCCGGAGGGGCTTCTCCAATCAGATGGCGAAAGGTTAGACTAGGCCAATGGTCTCCTGCCAGCAGGCAGGCTTTGGGAGGAGCATGGAGCATAAAAAGTAATTATGTGAGAAACCCCTAGGGCTTTTTGAAACTTGCTTTTTAAGTGTGGGCTTTTGGCTTGGGGGTTTTTTTGAGACTGTGCTTTTGCGGCTTGGTGATTCAAGGGGCTTTTTGAGACTTGCTTTTGAGTCGGGGCTTTTTGCATCTCATGTTTTTGCTTTGGCTCCAGCCTGTTGAGGTCTGCCTCTGCCCTGGCCCTAGCCTGTTTTTGCCCTTTTTCTTACAGGATGAACTGGGTTGGAAGAGACCTTTGAGATCAAGTCCAACCTATGACCTGTTGTACTGCTGGCAACAGACAAAACACGTAGGTTTCAGAGCAGCAGTTGAATTACCAGGTAGGACCACCCAAAAGGGGCTGCCCTTTTTTATTCTCTCATTTATATATGTTTTTAAAGACAATCATGGATTGGTGAAAGAGGTTAACACCTCTATAAACTTACAGGATAAAGACATGGTTAATCATCTTTCTCTGCCCCAGGGGAAAGGAGTGAAAAATAATTTACAAGTTTAAAACAATCAGTTAGGAAAACAAGGACTATATTTATAGAAAATGCTTGGGAACTTCTACTACAAAATTACAAACATGGAACACCACAAAAAGCAGGGTGACAATGACCTAACTGAACACCTCTTCTACACCATGGCGCTGAGTGCCACATCCAGTCTTTTTTTAAAGAAGTCTGGGGATGGTGATTCCACCATCTGCCTGGGCAGACGATTCCAGCGTCCTAATACTCTCCAGTGAAGAATTTNACTCAATCCCTTCATCCAGACAACCAATAAAGATATTAAATCTTGGGCCCAGTACAAGTCTATGGGGGACACCACAAGTGACTGGCCACCAACTGGGTGCAGCACCATTTACCACCACTCTGAACCTGGTCATCCAGTAAGTTCTTAACCCAGCAAAGAGTGCACCTATCCAAGCCATGGGCTGCCAGCTTTTCCGGGTTTGCATTATGGGAGACTGTCAAAGGCATTGCTGAAGTACTGGTGGACAGCATCCACAGCCTTCCCCACATCCACCAGGCAGGTCACTTGGTCATAAAAGGAGTTCAGGTTGATCAAGCACAACCTGCCCCTCCTAAACCCGTGCTGGCAGGGTTTGATCCCCCAGCCATCCTGTAGGTGCTGTGTGATGGCATTCAAGATGATCTGTTCCATAATCTTGCACTGAGGTCAGGCTGACTGGCTTGTAGTTACCTCGATCTTCCTTCTGGCCTTTTTTGTGGATGGGCATCCCATTGTCCAGCTTCCAGTCATCTGGGACTTCCCTGCTGAGCTAGGACTGATGGTAAATGATAGAGAGTGGCTTCACAAGCTCATCTGCCAGCTCCCTTATCACCCTATGGTGGATGCCATCTGGTCCCATAGATTCGTGAGCATCTAAGTGGCTCAGCAGGTCTCTGACTGCTTCCTCCTGGATTACAGAGGGACTCTTCTGTTCCCTGACACCATCTACCAGCCTGGAAGTATAAAAATATAAAAAGAGACAAGTGTATGACCTCTCTTTCCTCGCTCTGTGGTTGTTTATTGGGGGCCTCCTCAGCGTGGTCCTCCAAGACCTCCCAGATGACCTCAAATCCTCTAACTCCCAGGTGAGGAAGATGAGGGAACTCTGGAGCCCAGGTTCTCTGGGGGCAGGGGGGGTGAGAAGGTGGGCGTAGGATCTCGGTTCTGCACCCAGACCATAAGCGGCAGGCGGAGAATCAGGAGCGGCACTCGAGAGAGACAGCCAAGGAGTTTATTCCTCGTAAGGGGTCTCCTCCCGAGAGCCCCGAATAGAGCAGAACATTACATTATATATCAACCTTACAACCAATCAAACATAGGTAACTGGGAGGAGTTAGGGAGGGGTTATGGGCATACAACCACTGGGGAAAGAAAGGGGGAGGGCATAGGGAGGAAGAACCAATTCCCAACCGAGTAACACAGAAACTTCTAGAAACTGGGGACTTGAATGACAAACCAATCATCCAGTAACAGCTCCTGAGGGTGTGGTCTCCTTAGCTCAGACCACAGTCTCTTTGACCGTGGAGGGTAGTCCTCCACTTGGTGGCCTGAACCACCAGGGGATGTTTCTTTCATGGGCTTTATTAGATCTTTCACCTAAGGAGACCATCCCCACATGGAAGGACAGCTTCCTGAGGACAACCTGTCTTTCTGTTGAAAACTGATGCAAAGAAGGTGTTAAGCACCTCTGCCTTTTCTCATCTTTAGTTACTAAATTCCCTCCCACATCGAATAGAGAATAGAGGTTGTCCTTGCCCTTCCTTTTGCCCTTGATGTATTTATTAAAATATTTTTATTGTCCTTTACAGAGGTGGCCAGATTGAGTTCTAACTGGGCTTTTGCCTCTCTAATTTTTTCCTACATGACCTAGCAACTCCCTTAAGCATTTCCTGAGATACCTGACCCTCCTTCCAAAGGTGATACACCCACCTTTTTTACCTTAGTTCCTTTACAAGCTCCTTGCCCATCCAGGCCAGTCGCCTGCTCATCTTTAGGCGCATAGGGATAGTCTGTTCCTGTGCCTTCAAGATCTCTGTTTTGAAGCATGCCCATCCTTCCTGGACTCCTTTGTTTTTAAGGGCTGCTTCCCAAAGAACTCTCCAAATAAGTCTCTTGAATAGGCCAAAGTCTGCCCTCCAGAAGTCCAGTGGAAGTTTTATTGATGCCCCTCCTTGTTTCACCAAATATTGAAAATTCTATTATTTCATGATCACTACGCCCCAGCTGGCCTCCAAACACCACATCTTCCACCAGCCCATCTCTGTTTGCAAACAGCAGGTCTAGCATAGTTCCTCCCCTGGTAGGCTTGCTCACTAGCTGTGACAAGAAGTTGTCCTCCATACACTCTGAGAACCTCCTGGACTGCCTCTTCTCTGCTGTTTTGAGTTTCCAGCAGATATCTAGCAGGTTAAAGTCACCTATAAGAACAAAGGCCGGTTATCTTGAAACATCCTCCAGCTGCTCGTAGAGTAAGTTATCTACCTCTTCATCCTAGTTGGGTGGTCTATAACAGACTCCCACCAGGATATCAGCCTTGGTGGCCTTCCCCTTGATTCTTTGCCCTGGTCTCAGCCTGCCTTTTGGCTCTCCTGCCCTTGTTGGCTCTCACTCGCNTGTTGGCTCTCACTCGCCCTCTCATCTGTCCTGCCTCCCTGTGTC
>VZTZ01033557.1:0-52466 GCA_013400955.1 Drymodes brunneopygia
CTATGGAATATCGTAAAGGAGAAAATAGCGATTTCTCTTTCTTTCCCCCCTGCCCAGCTCGGTAAGAATGCTAAACAATCGGCCGACGTCCATATTTCACAACCTTTTTTAGGGGGGAGGAAGAAGGTGGGCAGAAAACGGAGGCACCCGTGGGGTCGGAGTCACAAAGCTGGCTGCCTACGAAAGGGATTATTTTCGCAGCTAAATGTTTTCGAGCTGATGTTTTTCTTGTTTTCAGTCAAGAAGCAAGTTGCCTGGTCCCTTGCGTTTGCTTGCATAATGCGTCGTACTTGGAGGCTGATCAAACGCTGGGTTCTGCCTTTCCTGCCTGGCTCTTCCTCCTTCCCTTTTCCCGGGGGGCTGGGTAGTGGGACAGATTTGGTGGGGCTGGTGGCACTGGGGCTCCCGGCTGCTGCCCCGGTGATCCGGGGAAGGGAAGGAACCGAGGCCGCGGCTCTCGCCAGACCTGCAGGCCTGTCTTCCTGTGTCCAACTTTTTTATTGTTCCCCCTTCCGAGTGCACGGGTTCTCCGGCAGGCGGGGGTTTGCACGGCTCGGGAGTCCCAGAGTCTAGACGGGGAACCAGAAAATAGTAGGGGAAAGAATGGAAAGTTATGTCAAGGGCTTTGGGGGAAAAACATCGACGTATCGAACAAAGGTCCTGCCTGTGTTGGAGAGAGAGGCCTTCATGTGAGGCCTGATTGTGTCGCATTTACACACGGGGAAGAAATGAGTGCTTGGTACTGGCCTAAATTTATTCTGTAAGTCTGGCATGGAACTTAGGAACGCTTTCAGAGAGTATGTAGTTTGTTTTGGGAGTGTTTTTATTACGTGTAGCAATCCAGTAATAATTTTTATTTTAAATCTTTTTTTTTTTTCCCCTATAAAGACTGCTCAGTTTTTTTTTTTTCTTCCTGCCTTGTTCAGCAGAAATAATACTGGTTCAGTGCTTCTAACACTGTAATGCAAAACTTTACTCAAACAGATTAACTTCCACAATTTATGTGTTGTGTGTAGTATGAATTTTGAGCTTCCTGGTGCTTTTAAGGCTGTCATAAAGAGAAGTTGAGTAGTTACCCGCTGATAAATTTGAAGTACATCTATCATAATGAAAAAGAAGAGGAATTCTGAGCACTTAAATTAAATTTTCAAGATTTTCTTATGGGAGCTGTCACTGTGGATATACTTTTGTAAGACTTTAAAAGCTAGCAAGCATTGCTGTGATTATTTCTGGTGCAGACTCTGGTGTAGTCTCTTCTTTCCAGTTCTCCCTCTTTTCTTCCACTCCCAAAGCAAGAGTTCCAATTGTACAGGTTTGGGGTTTTGGTTTTGGATTTTTTTTTTTTGTTGTTGTTGTTTTTTATCTTGGTGTTTTATTTCTGAGGTTTCTGAGATTTACTAAGACTTCCATTAAGGTGAAAGTTTTTAAACAAGTTTCATTTTATGTATGTAAAAATATATGTAATGGACTTGAAAGCACTGGAAAAATAACTATAGCTTTCTATTTTTTGGTAGCCTACTTAATAAATATTGATAAGAATTAAATATTTTTATGAAGTACTGGTATTTCAGTTTTGCAGCTGATACTTTAACAAAATATGTTGTATTTCAACTAAGAAGTTTAAAAACAGTGGTCTGGTGAATTCTGTAAATAATACTCAAAGTTTTTGGCGATGTATTTGTTTTTAACTTGTAATAGTTTCTATATTTCTGGAGTGCAGCTGATTGTGAGTGGCTCAGTTCTTTTTATCTTAAATGCAAAGGTATTTTTAATTTTAATTGTTTGGTGTATCTTATTGTTGTGGTAGAAATACAGGTAATCAGGTATTTTCCCATTCTTAGGGTCTTTCTGAGAAAAATATGAGTAGTAAACTTGAATTAACAACCTTTAAGTCTTCAGTCTCCAGATGGTTTCATAGGTAGGAACCTAAACATCTCTTAGCTGTTAGTAGAAAAATTGTAGGTCATCCACAGTTTGACATTACTGCTTATTAATATAGCAGATCTACTTCAGTAGGAGTGCCAACCTGTTGAGTAAGAGCTTATGAAAATGGAGTCTTTTGATGTCTTGGAAAAGTTTTTCAGGTCAAAGTGACCATTAGGGGCAATATTCTGCATCTTCCCAGTAAATGAATAATCAAAGCTGTCATTCCTAATCAGTAATCATGCACAAGTTGAGTTTTTTTCAGTTTTCCTTTTTATATTGTACTTTGACTGTCTTCAAACCCAGAGTATAAATATTGCAGAAAAAAACTTGTAATGAAAACTTATTCTTATAAAATCATTCCTAAATTTGAGGCCTAAAGCTATAGGTGGCAACAACACTATTCCTTCTGCAGCAGTGTAGCAAAAGCAAAATGCATTTGTCTTTAATGCCATCAGTGGAGACGTGATCAATTTCCATGTGGATCTTTGCATCACTGATAAGTATAGTTACTTACTCTGCAACAGCCCAGAAACATAACCTGACTAAATTCCTTTTGTTTTGAAGTGATGAAGCAGAAGTAGGAAAGTTAGTAAGTAAACTACATGTTCATACCTAATTTGCAGCTAAATGAATCTCAAAGCTACCTGTATTAATCTTGTATTTATAGACTGTGCTATATTTTCTAACAAACAAATTGGTAAGCATCATGTAGAACACTTTTGATCATGGATCTGTCTTTTGTCACACTGAGGCTAAATTACTGTGACAAAGTACAATCAAATACCAAAGTTGTACTATGTGGTGTACTATGGCATTGGCAAAAACTTAACTCCGAATGTTTCTGGGATCTTCCATTGGCCTGCTGGATGATCAGTGTCCTGTTCATCACCTGTCAAATTATCATCACCTGTCAAATTAGTAGCACTTCCTAAAAAGCACTTTGTTGACTCTGCTATGCTCTTTTCATCAAGATGTCACTGCCCCGTTCAGTTCTGACTATGAAGGTAGTAGTACATCAGTTTTTAGGTTTTTTTTTTTTAGAGTTACATATTAACTTTGAGTGAGTATGCTTAGTTTTCTGAAGAAGTAATATTTTATGTGCTCTTAATATTTTAGTCACTATATAGTATCACAACAAATTTATGGCAGTATATGAAGCAACTTCTTGCTGAGAGTTTCCATAATTCAGTTTTAACTTAGGACATGAGGTTGGTAACTGCAAAACAAAATCCCTATAACGTTTTTCCTACTGATGTATTTTTTTTTCAATTTATATGAAATAAAGTGCTTCTCAAGGAGCAAAACTATTTTCAGAGTTCTCAGTGGTGATCAATAATGAAAAAAAATGCTTGTATGTAGTCACTTGTGTCAGGATGTCTTTTTTTTACAAAACAGTTGCTGAATTCATGCTTTAAAGATGTCTTCTGTAAATAAAGAAATTTTACTTAGGTATCAAATGTGCAGCATCGGAGGAGGACAGGGCTAAGTCAAGTGTCTTCTCCTGCCTGCTTTCTGATACCAGCAATGGTTGCTTTAGCACGAAATTTAGTTTGAGGAGTAAGTGTTCTCCTAATCCTGCCATCAAGTTGGTAGAGTCCAACTGTGTAAATATGCAGTCATATTCTCCTTCAGTTTTGTCTGGCAGCCAGGGTTCGAGCACACAGAACCAATCTGTTTACTCTTGTTGTCTACTGTAGGGCTTGTCCTGCACGGTACTAACTGCTGCCAGTCTAACTTGAGTCATGAAGGTACTTGGTACAAATGTGGCAGAAAACTGCCCTGAGAGCAGTAAATGGTCAATTCTAGAAGGGAAGACTTTTGTATAGGAAGAATGGAAAGCTTAGGTTTATTATCAAAAAAGTTAATCATGGTAGTTTAATACTGGACTTCAATATTGAAGATGCATGAGAAATACTAGCAATGATGTTCAAGCCATAGCTGCCCTCGGTTGCTCCAGAAAAGCCTCTCTCATTAGGATTCATACAGTAAGCCTGTTTGGAAAGGACCTCAGGAAGTTACTTGGCCCTTCCCACGTTTGACTACTTCTACTCTTGAATAGTTTTTCATTGATTACAACCTGATAAAAAGAGCTCCATTTTCTTGAGTGTTAAGAAAAGAGAAAAGAACCCGAACCTTACAAACATACGAAGGTGTGTGTGGAGAAGAAACTGGAAGGATTCTGTCAGTGTGTAGTAATACTATGCTAACTCATGGACTAGGGGGGAAATTCCATTTTCTCAGTGTTTTCTGAATGATTTGCTTTGATAGTGTCCACAATAAAGTGCACATGCTGAACTGCAAAGATCTGATCTTCATAAAAGGTATGAAAGGGTCTGAGTCATCTTCTGGAATGTGAACCTTGAGTTGTAGGGAGCGATTTGGTGTTTCAAAATGGAAGCTCAGATCCCTGGTACTTTTTGAATAAGATGGGATTTTTTAAGATCTGAAAGGCAAGGTATATTTCACATTTATTCTGCTTTCAGAGCAACTTGTTGCTGACGGCTTGTGTTTTATTGCATGGTGTCCAAATAACTAAACTTAGTGTAAAGAAGGGCAAATGGTTGCTAGACTTTTGTAAAGCTGGAAATAAAAGAATGCAAACATGTTCTTGATTTTCTGATGTATGTATGGTTTTTTTTTTTGGGAACAAAGGTGTTAAACTTTCAGAAGGCTGTCAAGCCCTGAGATGGGCATTAGACTTAATACCAGCAGTGTGCACCTCCTTCAGTTTTGTGGCTGGCTGTTTGAAGCATAGTTAGTACCAATTTTTATTAATGCAGAGCAGTAACTAATTTTTTATCTTGATTTTCAGGTGTAGCTTCTAATAGTAAAACTGTTAGGAAAAATAGATCTGTGACAAACTCATACCCCAAGGTAACTAGATCTAGTCTTAGTTATGTTTGCTTTTAGAAAGCATGTATGCTGTTTTGTTCTCCCTAGTTTTTCTCCATGTCTGTCTTCTGTCTTACTTGCCTTGCTTTGAGCTTGTGATAGTTTGTCTTCTCAGCTCTGGGTAGGGGAAATGATCTCTCTGTATGTGGGCTTTTACGTGATTGAAGTCTGTTCTGTACCTCTGCTCTAGTCCAAGACTGCTTAGATGCAAAAGTACAGGTAAATAAGTGTGGAAATGAAAAATACTCTCTCGTATCTTCTGAGTTGAAAATGTTGAGTTTTTCTAGGATCGGGAGCAGCATGTTGGGGCACCAAAAAAGGGAAGATGGAAACAATGCATTGTAACACTAGTCACAGTGGCCTCCAATATCCCCCGTGCCTGCCCTCCTCCCCCTTCCCTCCAGCCCTAAATAAAAGGAAAAACACACACCTGCATCCCACCCACTCATCAAGGGACTTCAATTACATGTCCTTGATACTGGTATAATGATTAGTTGCTTACTTTAACTCCTGCAGTTAGTGAGAAGCTCTTTTTACATTATATATGCCTTTGTGGAATATGTGGTAGATGCATGTCTTTGGACAATGTAATATTGTAAGATGTGGTTAATGTCAGGGCTAGAGGATGGCATCTTATCCAAGTTAATAATATTCTGTGTCTTCTAATGTCAAATCCCTGATGTAATTAGCTTATTCAGTGTAGGGAGTGTCCTGTCCTGGAAGGTGTGTGCACTGCAACTGAATCTTTTGATCACAGGTGAGATGTGTCTGTGCATATAAAGAGAACAAATGAAGACAGTAACTGAGGGCGCATATTAATAGGCTGTATGCTGAATTTAAACTTGGAACTCTGCCTTCCTTAGAGAGTGAGTGTTTTCTTCCTCTTTGTTTTGGGGATACACTTTATTTACAATCAACTTACTGACTGTGAACTGTAATTTCTCCTTAAGACCTCACTTGTCTTGAGCTTTGCAATTGTTTCAGGTATGAGGACTTGATGAGCTCACCCATTGTACAGGGGTGAGGGTAAGGTAGGAAATCGCTCAGCTGAACAAGGACAGCAGTCATAAGCTGTATCAATAAGCCTGAGTGAACAGCACCTGAGAAGCAGCTACATAGCTAGGTAGGTACTTGGGAGATCTCTATGTTAAACAGCTGGAGAAAACAAAACTTCAGCTGATCTCATTTAATGAAAGGGATGGAAGCTGCATAACTTTGGCAAACTTTAGGCCACAATTCCGAGTGTTACAGCTTGTGCTTTAAAGGTCTGCTGCAGTATGTTCCACAGTGTTTTTCAAGTTTATGCACTAACAATGGATGTTGCCATATCTTACTCTGGTAGTATTCTGCCTGTTGTATTTAGCAGATAATATTCTACAATAAAAGAGTGGTAATAAAAATTAAGACGTACATATTACCATAAGATTGTGGAATAAAGAAGTTAGTTTGACTCCCTTAGTTACCAGAAGCTTGGCAAAAGAACAGATACATTCCTTTGCCAGAAGTAAGATAGGAAATATGCGTTCGTCAAATTTCCTGTATGGCAGCTCTTCGGTTGATACAGTTCTGTTGTGTGTTTGTAGACTTGAAACTGAACAGAGCCTTGCTGGATACCTGACTCTTGACAGCCCCTCGCAACTTTCACCAGCACTTTGTAACTAGACTTGGAAGAAGCGTTTTAAGGGAAATGCCATTGCACACCTTAGTTTGCACATTTAAATGCTCCATGGAGTGGGTGGAAACTGAGCTCTCTTCTGATTAGCTCTGAAGAGGAAAGATGAATTTTGTTAAATTTATGATGTGAAGGACTGGTGCTGCTTTAATGCCTTCTATTAATGTTTACATATTTGAGCATGATGGCCATACTTTTTTTTTAATAGTTTAGAGGTTCTTGACATATTGTCCAAATCAAACTGGAGTTGGAGCAGAATGGGCACTGAAAATTCCAGCTTTATTGTGCTTTATGGAGAAGAACTAAAGTAGGCTAGAACCTGAGCACTATGTATTTAAAAACTTGAGGTAAATAGAAATGTAGTGATGAGTTAGTTTTTGGGAATACAGTTAAACTAGCAGTAAAGTTGCCTGTGAGACTCCACTGAAGTGACAGGCAAAGTAATCTCAATCTGTTACTTTCAAAATACAATGCAGTGACCACACTTGTGGTCATGGCTTCCAGAGGTTGCCTGGAGTAAAGTATATTTCCTGCATGCATCAGGCTTTTTCCTCTGTCACAGACTTAGCCAAAAGCTGTTGAAACTATTCTTATAGTTTAAATAAAGTAGATTCCTATTAAGTAACAAGTCAATGGGTAAACAATCATATCATCTGTTTCTCAAAACTTTTTAATTCATGTATTTTATTCAGATGAAATCTTGGGTTTCTATCCGATTGAGATCGCACACTTGAATGCTAACTATGATTCCTGCTGGTAATACCTGTAGATACTGTCAACTCCCTCGACCTGTTCTCAGCAGTCTGCCTGTTCTAAACTAGTGTTGCTTCTGTTTGTGGCATCTGTTTGTTGCAGCTTCACATCTACCTTGCAATTACTGGAAACCCTCTTAGGACTCATCTTAACTATTACTTTCATCAATGAATTTCAACTGAATTAATTTTAGTCCTATTTTAGTGGTGTTGGAGCATCTTAAAAACTTTTATCAGAAGTAAGCCAAGTAGATAACTGCATCACCAAATTGTATAGTGTGTTTGAATTTAAAAGCTGTTCCGCCTCAGCTAAGAAATGGTTTCTTCCTTAGACTCACAGATTTGCAGTACTTTTTTCCTTCACCAAAATGTTGTCAGGCTATTTGGAAAGTCAGCTCAGTAAGATGGCAAATCAAAACCAGATAGCAGGTGATGGTGCTAATTGATCTAACGGCAGAGTTCAGTTAGTATTTTGACTTTCTCTGTTCTGTAACCCATTCTGAAACAACGGTTGAGTTGAATGTTAGCACCTCAATTACAGACTTTCTCTGTTGAACTTTCATAGGGCTCCTGTGTTTTTGTCTGCTAGTTCTACATGGAGCTCTTTCCACAAATGGAATAACTAGTTTGGTTTTTGGAATACATTAACTTTGGCAAGTTTCCACCCCCCGCCCTCTCCTTCCCCCCTGCCCCCCCCATGTGGCAGATATCAAACATGAACATATGGGCACAGAGTGACACAGCAATAGAAGGATCAAGCTGGATAAACAACCTCTGCACAGACTAACCCTATCCAAAAGTGTGGTATATGGTTTGTGGTTTTTTATTTTTAAATCTTGGAACTTGCTGCTTACTGCAAAAACTTGCTTTGTGGAGGGCTGTTTTCTGCCTCTGCTCCTCTTTCCCAGGAGGTGTGGGGACAACTTTCCTCAGTCATAGCAGAGCATGGGACAAGAAGGACAGGAAAAGCTTCACAAATTGTAGATAATAGAGAATTTTGCTTCTTTGCAGTGTCTTCTCTGGCTTCTTACACCTGAGAAAGAGAATGGCCATTATGATAGCCAGAAGGGTTTTCTAGTTACTTCCTTAGCCAAAAGATCCAAAGCGGGGCGGGGAGGGGGGAACTAGCTTTTTATAGGAACTGAGCCTTTAAAGAAATTTTTGTACCTGAGCAGCATGAGCATCTCCTCTCTCTGGTGGGCATAGTAGGACAGCAGAACTTGTTGATTGTCTGTAAGGACAATGAAGACTCTGTGGAAGTAGGTTTAGTAAGAGACCTCATACTTGCCTTTTTAATTCTTCAGTCCTCCTGGGTTATTCTGTCAACATATCATGTCTCAAAATTTAGGATCATCTAATTTCCAGCCTGAAAGTTTCTCATAACTGTTTACCTGCTAACTGTATCAATACTGTCCTGTCTTTATTTTCTTCTGTTGATGTTTCACTCTTACTTGCAAAAAGTATTTACAGCCTTCTTGCCAGGCTAAATAATACAGGCTTTATTAGTTAACTTCTTTAAGCTCACCCTTCTGGTTTTCAGTTGGAATTCATGTCTCTTGCAAAGGCCCACTGTGATGGGATAGTATATTCCAGATAAACACTGTTTTTACAAAAGCACTGAGAATTTTCAGTTACTCTGTAATGGTGTATACACCTAAGCGTTGGTTCCTCTTCCACACCTCCTCTCCTGTTCCCCTCCAGCATCACTTTGGGAGGAACTGGAACAGGTAGTCACTATTGCTTGGGTCAACTGGCTGGGTTTGGCTTACAGCAGAGCTTTTTGGGTTCGTTACTGAAGTACAGCTTCTCCATAATGAATGGTAGTATTGTACTTCACAGCATTGCAAGTGTTTCTTTAGAATAATGTACTGTTCCATATTTTGATACATCCTTAGTATTTTGGGACAGAGGAGAGAAAAGGGAACTTTCAGGTTTTGATAGTCTTGGAAAAAGGGGAGTTTTGAGGGAACAGCTATGTGTTTAGATAACCATATCACCTGTGTAGTTATTTGGAAATAAACAAGGTTGTAATAATAATAAAGCTTTCATCTTAGTTCATAGTTTTCTTCTAGGGGTAATAGTCTTCCATCATAACAAACGCTTCATTTAACTTGTGCAATGATGCAATCTGTTTGGATGCTACTTAATAGCAATTGATTATCTAAGTAGTCTTGGGTTTGACAAAATAGAAATAAAGTAATGAATGACCTGTCTTCTGTGAACCTGGAAATAGTAACAAGTGTCCAGAGTTCTGCTGTTGAAAAACAAAATCTTTTGATTCTGGCTTCTGTTGATGTCCTGTTGTTACTGAAGTATCATTTCAAGATTTAATACCATTACAAGTTAAACATTATTGCCTGCCTTCAGGTGTTAAAAATGTTTGAGCACCCACAGCTTACAGAGGCACTAATTTTCAGTTGTTTTTCAAAACCTTGGGCCTTTGTGCATGTTTTAATATGTTAATATTTTAAGTCCACCTATGTTTGAATGGTAGTGAATTCTTACTTGGGTGTGTTTGCTATAGCATAGCTTTGAAACCCACCAGGTGGAAGCTGTAGTCCTCATCAAAGAGTACTTTTTTGCTGAACTTTGAAACTTGTATTCAATGAGAATGTCTATCTGCATAAGTTCATGGAGTAAATAAATATAAAGTCATGGCACTGGTGATGTAGGGAAGGAAGGTAGGCTGTCCTGTGAAAAGTACTTGAAAAAAATCGACTTTGTTTCTCGGGAAAGGAAAAGGCCTATTCCTGGAAATCTAGTCAGCACTAAGGGTATCTCTTTCAATAGTAATTTGTTTTTTAAAGCAAAGATACGATTATTCCTTAATGTATTTTTTGTACCACTTTAGGTTGGGGAACTTTAAGTGCCTGATTTAAGTGTGAAATACCTAGTTGCCAGCTAAAGGCTAACTTGAGGAGAAAAAGTGAAGTGCAAAAGTATGTACAAGAGTTCAGTTTTCGTACCACTGATTCCAGTGTATTGTCATAAATGTTACAGCTATACCAGGAAAGAGAGTTGCTCCTGTGGGAATCTGTGTGCTTGTGTCCCTTAAGGGAAGGCATTCTAAAGATGGTAACTTGCCATGCCTAAGCTTTGAATGACTGAGTAAAGGAATTCAGGAACCCAGAGTTTTGTGCCTATGAATTCAGGAAAGATGCTCAGAGGTCACTGAGTGTGACAAGTAGGGGACATGCAAGCTACTATATTTCCTCAAATTTTTGCATAACTCTGTTAGACATAGCTGAGTTGGGGCTTGTGAACCATATCCTTGCTTTATATATTGGTTATGCTTTTATGATCTACCTGGTTAAAAAGCCTGCTTCAGAAGGGTTTGGGCTCTCTGTTGACAGCATCAAATGCAGGATGTGACTAGTGCAAGCCCAGACCTGTGGCAGCTAGAAGCAGCAGCTCAACCTATTGTAGAATATAGTGATTTAAATGTCTAAGTTTAGCTTAGATGCATCCAAAAGCAAGGTAGTTTGTTACTACTTAATTGGTATTCCAGGTTATGACAACAAACTAGAATTACATCTAGTCTTCGGGTGTTTGTTCTGTTGTTGGGAAGGTTGGTGGCCCAGCTTTGAAGTGGGAATAACTTGAAAATACAAATTCATGACTGGCTATCATTTAAACTGTTTTGTTCTTTGTACTTCAATAGACTGGAGTAGTGTTTGTGATGGGAGAGTGGAGGAGAAGCTGATGTAATTTCAAGTGGCTTCATCAGAATTTGAGAAGTTTAACTTGTGACAATTTGTGATAGATCAAAGTGTCAGGTTTTAAATTGTCTGTATCAGCTTGTACAGATGCAATCTATATTTTTGACCGACTCCTTAAGTTTCATGTGCTGAATTGTAATATGAAAATGGTCTGCACTGGCATAATAGTGAAACTGATGATTGTAGTCTATCCCCATGCCCTCTGAGGTGTGTAGGAACTTTGGATAAATGCATATAATAGTTGGAAACTATCTTCTGTGTAGTACACAAGACTTCCATGTAGGTTTGGATTAGAGCAACTAACTTGCCTTCCTGTTTATCTTGGGACCATACTCACTAGGATGTCTCCCAAGAAATGTAGTTGGGATTTTTAGCTTCCATCAGTACTTGGTATTCCTTGGGAAATATAATGGAGCTCAGCTGAGCTACTGCATAGTGCAGACTCATGGCTCTACTGCTCTCAAGTCTGGCCTGTTTGTTTTCTCTCCTTAGTCTGTGCTGTAACTTCAGAGTGAGTTTAATATTGTATGAAGCATATAAGTAATCACCACTAAGCTTAGAATTAATGGAATTACAAAAAAACCCAAAAAACCAAATAGGTGTTTGGCTCAGAACATCTGTCTTACTTGAATATGTGCAGAATGTTTATGCTGTCATTTTAATTTAAAAAGTATCTATTATAAAACACAGACTGTGATACCACATCTGAAATGTTTTTCTTTAAAATGGAAAAGCACTTCTGAAACTTTCTGGCTCTTATCATGCACCTGTTTAATATAATAAATAGTACCATGTTAGTAATGTTCTAGTGGCATATTCTGCCCTTGATATAAGAAAAAACACTCTAGATTTCTGTTTTGGAAATTCAATGTTAGTTGCTTTACATCCTCCACTTTCTAACAAAATAGACATTTAGTAGAAAATAGTTCCAACTAGTTTTTCATAGATAACTGCATGCTTTGTTTTCATCAGCTTTTAGTTCTGTGGCAGAAGTTTGTGTTGGACAGATCAGGCTGTTTTCAAATGACACTACATGATGTCTGTGTCACAAAGCTCTTCTGTCAGGGGAGCCTTTAAACACAAAGTAAACATACTAATAAATTTTGAAAAGCATAGAGTAAAGATCCAAATTCAGTGCAAGTAATTTGGCACCTTTGGTAGCTAATAGAGATTGAGGTGCTCTCCTAGCACCTCATCCTAGTAGTTGATGGGAGAAAAGACTTATTTCCAAGGCTTGACATGGGGAAGTGGAGGTCTTGAAGATACTGGGATTACTAGAATGCTTTTTTGTTCATTAGTCATATGTGGGATGGGGATGTGCATGCTGCCAGCAGAGTATCTTTGGTTTGCAAAACAGATGGAAGAATAAGAGAGGCTGCAGCCTTTAGGAAATACGTACATTTTACATATGATATGTAGAATACTTTGTGCAGAGGGGAGGGAAGAAACTGGGCTCACTTCTGGGCTTACAGCTATTTCCCCTCTTTCTTTACAAGCCCGTCTACTTCGTATTCTTTCTTTTGTCTTTCCCTGAAGCCACTCCATACTTCGTATTCTTTCTTTTGTCTTTCCCAGAAGCCACTCCATTCTCTGTGTGTTTTTTACTGAAGTGTTGTAAAGAGTTATTTTATCTTACACCTTCATGAAACTGCCCTTTGCAGTTAAATATCCTTTTGTCTTCCTTACTAGTGCGTTTTATTAAATGGCATGTAATAAAGAGTGAAGAGGATGATGTGGAGTAGTTCCAGAGTGTCTTACGGATTTTTTTAAAGGGAGAAACCCAAATGATTGAAACAAACCAGAAAGATAAGAAATCTTGCATGGGAGTTGAGTGAGCTTTGCTTCCAATTCAGTGTCATTAACAGTATGGGGTTATTTCCATGTTTGCAAAAATGTATTTTAGGAGTGTAGCAAGATGGATGCATTGCTTTGCTTCAAGGTGTTATATCATTGATCTATACACAAAGCAGTTAGAAGAAGCACTGTCTTCTTTTCCTCTCTTCCTTACCATATTCTTTTTCAGGCCTAGACAAAGCCAAAATTAATGTGTTGTTTGGGGGGGCAGTAGGTTGTAGGTTTGCTTATAAAGCATAGTTAATCATTAGTGTTGGATGAAAGGTCACCAGTATAGGAGACAACTCTTTGAGTGTTCTGGTTAGGTCACAGAGCAAATTGCAAGAGCACAGGCTTATCAAACCAGCTATTGTAATATCTACTTCTTAAATAATCGTTTTGATCAGGTTATAGAAAACTTACAGCTGGATTTGTTCTTTTATGAGCGTCTCAGGGTGGTGAAGAGATGTGTTCTGTATTCAGAGAGCAGCAGTTTAGCTGGAAGTTAACAAAGAGCATTGAACAGACTTAGACAGTACCTATTGAAACATCTTCTTGGCAGAAAGTAAGGAGCCTTTCTTCCAGCTCTGAAGTGATTGATTATTGACTAGGAATTCAGGCTTTGACAAACCTGGCCATGTTAGGACCCTAGGAAAAACACGTCATTACTGTTTTTAGTCTTGTGAGCTTTAACATATGGGCATAGTTACAGTTGTTCTTGTTCAAGCAAAGTGTGTGGGTAGTCTGGGAAAGATGAGGTAAAAATCGTTGGAGAGGTAAAGCAGAAAAATGTCCTGGTGGTACTTGCACATAAGGGAAGGAGGAGAGGAATTTGTAGCAGACTTTCTTTGTGTGTATTTGGTGATGTTGAGTTCTTGTCTAGCATAAAACTAAATCTGGCATCCTGCTAAAAAGCACTTGAAAGAGCTCTAATATTTAGTTTCGCTCAAGTTCAGCATCATGTACAACTCCTTGTTCCCACAACCCCTCAACATTCCTTTGTTTTATTTATGGAGCACTGAGAAGGTGTAAATGTGCAGAGTGGAGCAGACACTTGTCAAAAAAGTTTGCCATAGAGTAGTTTAATTCCTTTATAAAGCTCTGGCTTCTCTGACAACTTTTTCCATCATTGTAAAAGTCTGAACCATCCTAAAATACAGTTGTGGGAGCTAATATTGTATGCTGTTCTGTGTATTTAATGTGAAAGAATAGCTGTGAGCACTGTAAGGTCATGATCTTAAAATTGATAGGATCAGTTTAAAGACAGCTTATCCTTAGTGTTTAACAGGTGTTTCTTGGTTTGTAACTTCCTTTTGTTCAGCTTTACACAGAACTTCTTCTGTCTCTACAGATATTTGGTAGGCAGTTTGGTTCATGATTTCATGCAAGGTAAATATCTTTAATTGGGCCTGTGTCAGTAATTTGGTATGTGTATTGGCATTTGCTCCTAATTACATCACTCTAAGATATCATGTAAATGTATAAATTTTTCTGTGGTCGAGAAAATGTGTCTGTGGCACGTAATTCCAAGATGCTGCTGGTTTGAGCACCTGCCCAATTTAGAAAACCTAAATGTACTTTAATCCCTTTGTTTGTTGTTACAGTATTCTTGTGATAGCAAAAGATCCATATGCAGATCTAGTGCTGAGGAAGCCGGAAACTTAACCTGTTTTAATTAGATTTCTTCCTCAACAGCTGCAATTAAACCATTTCCCAGGTTGTGTCATGTGGCATTGGAATCTTGCTATGCATTAGGCCTGTGACCTTTTCTGTGTAGCATTTGGATGAAGTCTGTGTTAGGAGAACAGCGTAACCTGCTTGAGCCAGTGTGGGAAAAGAAGCCTCTACAGGCATTAGTCTGAATCAGTGCTAGGCATCAGTGATTAGAAAAACAACAGGAAAACTCCTGAAATCCTCCTGATTTGTCCCAAACTTGTCTGAATTATATTATGAACATGCAAAAATCTGAGGACCCATTCTAGGTGAGTAGAAAACAGATGAGCACCTTCTACCTGCCTTGAAAACATAAGTTATTTTTTGAAATTTTTGTTTCTATCTTTGTAGTTTTTCTCTTTAAGACATATTGCTATTACTGAACAGTTTTTTATAGTCTGGTTTAGAGCTGAAGCTGCGTATTATCAAAATGAAGACCCAGTCTTCTACTTCTTTACCTTATTTTCATAATAGCCTTAGGCCTGTGATCTTGAGTTCATCTGTGGCACTTTCCTAATCCATATCTACAAGTGAACTGGTTTTTGTGTTTTCTTTTTCCAGCAATAACTTCTGTGGCATGTTGTCTCTGAATTTCTTCAGTTTGGTGGCTGATTCAAGTTCTTTCCTTTTACTTTTTTTGTTTTGTATTTGGCTTTACCCTTCTAGTTGTCTAGGAGTTTGCAGAGATCGTCTTGTGTTAATTTAGACTTTGGGTGACCAAACCTTGTTTTACTGGCCACTGAGCTCACTAGGTCTCTCAGTAATTTAAGACAGCTTGGCAGAAGTTGATTAGGAATTTGGCAGGTCTCAGAAAACCTTCCATGCTGCAACTTGGGGCAGGTATTGTCTAACAGGCTCTGCAGGTAGGACATGGCTGTGTACCATATCAGTATTTGTCCTCTCCTGTTGCACTTGGTTTTGCTTAAGAGCTGTGTGTGCCAGATGCAGGTGAATGGCAGACTGCAAATAAGGCACCATCTGGTCTATGGCATTAGAATAGAGAAGAGGCTTGATGTTGGAGCAGTAGGTTCTGCATTCAGACTGTGCTGTAAGTAAATGGAGCTATGCAGCCCAAAGGCAGCTGGTCATTAAGTGTTGGGCAGGACAGATGCAGAGGGGGTGATGGTTTTGAGTGTGTCTTGGTTCACTTGCCTGAAAGTAATGAAATAAGGTGCTAAATTGAAATCTGTAAAAATCACTCAGCTGTTTTTTTTTTTTTTCTTTTTTTAACTGGTATTAAATGCCCTCTCTCCCACCTTTGTCACACCTGTTTTACTTAGTCTTAGCTTGACCACCTGCTTCTAGCTTGCCTTCTTTTCTGACAGTATCATTGATCTGTACTTCATTGAGGATTCTGTGCTTTGATTCATATTGTCTCACAGAAGATACAGCTCCTCATTCAGGTTAATTCCTGTCTTCTGAGTAGAGTCTTCTCCTTCATTCTTGCCAGACAATGTGGTTTTGGTTTTGTTTTTTGTGGTGTTTTTAATTTTTTTTATTATACTGTTAGTGAAAGCTTAAACCACTGTAGAGATAATGACTTGGCCCCTGCTAAACAGGGGGTTTCTAGAGAATCTGAAAATGAAGATGAGGTAAGTTTTTACAGCTAGTGATTCTGATGTTTTTTAGTTAAAAGTCTGCATGAAATGAGGAATTCACAGCAGTTCACTATATGTGCAAACAATACGGTTTTGGTCAGGATCTTACTGTTGGAAAATGTTATTTTCTGTTGGAGAGAGCTGCTTTTGTTTAATTTTAAGAATAAGAACTATTATTTTCTTTGTTATTAACAAGTTGAAGCTCGGCTTGTGTTAACACCAAGTAGCAGAATTGCATCCTCAGGCTCATAGTGTAGACTTTGTCAGTATGTAACAGTAGTTTTAAAGGTCCTGTAGAGGTGAGGTCAAGCCCTTGCTGTAGGACTGATTTTGCAGAAAAATCTTGCTCTGTGACACAAGTGTACAGAAGAAGAAACTTCGAATGTATTTGTTCCTCACTTTTCCTTTGTTTCCTGTTACTGTGCTAAAAGGAAAAAAGATCTGTCAACAAGGATAGGAAACCTGGTTCAGTGTTTTGCAGCTAACATTTGCTGTGTTTGTGTGCGCCTGTTCCCTGTGTGGTCTAACAAACCTTTTGTGTTACTGGCATAGCTTAAATACCTCTGGGCTGCTTCTTAAGCTGAGCTGTCTCTGGCTGACTTGCAACTATCCAGATCAGACTATTCTTTTCCTTGATATAGATTGACTCAGGAGTTTCTGGGTTCTTATGCTTTTATTAATCTTTACATCTCTGTAATAAAAAATTTACCTGCTGTAGAGTTGTCTGAATTATGCAACAGAACGTTTAGCTGGTTAAAAAGCCAAAATAATATAGAACACTGAATTGAGACTGAGAAACTAGAGGTGTTGTAAACATGAAAATATTTTCTTGAAGCTTTGAGTCCTGGCTCTCTGCCACAGTGAGAGCATTCCCTTCCTTTGTTAATAAATTCAAGTCAAACCATATACTAGAGGAAAACTTACTCTGAACTGGTTTGGACATGTTATGAACGGTGACATGGAAAGGTATCAAATTTGGTTTATTTGAAGAACAACTTTAATATTAGAATTTTTTACAGGAGCAAATTCTTTGAATGAAGTAGTGAGTAAATGTTCTAGGAGATTACTTTTATCGTTAACTCTATTACTCATGCACTCAAAACAAAGAGGAATAGTTGCTGTTGACAACACTTTCAATATATAATGTAGAACCACAGAGAAGCAAGAGAAAAAAAAAATGGAAATGCTTTCTATTTTTTGTAACTTTTCCTTTGGATGAGGATTGAAGATCTGACTGATGCTTGTGTTGTTTTGGGAACCAAAGTGCGGTCCAAAGAGGGACACAAAGTGTAATATTTCAGTCCTTGATGAACATTGAGGAAAGAAAGCAGTGATGTGGCAGAACTGAAGAGGGATGCCCTCAAGAGACCATTGTATTTGTTCCATGTAACTTCTTAATTTTTCTCCTCAGACTGCAGTTTCTGTTTTTCCAGAGGAGAAAAAGGACTACAGGAGTAAAGGCTTTTACTGTCTTAATGTTAGATAGCCCTTTCAACCACCTTGCAAGGGTTCAGTTAAGATTTTAGCACTGGTTTTAATTTCTCAGTGCACAAATACAGTGATTTTTTTTCTTCAGTAATGAAATGAAGCTATGGCTTCCTGTGTACCATGAACTGGGAGCACCAGTTGTACAATTAGACCTGAGATACCTGAGCTTATATCCTGTACAAGCTTTAGTTTTTTTGTTTCTTTAAGCTATTCAGATGAATGGGAATGTTCTGCTGTCTAATTTCTGCAGGTGCTTAATTTTAAAACTTTTCTGGCTAACTTGTGGCCCTCCCCTCCATCCATAGGTTTCTCTTGGTTCTTCAGCTGACAAGTTAGTTGTATTGTTGACTGCCAGTAGTACCTGTACTTCTCAGTAATTTTAGTATAAAATTATAGTATAAAATAGTGCTCCATTTGCTATTTCAGTTTGGCTTTGCCACAGCCTAGAAGGACTTACTGAAGTTCTGGCTATGGCATAAAGGCCAATCTGTTGTTTTATTTCTAAAGGAATGATGGGTGTCAGTTCTCTGTAATCTTAATGGAGCAAAGTTTTACATTTCTTCCAGGAGAAGAAGTCTTTAGTTTTCTTTTCCTGTAGCAGGTTCAGTGAAGAGTCTCTGCAGTCTCAGACTTCAAATTCAATTGACCTGCTTGAAGCAGGGGAGACTGCTCAGCTTCTGCAACTCAGTCATTGTCACAAAACCATTCTTACCAACACTGGAACATGTGATAAATGTATTTAGATTTTTCCTTAAACAATACTTGACCTCTTGTATCTTCCAGTCCTCTCACTAGACAGAAGTCAGTAGGTAAGTGTGCTACTTTGCTTGCTTGGGGTTATGACATGGATGACCTTTTTGATCACAAAGGTCATCAGAAGTCCTGACAGCTTGGGCATTCCTCTAGCAAGTAGTGCTGTGCATCTTTTCAGGTGTTTTCAGTGTTCTTATCACCTGTGGGAACTTGTAAATCTTTTGGTTGCAGATAATGAGTATTTGAACTGCCACTTAGCAGTAAGAGATCACAAATGCAGACTTTTTTGCTCTTCTTTCCTCTTTCATACCAAGACTTTCTTTTCTAGTTGTCTCTGTGTCATTAGATGTGTATACATAAATGCAGTCTGGAAACTTATCTAGCAGTTACATCCTTTCAGGCTCTTAGCCAGTCATTCTGCTGTTCTGTCAAGGTGGCCTTCGGCACTGCCACTCTCTTGGCTGGAAGGGTAGGCAAGGGCTGATCTCTTGAAAGCCTGGGAAAGAGAAAGCTGACTTCCTAATGTAGCAAGGCCCAAAGTTTGCCTTAATTTTCTGATGGCTGTTTGTTGTAAAGTCAGTGGTACAGGGAATAACTCCTGTTCTTTGACTGATTTATTTTACTTTTTTTCTTTATGTTGAAATTATTCCAGTGATTCCAGAGAAACTGAATTAAAAAACTTTCACTGTAAATGGATCTAGGAAGAACATTTTACTGAAGTTTTTCTCTTTTTTGTTGGCAACTTGGAAAATTATTCTCTGGATAAGAGCTTATGTATTGTCTAAAGTTACTCAGTGTAAAAATGGGCATGTGAGCTGGTCCTAAATCTGTAATATCTTCAGAGTCTGGACTTCTTTGAAGTTTGTAGCTTACATGCCCATTTTTCTTACTTCCTCCTCTTAGTCCGGGTTACTGGATCGTGCTTTTGAGGAACCGAAGGGGAGGGAGGGCTTCCTGAGCTCTGTGTGATTGCAGTGAGGAGCTGGGCCATAGTCAGCTCTTCTCCTCTCAGAGCAGTTATCCTTGGAAGGGATGGGGAGTGTATCCTTGGGTATGTGTACATCTGACACAGGTCTGAGATCTCAGGCTACTTGAACTGACATCTGTGGCATGACTTTAAAGTTTCTGATATTCTGTTAGTGTCTTCTTTGCATGCTTTTATATATGGTGATGCTTTGATACCTCAATTTGTGATTTTTTTTTTGTTTCCCTTTCCCCTTTGTTCAGGGTAGCTCTTGTGATTCACCTCTTGCTCAGGACTCAGTGTATTTTGTCATCATGGTTAGCAACTGTCACTTCTCAGAATGAGAGCTGTTTAGTGTAATTTGAGGTCCTACTTTCAGCAGGTGGTTGGACCATATCATCTCAAGAGATTCTTTCCATCAAAGGCTTTTTTAATAATTCTGGCTTAACTCTTGTACTTCAGTTAAACCTTGCATCAAAAAGGTCTCTGGTCTGAAGAAGAGTTTGCCTCTTAATGCTGTTAAACTCCACTTGTCTTCCCACTGATACCTTACTAATGTCCTCAAAGAGAAGTGACAAAAGTCATGCAGCTCTATAAATCTGTAGAAATTCTGTGCCAGAGTTCTAGAGATCTCTTTCCTTACAAGTGTGCATAGTTGTTTCCAGAAGAAACTTCCTTGATACCTGCTTGTGTGTCTTCTTAGCAGTGAGGTAATGTTACATCATTAGAAGGCTGTCAAGTCTTGCTTGTCCTGGAGATGTTTATATATGTACTGAATTTACTCTAGTTAGGGTGTCTGTGCATGCTGTTCTGTGTGTGTAGTTCTCTAGTTCTTCTCTAACATTGCAGAAGGAAAATACAAAAATAATACAGTCCAGCCTAATATGTGATTCAGTATGATTTTGTGTGGTTTTTGTATCAAAGGAAGTTATGCTGATAAAAGTCGCCGTGTGAGTTTTACATCACTAGATGCAGTGCAGCAAGGAAGCCTTAGTGCACTCTGGCATCTTTGAATCATGAAGACAACTTATGGCTATTCATGGAGAGAAGGTAGAAATGGGAGCAGATAAGGAAATTAAATGTTAGCTTGGTCTTCCTATGTTGAAAGAAGAAAAGTTTGTCATTTTCTTAAGGCTCAGTGGTTTCATACAGCTGAAGAACCCAGGATTTGCATGAATGCAGATAAAATGCATACACCCTACTGTGCCTTACAGCACCTTGCAGCTCAGGGGAGAATGTATTTTTCCCTTGCTTGTGTATAGAAATTTACTGCCAGGAAGAAGGGAGGGATGATGAAAACTTAGGGCATGTTGCAGAAAATTTTTCTAGAAAGTTTTCAGTATGTTATTGTATCCACTCCCTAAAATTCTTCCATGAGCTACTTCTACAACCGGAAGGGACAGGAGGCTGCTAAACTGAAAATACAAACCTCCACCTCCACAGACTTTAAAATCTGTTTAAGATGAGGACCTTGGTGGAAAAAGAACGAGGATGAGTGAATAACTCTTGAATTTGGAGAGTATCGGGAGGGAGAATATTGTGTCAAAATCAGCTGCAGAAGACTGAGTTTAAAGCAACTCCCTGGACTGAAGAGTAATCTTAAATTAAGTCAGCTATTGAAGTAGAAGTAGTAATTGAGTAGCAAGTGCTTGCTTGTAAGGCAAGTAAATAGGTGTGTATGTCTGCAGGTAAATGAGGAGAACCTTGTGAACAGTGAGCAAAAATGAGGTGCAGCTGAGATCAGTTGAAAATGATGTAAATCTGAAACAATTCAGCAGTTACTAAACCATAGGCAGTAATTTCTTCAGTTTAGTCACAACTGAACTCTTAAATGTGTTGTATGCTTATATTTAGAGTGTTATGTCTATCTTAAGTGACTGGATTTATCACAGAAACAGCTGATCAACTAAATTAACATCTGCATTGAAGTAAAGGAATACAAATCTGAAGTCTTAGGCTTAATATTTTCTGATATGTACACTGAACTCTGGGTTCTTGCTGGCAAGATGTACATCTTGCTGGAAGAAAATGTTCTGAACTTGCAAGGCATATAAACATCCTCCTGTCTTTTTCTTCTTCCTCCCCCCCCCCTTTTGCCTCATACTGACTTCAGGGCAGTAAGTCTGTGCAATTTTGAGGAGCTGAATTGCTATGGCAGCGTTAAATAAGGCATCAGGATTTTTGGGCTAAACTACGAGAGAGGAAGGATGCTGTCCAGTGTACTTAGCTCAACTCCAAGCAGATAACAGGTATTATAATGGAACAGTGTAGTCAGAGGTGCTAGGTATATCCTGAAATATTCAGGAAAGTGCAAGAGTCTGAAAAAAATTCCTACATTTATGAAGAAAAAGAACTCAAACCCCCAAACTGAAACAAAACCACCACCCAAAGCAACAGAAAAATCCAAACCAAATAAATACCCAAAACAAGTTTCAGAGCACTCATGCAAGTAGACTAAGGAGGCCCTTGTGGAAGAGTTCAGTCCATTTTTTACAGGTATTGTTACTGATTTGCCTTGTTACCCTGTTAGTGGCCCTAGAGTGTGTTGGAGTTCTTCAGTTTACTCATTGTCTTTTTTGCTCAGTAGCCTATGTCAGGGTAGCTACATTGCAGCTCCTGGTATCCTTCAGGGTGTGATTTGGATGCTAAGCAAAGGCTGATACAGACTTGTGTAGTTCTCTGTTTTCCCATTTTGCTTCAAAAACGTGGAAGCATGTTAGTTGTTTCCTGTTGGCATTTCCACAAGAAAAAAGGTAAAGACATCACTGCAAGGTAACAGGTGGTTTTTGTCCTTGTGTTCCTGTAGAACCTCTTCAAGCAATGTGTTGATCATACATTAGCTGCAGTGTTTGCAATGGGTATGTTAGGTCTATAGAAATTAATTCTAGTTGCTTTCTTGTACAATAACAAAAATGCCTCTAAACAGTAATCAAATAGTGTTTGCTAAAACTCAAGAATACTGTACAGCATAATAAGCACTAGATAGCAGTGTTGTTACATGGCTTCAGAAGATATGTTTTGGATTTATATGAAATGCTGGCTTTTGGAATTCGTCCTCATTCTAAAGTCTTCTTATGATGAGAGCCTCTGCAGGCCCATGCTTTGCATCATCATAGTTAGGAATATGGAGTTATGAAACAATAACTAGAAAGGCTTATGTGCAGATAACTTTATGCTAGAAAGGGACCCGAGCCTAAAGATTCCTAAGTAACATTGTATACTGTGGAAGCATGGAGGTCTGATGGATGGTTGTAGCTTTTTATTATTGTGGGGGTGAGGAAGAATCAGTCTAGTTGAGGAAATGGTTTTAAAATCTGGCAGGACTGCACTGGCACATTCAGCTGATCTCTGTTGAGCTGTGCATGTCTTTGGAATGTAGGTGTCTGATGATGGGAAGGAAGAAGCCAAGTGCTTGGAGTGAGCTCAGAGATAGAGGGACAAGTCTGAATGAGAACCGTTCAGATTTAGGAACCTCTGGGCTTCACTCTTGTTTCAGGATGTGGAAGGCACAGCTGTGAAAGTACCTCTTCATTACTGGACTAACTGGGCACATGGTGTGGCTTGCAGTGAGACTTAAGTTAGTGTTTTGATGTTAAAGGTCACAGCAGAATCATGAAGCTACATTATATTTTAAAGCAAACTGGGAGTCATACAGCAGCAAGTACACAATAAGAAATGTGGTTAAGTCAAGAGGCTTCAATATAGAAGATAACTCTGGACATCATCTTGACTTGACAGATGCCTTACAGGATAAAACAGTTGTCATTTCATTCTTCTACACAGCTGAAAATACCGTGTGTATGAGAACACATTGTGCTACATAAGGTCTAAGCACAGACTTCAAGTGTCTGGCTAACCCTGTGTCATGGTTTAATCCCAGCCAGCAATCAAGCACCAGGCAGCTGCTCACTCACTCCCCCACCAATGGGATTGGAAAGGGAATTGGAGGGGTAAAAACTGGAAAACTTACAGTTTGACATAAAGATAGTCTAATAGGAAAAGCAAAAGCCATGCATACAGGCAAAGCAAGGCAAAGAATTAACTGCTTCCCATGGTTGGTCGGGTGTTCAGCCTTCTCTAGGAGTGATAAACGCCATCACTCTAAATGTCCTCCCCTTTCTCCTCCTTCTTCCTACTTATTATACTGAGCATGAAGTCATGTGGTCTGGAATATCTCTTTGGTCAGTTTGGGTTACCTCTCCTCACTGGGTCTCCTCCCAACCTCCCATGCACCTCAAACTTCCTCGCCAGTGTGACTGACAGTACAGAAAGCAGAAAAGGCCTTGGCTCTGTCTATAACAAAAACATCTGTATTATCAACACTGTGCTCTATTATCAATGCTGAGTTCAACAGAAATCCAAAGCATAGCCCTGTACCAGCCACCGTGAGTAAATTCAAGTCTATCACAGACAAAACCAGCACACTCAGACAGATCAGTGTTAAACTGAAGTTTCTCTAGGGAGGGCCAGGATTGCCTGTGTGATTGCCTGTGTTCCTTCAGCTGACTCGTGTGGAGAAGCCCATGTTCCGGCCTTGGGTGGCAAAGTGTCTGTCTAACCTAGCAAAGGTCTAAGAGCACTGCTCCTTGCAGAATGAAACCTGCTGGAATGCACATTTTAATTGGTGCAAGGTGAGACAATAGTTCTGTGCAGCCATTTTGTAGTATGACTGAAAGTTTGGCATTAGTACAGTTTCAGTGCCAGCTGACCTTTGTGCAGGAGACACTACTCCCTCCTTTTAGAAAATGCACAAAATGTACCTCATTTCTGATAGCAGAGAGGGTTTTTTTTTCATTTGGTATTTAAATACAAGGAAATAAAAAGAGAATACACAACATTTGACAGTGCCTGTGACTGACTTCAGCTGGACCCCCTAGGTAGTGCTGGGCCCTTGGTCATCTTTCAGCCTGGTTAATGCTAGACTTTGTTTCTTGCATTGCTATTCTGAAGAGGCTGGTACAACTTCTGATCTCCTCAACTTGACTGATCTGGCTACACCACCAAGCTGGCATGATTTCCAGCAGTTGCAAGCTTTTTCTGTTTCATTGTAAATATTTTTGTGCTCTAAAGTATAAGAAGTTGTAGATTGATGGTGTAACATATTACTGAAAAGCTTTAAAACTTTATTAGTGGGAATATTGGCTTAGATTAAGGAGTTTGAGTAAGAGGAAACAATTATGAAGAGGGAAAGCTCACCTTTTGAATAGTAATGTTTATAACTTTCTCAGCTTAGTCATCGGGACTTCTAGCTAAGAGGTTCATCAAACAACTATATTTTGTGGGATTGTGTATTTTGTGCTTTACTTACATTGTTTCAAGTTCCTAAGAATAAGATAAAAACCCAACCAAAACGAATGAAGGTAAAAGTGATTTGTTAATTCTACTTTCTGTGTTGGCAGTTTGCCGCTGTGTTGGACCTTTTAGTAGAAAGAACATGAAAAACTTTATAAAAGATACTTTTGACTCCTATGATGTGGTGATTAGGATGGAGAGCAGTTCTTCTGCCTAACTTGTATTCTTATTCGATTCCTGGAAATATTTAAAGTATTTCTGGCATGCTAAGTGTGACCTTTCAATATTAGGTTGTATTATTAGAGTGTAACAAGACTGAGTCTGAGCTAGCAGAATCCTGGTAATAATTTCCTGCACTGCACAGGTGTCTTGATGATATACATATTCCTTTTAGTATCATATGTGAGGTAATGGTTTGCATAATACCAGTTTATTTGCCTGGTTTCTTATGACCTACAGTAGAACTGCATCATTTAGGATTCTGTCTTGTCCCCCCTTCCACTTCTGTCCCCTTTGTTCATTTCTATAGGCTCTTTTCAGAAGAATAGACAATTATGTTCAGCTATTCACTGTCTTTACTGACAATGCCAGACTTTGAGAGTTATTTCATTGGAGAATTTGAATTTGAATCTGAACCTACAGTGTTTTAAACTTTTTGTGACAGACTTCTTGCTTACTGTGCTCTAGATAAAACAGGTACCAAATCAGCATATTGTCTACTGAGCTCTTAAACTTGGGTTACTTTCTTTCTTACAGCTTCTTTTTTTCACCTGCAAATACCGTTTTTTACCAGATTCCATAAAATTAGAAACAGTAAAACTGGATTTGCTTGTTGGGGTCCTGTTGCTATGCTCTACATGGAAATACCAATTTAGCACAGGATACAGAAGTCACCTCTCTTCACTGAGGAATTAAGTGAGGCTTGTTCTTGAAATATGTCTGTTTCTGAGGACTGTGGCTGGGGGTTACGGTAGTCTTCTATAAATAACCACCAAAACAGTATCTGTAGACCTCCAGCAGTCACAAAGCAGTTCCAAAAGTAGTAATACAAAGCCATCACAGATTTTTTTTTTTAAAAAATAATCGTGTGCACTCATTAATCCTTCCGTCTCAAACTTCTTTTCTCTTTAATTTAGCTCTTATGAGCAGAACTTCCTGATTATAAAGCTAGATCTTTTTTCCTGAATGACTATGTATCTTGCTTTATGCAAAAATTTTGCATAAATCAGACTAGAGAACAAAGCTGTTTGGAAGGCACTGTAGTTACGTTGTGAAAACTGCTGCTTATTCATGAAATGGGCTTTGTCATCTCCTATGATGAAAGTTAAAATACTTGAATACTGTTGCTGTCTATCAAGCACTGAGTTCTTCCTTAATGTTGATAAACACAGATTCTCCTAAGTTGCGTTTGTCTTGTCCCCTTATAATTAGGGAAGCCTGCTAGAAAGCAAGTGTGTTAACAAAAAATCACAGAGGAATTTGCAGTTTGGGTTGAAAGGGATCTTTAAAGATCATTTAGTCCAGTAGATCACCTGTATGCTATGTACACCAAATCCTTATTGCTCTGTATTAAGGTTCTGAAATTTCTTGAGAAGAACCTTGTCCATGTATCTTAACTAAAAATTGTTTGAAGGTTTTTGTCTTCAATTTTTGCTTAAACAATAGCATTTTACATTTGCCTCTGGAGGTGTGGTGGTGAGTCTTCATGCCACATGTCTCATGGCTCTTCCTCTCTTGTCTTTCAGTGAATGATAGTGTCTAGAAAGGGTATGTCCCTTCAGGAGAGAGGTGCCAATGTCCAACCGGCCTAATAACAATCCAGGGGGGTCACTGCGACGTTCACAGAGGAACACTGCCGGGGCCCAGCCACAAGACGACGCAGTAGGAGGAAGGTATGACTGTTATCTGTGAGTGTTCAAATGTGTAGCAGTGAAACAGATGTAATCTAGAGAATGAAGTTTTCTGCCCTGCAATCCAAAAAAAATCTTTTTGCCCCTGAAATGTTACCTGTGCTGTCACTGCATGGGATAAACCCATGGATAACTCACTACCATACATGTTCAGCTAGAATAGCAGTAGTAGAGCTATAGGGGGGAAAAAGCTGTTTTCCATAAATCACAGGTAGTGATAAATTCTTTGCCCTTCTTTCTTCCTCTGATATTAAAAATATGGGGGGGGGGAGTGTGACAGAGTCTGTTACTGGGAATCTGGGAAAATCTATGTTCCTCTTCAAGAAGACTGAATAATTGGTACTCTGTTACCTTTGCACTGCATGTAAATCCTGTGCAGCTGTTGTATAATTCAAGAAAAAAAGGTTTACTGTCATTTAATATGCCTGATATAGAGAGCAAGTGGACCAGATTATATTTATTCTGTAGGTGGTTGCCTCTGCAGTGCAGAACAAAGAAGATCCTTAAAACTTTTCTATGGATGACTGTATTGTTACTGCCATGAGTGAAGCCTGTATGGATATAAGTGTTTCTTTAACTTGGTTAAAAGATCAGTCTAATGAAGAAAGGTTATATATAGGCAAATCTGTCTATATTCTTCTCCCTCAGATATGATACTGGTGCAGTTGTTGAATATGTGTACCTTGGGCTTGATTTTTTTGGGATGAGTATTAAAATATTGCAGGCCAGTGGCACGAAAGTTTTTTACTATGAAGGAACTGGGCTATAAAGTTTAATGAAGAGGAGGTATATTTCTTACTAGTATAAAGTCTAACTGAGAACAAGTTGAACAACTGTTGAATGGATGAAGAAGGCCAACTTCTAAGGAACTTTGGGGAGAATAATTCCATCTGAAAAATGCAGCTTCAGTTTCTCTAAAGTAGTCTGCTGTACAAGTGGAAGACCAGATGATGAACACAAGGCTTCTCCCCTTGAATAATGTGGCATAAGGAAGGGGAAGTTGCTGCCTTATGTAGCTGATTATTTGTAAGCTAGAATTGGCTTTGGAGATTTATTTTAACAGAGGCATAGAGAGCCCTTCATTCCCCTCTGGCCATTCTGTGTTATCTCTGCATCTCAGTGGATGTTTAAGTTAGGTATTGCCCTACCAACTCTTTCCTTTTACACTGAGCTTCACCTGGGGTGAAGAAACTTCTCCCTAGAATAAAGAATTGGGGGCAAGTTATTTGAAGATGAGATGAGGGGTTCTTCTTCAGATATCTACTGTTAGTTCAGATTTTACAGTAGAATGCCAGGGAGAAGCTCCACAGAGTGAGTCAGACAAACTGAAGAGTTTTAAGAGTAGCACTATTTTTTTTTTTTTTAAGGAAGTCACTCATGTGTTGTTTTGGTGCCTTGTGATCTGTTACGCGGTCATACAATGATTGAAGATTCACTTGTCTTAAATGACTGGACCTCTTCCACCTCTCACCAGACCTGTGCCAGACTTCCATGAACAAGAGTGTATTGCACTCTTAAACTGTATTAGACCTTTATCAGAACCAGAGCTCCTTGCTAAAGTAAAGAGGATGGAAGAAGCTTACAGTCTTCTTTGAATCTGGGTCTCTTTAAAAGCAGGATCTCCCCTGCCTTTGCATTTCTTAGCAAGTATTTTGAACTGGCAGAACCTATAAAAAGGTGTTAAAGCATGCTGGTTAATATAAAATGTAAAATGAATTAATCCTCTTTTACTGTCATCAGCATCTCCTTTTTAGTAAGGTGCTGGGCAGAAATGGCTGTTGTACAAGGACCAATGTAAGATAGATCTGTCAGGTTCTTACGAAATTTGTAGATGACCTGGAAAGAGACAGGCTCTCAGATAACAGTTGTTAGCTGGTCCTGTCTTTGGGCACAAACCTCACAGGACTCACCCTGCCATGTGTCTGGCATGCAGTGGGATCGTATGTTCCAGTTCTGCTGCTGAGCAGTATACAGGAGGGTCTAGAGTTCACAGCTTGATGTGTCTTGTTATGCCTTGCTGCACTCCAGTGATAAACACTGCTTTGGCTGCTATATTAAAAAAACCCCAAAAAGCCCCAAACAAACACTGAGCAAAAAGCAATACACCTTTTCATACACCAAGGGTTTTTTTTGGATGTCCAAGATGATTTATTTTCAGTCTTTCTTGCATTTGTCATCAGTAAAGTGAAACACTTAAGTTTCAGCTGTAAAATCACTTAAAATAGAATAAACTGTGGAAAGACTAGTTTCAATAATATGCTCATAGTGTGCTAATAACTTGGGATGTATCTATGTTAGTATTTTAGTTGGAGCTGGGAATGTTCTTTTGAAGCCAAACAGTCATCCTTACCTGCTGTGTTTTGGCTAATGTGGAATGGTCTTGGAGTGCTCGAACTGGAATCCTGTTGGATGAAGCTGAACTGAACGTTGTGCTCTGTGAAAGCAGTTTGTGTATGCTGGTCAGTTGTGGTTGTAATCTGCTATGCTTTGAAGTAAAAATCATTGAAGTGCAGAGATGGTGGACACTGATCTTAATGGTAACTGTCTTGCTTTACAGATTTTCTCCTGTTGATCCATACTTCTTATTGATGTTGTTATAGAGACAGTATGAGATTTTATTCAGCCACTTCATTAGATCCAAATATTTCTTAAATGCCCCCCCCTTCCCAAATAAACCAATATGCAAAGATTGAAAACTCCCCTTCCCCCCATAGAAAAGATAGAGGCAATTAGACAGTAATGTGACTGTAGAGGGTTGTTGCTTCATGCCTAAAATTAGCCACAAAGTTTGTAAGCAATCTTAAGGGCCACACCTTCTGAAGTGTTGGAGGTTACATCACTTTGGTCATAGATATGCAATCATAGCCCTTCGAGCAAGGACAGGTTTCGATACTGTCTGAACTTGTGTACTTGATTGCATTTCTGCTTTGTATAAATAGCTTTCTCAGTGCTGGAAATGCAGCAGCTTTTTTCTTAAAGCTTTCTTGTGGCTGAGGTGCATGCATTTTCAAAATACAAATAAGGTGACGAAAGCTTGGAGAGTTTATACAGTTTGTCACTCATAATTTCAGACTTGGATGTGAAGGCCAGTAATCCAAGGTAAGCGTGTGGTATGGCCAGATGGCCTTGTAATAGCCTTAGAGTTGCCTCGATCTCTTTTATGCTCTGGTTGGAGTGAATGTGAGAGACTTCAGTTGATAAAGGTGTTATAAAAGAGAGATTCAGGAGAATGGTAGTGCTGCCGAGCTGAAGTGCTAATGTATGTCTTTCTGTAATCTTTGAGCTTTCTATAGCTTAAAGGGCTTTTGTTAAAACTTTACCAATTTATCTTGCTGAGATGCTACTGTTCACTTGTATGAAGACCTTGGAAATTGCAAACTTCTCTCTGGTCTATTCCAAATGCAGAATGTCTCTCCTGTTCCATGGAGTATTTGACAGGCAGGCTTAACCTGGAAGCAACAATGCAAACTCATTTTCCTCTAGACTGGGCTTGTTTGATGTCCCTTAAACATCAATACTTGAGTCACAATGAGCAGGGGACACCTGGAATGGTTTTCTGTTGGAGTTTTATCAGCAATTTCACACTCAGCATAGTAACTTTATAGGAGCTTTGAGAGTTTGGTTTTGGGGTGCATTGTTTAAAGATAAAAACAATGATACTAGGCTCAAAGAAGTGTAGAAAGACAGAGACTGTTTATTTGCAGTTTGTGCTGTAATAGTGATGTGTGCTTTTCTCTAAAAGAAGAAAGGGGTCTGAATTTGGAAAGGGATATATAAACCAGTGAGCTGGTGGTATTGTCATTCCCTCCCCATGTATCATGTAAGCAAATTGGCCTTGGTGAAGTTGGACTAATGTGATTCTTCACTTTCTGTTGTCAGTAGTGATGTTGCAATAACTGCTTTGGATGGATTTCAGCTCTTGTTGGTATTATAGTTCTTACTGCTGTTACTACCATTTTGAAAAGTATTTAGTCTTTACCGCTAATTTAGAATTACTGTTATGATGGCACCTTTATAATGGTACAGCATGAACCCTGTCTGAAGTGTCTTTTGGAGCACTCTCCACTGAAGAATGACTCCTTGCAGGCTTTTAAGGAAGCAATAATGATGCTAAAGTTTCCCTTTGCAGCAGTGAACTGAAGCAGATGTGTTAATGAAGCTTTCTTTTCATAGGGCTGGGAGGAGGGGGTGGAAGGTACTTCCTATCATTTTCTTAACTGTATATTGACATTGTTACCATGTGTGTTGAAGAATTGTGCCCTCCTGGCTTATTTCCCAGTGATGCCATAGGATTTACTTTGAATGGGAGCAGTTTGGAAGTGGTATTGTGAGGCACACAATAAGATCTTTTCTGGACATGGAGCAGTTGATTGTTCATTTCAGTTGTGAGTAGTGTTTCACTGCATGGGTATAGAGCCATGGAAGTGATCCCATGTACTAGAACTTTTTTACTAGTGCTGCAAAAATTGTTTTTTATTGGTGGCATTAAATGACAGTGGTGCTTATCTTTTTGCATATTGTTAGTCTTACGGAATCTTTAGGAGTAGCAGTATTTAAGTAGCTTATCTCTTTGACATAAATGACTGCTATACTGAGTTCTAAATGAAAGTATGATTCTTCATAAGCAAATTTTCGTGTTTTGGAATAAAATATACACATGTTCTTGTGTATTTGGAATCGAATGCTAAATGATAAGTGAGATCCTTGTTGGCTGCACGTAGGACTTTGGTATAAGCAGAAGGAGTGCTTTTGTCAGTTATATTACCTTTGTTCTAAACAGGATTTGTTTTTTTGGACCAGTCTTGATGATGTGTTAACTGGTAAGAACTTACCTGAGACTTGTAAAAACTAAATATGATGTTTGAGTTGGTGTGGAAGACCTTGGGAGTGTTTTTGAGGAGAGAAAGTAGGTGTTTTTCCACAGCTTTTTTCATCTGTTCTGTTGCTTTTTTCTTAATCTCATTTTTGACAGAAGTAAAAGGATGGTTTTTGCAGACTTTGTTTGGAAGCATTTAATAGCTCACTCTCAGCTGCTGAGAAACATGACTTAATTTAACTTTGTTTATTAACTAACTTCAAAAGGTTTTTTTTTTTTAATATGCACGGAGTAACTCTCTGAGAACAGGTTCTAGTTGGTTCTTCATTATGGTTTTGCTCAGGGCTGGCATTTTCCACCATATTGTTTATATAACACAGCAAGCTAAATGGTGGTTCTCTTAGTGTTACTCTAAACTTGAGTGTCTGCCTGTGAATTAAAATGTGCATCAGCAGATAGCTTTGCCCGTTTGAATGAAGCCTTGGAGTTGTTTATGAAACTGTCTTTCAGTTTGGGGAGGGAGGCGAGGAAAAAAAAAAAAGCCCCTACAAAACACAACCTGAAGGTGCAGCAGAAGCTCAGTCTTTCTGGAGCTGCCCCTGAGAGTGGAAATGGACAAACACAAGCTCATAAATACTTAGCTCATCATTTTTTGTCACTAATGAGGAACTTAGTCTCTTAAAACACTTGTTGCTGGAATGAAGATTCTTAATGAATGATACATTAATAGAAAAGACTGAAGAACTTGTAATGGTAAGTCATAAGTGAAAAGCCTAGGATTATGGACAAAAGTGTACCCCTGGCTTACAACCTTCAAAAATAATCAGCCTTCCAGCTGTGCATGTACCTTTTATAGCACTTAATTGCTCTCTAAGC
The DNA here is from genome assembly GCA_013400955.1 of Drymodes brunneopygia. Taxonomy (NCBI): domain Eukaryota; kingdom Metazoa; phylum Chordata; class Aves; order Passeriformes; family Petroicidae; genus Drymodes; species Drymodes brunneopygia. The sequence goes on from VZTZ01033557.1 coordinate 32,205, forward strand.
ATTGCTCATTCTGAGCTTTAAAGACTATTCTAACTACTTTTGTATGTGAGTTAACTTTTTTAAGGAGACCTTAAGTAAACTGTCACAACCTCATTATAAATTGGGACAATGATACTTGTTAGTTGGTGTATGGTTCAAGTTTTAACCTTAATCCTGTAATCAAATTCTCAGTCATCTTGTTCATGTATGAACTTTAGAGAAGGAGAGTTCTTGTCATGTCCTGTTGACTGACATGCTACTGCATGCACAGTTGCTATTGTATTGTGGACCTTCTCTTCGCTATATGTGCAAGGTGAATGGTTAAATCAGAGTGAGAAGTGAGAGCACAGCAGGTGTTTTAAAATAAAATTTGAAACAATTCTCCTCAGTTGTGACTCCCCATTTGTTAAGTTTCTAGAATAACCTTTCTGCTCAGAAGGTTGTTTGTACTGATAGTTTGATGGATAAAGAAAGCAAAGCAAATGCTAATACTCTGCATGTATTCATGTTCCCTAGGATATGGTTGTAGCTTTAATTGTTGACACAAATTGGACATTGGTATGAAACTGTATTTGTAAAACTTGTAAGAATCAAAAGGGTTTAAACTGAAAGGCGAGGAGCCTGAAACAAGTGGAATCTCTTCAGTGCACGTTTTGCATCTATTGTTTTAGCAGTATTTTAGTTGAAAAGTTCTTCAATTATTGTGTTTTGTGACTATCTAAAGCAAAACTAAAAGCTTTATGGGAAAGTAACCTTTAAAAATATACTTCAGAATAAATGAACCCTGATCAGTTTAGCTTACATAAAACTCGAGATTCCTGCCAAGTGTAAATTATGCAATAATGTCTGTTACTCCCATAATAAAAACATTTCATGGGGAAAATTAAATTTCACGCCTTAATCTTTTGTTGGGAAAAGGAAAATCTAAACACTCAGGATTAGGGGAAACATTCCCAAGTTTTACCTTGATGGAGTTTGCTATTGTGACCTCAAGATCTGACTGTTATATTTCACTTACTTTTGATAGTAAACAAGATTTTTTTATAGTATGTTAAATAGAAATTAATTACTGGAGTCTGGAGAAGATGCTGTTAATTTAATCTTTTCAGACTGTCATGCTCTTAGATGGGGCACAGAAAGTGTTGAATATGTACTGTCTATGTGCATTCATCTGAGTAACTGCCTAAACGAGAATAATTCAGAAGAAAACAGAAGGAGGAAAGTTATCAAGAAAAACAGGCATATTACTGAAGTTTTACTGTTTTTACTCTAAGTGAATTTGCATGTGGTTATCACCTGGATGGTTAGACTTGGGACTTGTTTTCTACTGAGATTCAAGTTTGTGTTGAAATCCTGAAGAGGATGGGGAAGCTTTCTGGTCAGTAGTATACTTAGCTCTGCCTTTGCTACTAGGCTTCTGGCATTTCATTGGAAGAGGCTTTTTTAATGCTTATGGAACTCTTACTGCTATCAGTCTTTTGGCCTAAATTTTGTGATGTTTGGGGTCATGGGTTGGAGAAGGACAATTAAATTGGAAGTCCACATTTCTCCCTATCATCTGTGGCTTTCGAGGATGTTTGCAGAGCTCAACTCAAAAGCTATCTAGGCCTGGATTAATAGCATGTGACCATCTAATCAGCAGTTCTTTGACTTGGAAACATTACTTCTTTGAGCATTAATACTAGACCAGTCTGAGGTTTTTCAAGCTTAGTGGTTGTTGGGGCTTCTACATAGGTAGAACATGTGCAGTAGTGTTTTCCTGATGCCAGCTGAGTCAAAAGTGCATTTTATCCAGGGAAGTGCAAATGAGATGTCTCTTGCCTTAGCAATTATTTATACTGTCCTGTTTTAAATGCTGATGAGCACTCTCTTCTGAGTCTTGCAGATGGTAATTCTGAGTGGGTTTCAAAGTAAATGTGGAATATATGAAGATGTAACTTAAGTCTTAAATTTTATCCGTGGTGTATAGTGTTATCTTTGTCCTTCAGTCAGAGCTCCTACAGTAAACCATTTTTTCATGCAGCTGAAAGCTGCTTAGAAGACCTTACAGCTTATCTATGTGAAACTCGTTCCTGTCTCTGACATCACAAGTTTCCTGTCTCATTTGACTGCCTTCATTGGTGGTATGCATTTCTTCATTCCTCTTACTTCAGCTGTTACCAAACAGATCTCAATCCTTTGAACTGGTAGATCTGCAGCCAGAAAATAACTGGTAGGGTTGAGCTTTCCTACCAAGTGGAACTGGCTGCATTCCCATTGAGCTTTTGATTTTTTTTTTTAAACTGAAGAGCAAAGATGTAAATAATCATAACTGTATAAAGACTTAATGCATGAAATCTGGAGGTAGATGAATATATATCTATTTTTGAGAAGAGATCTTTGACAAGTGCTTTAGTCTTATGCTTTACTGTGCTGGCTTAATGCTTAAGTGAATAATTCAGTATCTTGCACACCAGAAAGATCTGAATTTATCTGCAAAACTCAGGTGTAAGAAGATGTTTTATTCATTTAAAATGACTAAATAATTGTGTGCTTTGCAAAACAGTTACTCTGGTAGTGATTTGTAACTACATCAGGTGGTTCTTTTGAAATGCTGCTTTAATATTAGGAGCTGATACAGAAAAAAATTGTAGCTGTAAATTAATATGTGTAAATGCTCCAAAAATAAACAATATTCCACCTACAGGGCTGTATCTGTATCTTGGAATCCTGATAGCTTTCTGTTTTGACTTTCTGCTGACAGGTCACATTTAGGGCAGGCAAAACATAAGGCACATAGCCCTCCTGAGAGTAGAAAATCTATTTCAAAGACACCCAAAGTGCAGTCTAATACTACTTCTGAGCAGTCCAAGGGACACTTTTCTAAAAGGTAATTGTGCTTCATATTCATATATTAACCAGTGTTATCTGCACTTCAAAACTTTGTATAATTATTGAGTTATACAGAGTTCTAATAAAACGTATGACTAATAGATTTTTAACTAATCTAGGTATTGCATTCACTGGATATATTTCAGTGTTTTAAATTCTGTTTGTTTTTTCTTTTTCTAATTCACCAACTAAGAGCATTCCATCAGTGATGGGGAGGAAATGATTTCTGCATAACTAGTCCTGGAATACTTGCGAGATCTTTCTCCCCTTCTTCTGCTTCATGTTGGGGGAAGATTGCCCAAGGAGTTTAGAGCCATGTCCAATATGAATTGAAATGTGCAATGATCTAAAGTAGGCCTGTGTTCAGGGTAATCATCTTGGTATTGCTTGTCTGCTCTTCATATGCTTCTTCTACACACTGAAACAGTTTTCTATCACATAGAAGAGAATTTTGCCATTTTTGTATGTGATTCACTGCATCAATTTAAAGATTGATGAGAAACTATCCTTTAAGAGCCTTTCTTGAACTAGAATCCAGTTATGACTAGTTATGCATTACTGAACACTCCTTACTCTCTTGTGGAACTTCTATTCTCAAACATTCAGTTAATCGCTTCATGGCTTGATTTTTTTGTTTGTTTTTAATCAGTTTGACAAATGAATATATATAAAAATAAGTAAAATCTACTCAAGTTAAACTTCCTTTTTTAAAAAGCCATGTATTGTGCTTTTATTTTGCAGTCTTCTTAGGTTTTAATGCTAGCAAATACGTGCAATATGACTGTTCTCATATAAGCATGGGGAGGTTTTTGTTTGTTTGCTTTAATGTAAACTTAATCAACAATGTTTCTTACATGCGGTTTCCTTTATTATTAAAGAATTATGACATTTATCATGCAAAATTCTTATAACTGTGAGGCTTCTTGAGTTCAACTCTAATGCTGCTCTGCTTACTTCTACAGAGGCTGTAGTTCATCTGCTGTTTTAATACCACAGCAAGAAGATCCAGAGAGAGTCAATACTTCAGAAAAGCAAAAAACGGGGCAAGTGCCTAAGAAAGACAATTCTCGAGGAGTTAAACGCAGTGCTAGTCCAGATTACAGGAGGACCAATTCTCCTAGCTCTGCTAAAAAACCCAAAGCACTTCAACACACTGAAACTTCCTCAGAAACTAACAAGCCACATACTAAATCTAAGAGAAGACACTCAGACCAAGAGCAACCCAAGTCTACACAATTGCCATCAACAAGCAAGGCTCACACCAGAAAGGGTGGAGCTGCTGGTAGCTCCCGAAGTCAGAAAAGGAAAAGGACAGAGAATCTGTCTTGTATAAAGAGTGGATCATCAGTTGAATCAACTGGCACTGAAGAAAAGTCAGCAAAAGTCTCCAAGCTGGCTTCAAAATCGGTGAGCTCAGCCAAAGCTGGGTGTAGCACCATCACCGATTCTTCTTCTTCAGCTTCCACCTCCTCCTCCTCTTCTGCTGTTGCCTCTGCTTCTTCTACTGTTCCTCAGGGTGCCAGAGTGAAACAGGGAAAGGACCAGAGCAAGGCCAGACGTTCCCGTTCTGCATCCAGCCCCAGTCCAAGAAGGAGTAGCAGGGACAAAGAACCGAGTAAAACAGGTGGCTCTTCAAAGTTTGACTGGGCTGCTCGATTCAGCCCAAAAGTCAGTCTCCCTAAAACAAAACTGTCTCTACCAGGCTCTTCCAAGTCGGAGACATCAAAACCTGGACCTTCAGGACTACAGGCTAAGCTAGCAAGTAAGTTGTTCTTTTGTGGAAGAATAAACATGTATGTTTTCAAATCAACTGTTCTAAACAAATGCTTCAGTTTTTTCAAGCTGCTTGTGATCTTCTAGAAAAATTAATTTTTAGTTAAGTAAAGTAAAGCTGTGATTGAAACTGCTAACAGCTAAAGCAGAGGATTTAAGTTCAGTCAGTGTTCTGTAAATTTAAGTTGCTTCTGTGTCTCACAAATCGATTTTAAAAATAAAATACATGCAAAATAATTGAATGTTGTAATGGGGCCATATATGTTATAGACCACTCTTGATTATATTCCTTTTGTCAGATTCCCCCCCCCACCCCCCCCCATTTTCTTAAGTGTTATGTTCTGAAGTGGGAATGATATGTGCTGGAAAAGAAGTAGATCATATGTGGTTTCTTCTTTCAGACTTAATTTCCTGATTATTCCTTGTTGTGAGAATCTGATGTTTAAGAACTGTAGTCTCATAAACCTGGTGTACGTAGTGCTGGGGATATTAGTCACTTTATCTTTTAAGTTGTTCTTACAAAGTATGGCTTCTTTCTGGTGCTGAGTTTGAATAGCAGGTACTGTTGTTGAACATGATCACTGAGAAATGCAGGTCGTTTCCAAGCGCAGCACCTGCTTGCTAGTATGCAGATATGCTTGTAGCTCTGCTGTCTTGAGCAATTTTTTTTTAAATGTTTGCTGCCACTGTGTACTGAATTATTTATTTACTGCATGTATTCTCTAAAACTTGATGTAACAGGTTGGATTCCTGAGCTTGCTTACTGTTGTTGCTTTACTTAGGCATGATCACAAGTACCTTGTCCCAGCTGGGACACATCCATAGCTAATATTAATGCAGAAAATAGGTGAAGTAATCAAAAGCAACTGGGTGTCTTCCTGTATAATCAAAATAGGTCGATTAAATTTAACAGGTGTGTTTTGGATAATGTGCATGACTGGAGTATTGATTCTGGAATGACCTAACTTGACAGATGAAGAATGGCATTTGGGAAGGAGAGAAGAGCTATTTACTTTACAGCAAAGGGTTTTTTTTCTACCTGCTCTGTGATTCAAGGCTACCAGGTGATGAATTCCAGAATCAAAACTCTGAGTTTGCATAGGGTGGAAGGAGAGGGAAGTGAGTAGAAATCAGGTGACAGTGAGAATGACCAACATGTTCTGAGCTAAGTCTGGCTACAGTCAATGAAGAAAAGCAACAGGAAGGAGAGAGAATTTACTGCCATCAAGTGAACCAAGATGAAGACAGAGAGTAATTCATGTGACAAGTTACCAAACTTCATCGAGGAGTGAGAAGGGGGAGGGTGGGATAGCACAGTGTAAAGGGAGAGGGGTGTGTGTGTTGCTTACCTTGAAAAACAGCATTGAGAATGTGAGCCTAATCTGCCACTGCAAAGACTCTACTGAGAAAGATAACTTTGACTTAACTTTCAGTTCATAGAAGAGGTAAAGGTCTTTTGTCAGAAGATTAAGAGGCTCAAATATATGTGACAAAACTAAGTTGGTAGGGACTGTAAGGTGTGTGTGTGTATGTGTATAAAATGTCACTACTAAGGGGCACAAAGCATGGTGAGAGGTGTTTTTACATGTGATGGAGAACCAAGTTATTTTCTATAGATGACATTTCAATTTGAGGGAGGGGAAAACAAACAACAGGTGATATTAGGAAGTCTAAAATATCTAATGTCTCTTTACCATAGATTACAGCAAAACTTACTCCAATAAATATTGTTGATCACCAAATATCACTATAAGACCCCAAACTAGAATAGAAGCCTTAAACTATGATATTTTCAAACAGTCTCAGCCTTTCAAATAGTGCTCTCTGACAACAGACTGAGATCTTGGAATCAATAATAACTACTGTTAGCTTAGTCTTCTATTAAAAAAAGAGAGAGCTTGCGTGACATACGCTTTCTAATTGTCTGGACAAATTTGAGGTATTTTAACCAAACGCATATTTGCATAATTCTGAGAAGTGTCATGAAAGTATGAAGAAAATAAACCACCAGGGTAGGTTTTTGAGAAAGAATGGATAAGTTCAAGCTTATTTTCTGTAGCACACCAGTAGCCTTAGAGGGTAAGGGAGTAGAAGAAAGTGATGTCACACAAATATTAACACCCTTGGGCTTTCTAAAGCAGGAAGGCAAAGAGTGATCTAGATGAAATTGAGGTATGCGCTCTTCTACCTGGAAACAAGTCCTTAGAAGTCATAGTAATTCTGTGTAGAAACTAAAAGCTTAAACTTGGTAGACTTCTATAGGTGTGTATATTATGAAACACATTTGGAGAAGTCTGAAATAGGGCTTTTAGAATTAGTGGGGAGTTAAACAAAAAAGCAAACATAACAAAACTGCAAAAACTTCAGGAAAATGATAGGTGGAAATGGTTCTGGGATCTAGCAAAATAACTGGGAGGAGAGGGTGGATTATTCAGGCTAACATAAAATAGTAGAACGGTTTGGTTGAAAGGGATCTTACAGATCATCTCATTCCAAACCCCTGGAATGGCAGGGCCACCTTCCACTACACCAAGTTCTCAAAGCCCCATCTGGTCAGTCATGTCTGTATAAATGCAATGCTGTTCCCTTCTGGAGATGATGCAGTTCAAGGAGTACAAGAAGCATTATTAGAGGTTGTGATGTTTGAATGAAAACTAGGAGCAGCTGCTCTGGCTTACTGTACTGAAGAGAAGATGAGGAGAAATGTGGGTGCCATCTTTGCAGAAGTTTTTCACATGCTGGAGGGAGAATGAGGAGAATATCCTGGGGTTTCTTGTCCAGTCCTCCTGGGTGTTAAATCCAGCCCAGGTGACTTTCAGACTGCTCTACACAGCAATCTCTGTAACAGAGCAGTGACATCACTGAATAACGATTAAGGAATATGTTGGGATAATAAAACCAGGTTAGATTAAAGTTTTTCACATCTATTTGAGTAGTTGAATGTTTCTTCATGGGGGAAAGGGGGAAGAGAGGAAGAAATCAAGTTTCTCATTTTGCTCTCCTGACTTGCCTGTTTTCACATCCCTTTCCAGCCCTATCTGTTGTAGGGGCTTCTTAAACATTGCAAATCGGGTCATGTTGCTGATTATGTAACAATATAAAATCAAGCTTAATTATGTTTCCATTATTAGGGAAATCTTTGCTGTCCTTTGTGTCTTGTCTTGTGACCCTGAAGTAGGAAGAAGCTGGCAACAGCAGCTGGGACCATGCTAAGAGTGGTGTAGCTTAAGATAGCTGTCCCTGCCTGAGAAGTCTCTACCTAATACTTGGAGATTTGGGGGGCTGGGGAGGTTTTTGGTGTATGCACTGAAAAGCCACATGAACATATAACGACAGAGTGTGAATGGTATATAACTCCTGGATTTGAGGGTTTTGGCAGAAGTGAGGGAGAAAAGAGTCAGAAAATACATCTGAATTAGTTTGAGATTGTGGGTAACAGTGCTGGCTTGGGTGGTGGTAGTTAGAGCCTTGGAGTTGTGGACTTGGGATTGAGGCAGTAAAATGGCTAGCTTGGAGATACTTGGTTTAATTGTGGTAACAGGCTGTGTGGGGATTAATAAGAGCTGGAGATGTCTGGGTTGGTACTGAGGGAGTGTAATAGTGTAATGTGAGAATGACAGGAGACTGTCTTGCTGTTTTCCCCTGCTGTTTTCACCTACAGCTCTTTTCACCCTATCTCAATTAGTGAGAAGAGCAGCCTCTCACAGGAGCCAGTCTGAAGTCTAAAATTCTAGTCCTAACAACTAAATCACTCCTGATTGCATTTCTGAACTGCAGATGAAGGACTTTCTAGGTTATGAACTGTGAAAGTTTGACTAACTTTGTTTTGACTTGGGTAATACATTCAGCCTTAATAAGTGATTGCAGTACAGCTGCATTCAGAACTTTTCTTTTGCACAACAAAATCTTCCTTAAAAAAATGCTGACAAGTAAACACACTTAAATGTGAAGCTGTTAAGATTTTTTAGTTTGTTAGGCTGCGCTATTTCAGGTTTAGCCTGTTTGAATGTATTTTACTTCTGACTCATAAACATGAGTGCTTGGTATGCAAAATAGGATGATGTCAGGGCAGAAGCAATATATGTCTGCCATAAGACAGCCTGTGCTTCTGCTGTAATTCTGAAGTTTGCTTCTGAAGTTTTTGCAGGTGCTGAATTTAAGTTGCTTACACCTGATTTTCTTTGAGGGATTTGGATTAGAGATCATTTAGGTAAACTTGATGCCCACAAATCTGTGGGCCCTGATGGGATACACCTACAAGTGTTGAGGGAACTGGCAGATGTTACTGCTAAGCCTCTCTCCATCTTTGAAAGGTCATGGAGAACAGCAGAGATGCCTGGCAAAAGCCAATGTCACTTCAGAAGGGGCAAGGAAAGAGGACCCAGGGAACTGCTGGCTGGTCAGCCTCACCTCCATCCTTGGAAAGATGATGGAAGAGCTCATCCTGCATTGTCATCTCTAAGCATGTGAAGTAAAAGGTGGTTATCAGTAGTAGTTGACATAGATTTACCAAGGGGAAAAAATGTTTGACCAGTCTGATAGTCTGCTGTGATGGAATGGCTGGCTGAGTAGATCAGGGGAGAGCAGTGGGTGTTGTCTACCTTGACTTCAGCAAGGCATTTGCCTCTGTTTCCTGTAGCATCCTTGTAGCTCAGGAAACGTGAATGAGGTGGATGGCAATGAACTGGGTTGAGAACTGACTGAATGGCAGAGTTCAGAGGGTTGTGATCAGTGTCCATTTGGGAGCCTGTAGCTGGCAATGTTCCCCAGCACTCAGTACTGGGTCAGTCCTGTTCTACTGGTTCATCAGTGGCCTGGATTAGGGGGCAGAGTGCACCCTCAGCAAGTCTGATGATACAAAAGTGAGAGGCGTGGCTGATACACCAGAGACTCAGCTGCCCTTTGGTTAAACCTGGAGAAGCTGCAGAGTTGGGTGGAGAGGAGCCTAATGAAGTTCAAAGGCAAGTGCAGGGTCCTGCACCTGGAGAGGAATAACTTCACACACCAGTGCAGGTTAGGAGCTGCCCTGCTGGAAAACAGCCTTGTGGAGAAGGACCTGGGGATCCTGGTGACGAACAGACAATGCATGAGCCAGCAGTGAGCCCTTGTGGCTAAAAAGGTCGACAAAATCCTGGGGTGCATTAGGAAGAGCACTGCTCACAGATCAATGGAGTTGATCCTGCTCCACTACTCTGCCTTGATGAGGCCTCACCTGGAGTGCTGTGTCCAGTTCTGGTCTCCTTGGTTCAAAGAAGACAAGGAACTACTGGAAAGGTCCAGTGGAGGGCTATGAAGGTAATGAGGGGACTGGAGCATCTATCCTGGGGAAAGGCTGAGACATCTGTGCCTCTTCAGCATGGAGAAAAGATGACTTTCCAATGCATACAAATGCTTCAGGTGTGGTTGTCAAGAGATTGAGGCCAGACTCTTTTTTTTTAATGGTGCCCAGCAACAGGACAAGCAGCAGAGGACACAAACTGAATATAGGAAGTTTTACTGAATAAGAGGAAAAACTTCTTTGAGGGTGACAGAGCAGAACAGGCTGCCCAGAGAGACAATGGATTCTCCTTTTCTGGAGGTACTCAAAATGTGCCTGGAGATGACCAGTGAATATACTTAGTGAATCTGCTCTAGCAGTGGGGTTGGTGAAGGTCCCTTCAACCCCAACCTTTCTTTGAGTCTGTGACAACTGCTCTATATATTACAGAAATAGTGCTAAATAAACAACTTCTGGAGATGAACGTCAAACCAGTTCCTCTGAGAGCCCTTGCTGTCTGTGGCAGTTTGACTGCTGCTTTCTTCCATTAGGCATACACAGGGCCATCTTTAATCTCATTTTCCTGAACACTGGTTGTGCTCTGTTTTCTGGTGAATGCTTGCCACTTTCAGCCTCTTGCAACTCCGAAAGACACAGGACTAACCTTCAGTTTGGAGGCTATGCTGGCCATCCCAAATTTTAACGACAGTGTGAGTGAAAGGAAGAAGGCTCAGTCTGAAGAAATTAGCAGTCCTGAAGATATGATATTGGCAAGACTCAAAGGATTTGCAAAAGTTGCAGGTGGTAAGATGGACTTAAAGTTGATTATTTAAGAAGGCTTCTTACGGGCAGAGTGGCATTGAATAGCAGGAGTGGAACATGCTGTGATAAGATTGTTTGCTTTCTCTTTTAGCCTTTAAAATTATTAGAGGGAGGTGGAAGCTCAGTTTTACCCTGGTAGATGCTCAGAGACAGAAAAGTAATGACTTGGCAGAAGAAATGTATAGAAAGATCTGACAAGTACAAATTCTTGAGCAACAGGAGAAAATGTGCTCAGCTCTTCTGGGTGCTCAGGGTATGATGTATTCTGCAGCTTACCCACCAAGCAGTAACTGTACATTCTCTACAATGCTTTGAGGTAATTCAGTTTAAAGAGATGGCTCAGATAATTTAATACTACTTCTGGAAAAGGACATCCTCTTTTACTGCATCTTTGCCTTACTGCTTGATGGTGTCTGTGCTCATCTGACCCTTAAGCAAGCTCAGCTCATCAAACTGGCAGAGTGCTAAAACAAGGTGTGTGTCAGAAGTATACTTTGTACATCTTGAGATTGAGTGGAGAAAAGAAGACATGGATGTGCCATACTGTTAAACAACTGTAAGCTGTTAAGCTAGCTCTGCTGCTTTGTGAAACTTTTGCCCTTGGCAGAAATCCCGTTTTGATACAAGCTAAATAAGTCTTCACTTACAGTGGATGTGTGGTGTCTCATCGAACTAAACTAATACGAAGTTACCTAATTTAGGTCTGAGTGCTTGAAAATGACTACCCACAGATTTGAAGTAGTAAATGGTGTGCTGACATAAAGGGTGAAAAATGTGCCTTTTTTCCCCAGTGAACTCTACTGTCTGAAGATAGTTCATTTACTCTTCTAATACAAAGCAAAAGTATATTTCATTTAGAATTTCACTGTAGTGTTACAGGTACTGAGTAACCTAATTTCTGTATATGTTATATGTGAGAAAGTATACCTGAACTCAGTGGGGCAAACACATTTTACCTGTGGAGTAATACAGTGCTATTCCTAGTGCCAGTTGAATCATGCCTTTTGTAGTGCAAAACACAATCAGCTCTGAGGGAAATTTTGATATATCATTGTACTTCTAAGTACTTGAGAAGTGTATGTTATGGGATCCTGCTGCAACTGTTCGAAATGAGTTTTGTCTTGTATCTCTACCTTATGGCTTGTTTTCTCCTGTCACACCTGCCTCCCCCCAAGTATTACATATACTATATATAAGTAGGGTTGGAGTCATTGTGTTGTGGTAACTTCAACTTACAGTTTTGGTTGCAAAGCATATGTAGTAAAATGCCACTACTTTTTGAATATTCAAAAAAGTTATGTATGTTCTATGTGTACAAATCACGTGGAAATTCAAGTGACTGGCCTGCTTCAGTGCTTGGTGGCTTTTAAATACAGAACATTGTTGTTTTCTTAAGGTTGCCAAATTTCTAGATTTGCTAAGCTAAGTGTGTGGTAGATACATGAATATCAAGTTAACCTTCATCTGCATGGAACTTAACTGCACACAGCATTGTGTTTCTGGGTCAAATATGCTGTGGTGTCTGAAAGGACTCACTATTGGCCAGATCAGTAGCACTTTTTTAGTTCACTTTTCCTTTTCTGTTAAATATCCAGTCAGAAGCTGCACAGTTATCATTTCATCCCTCAGTACCACAACTCTGCATTCCTGGAATGTTTTAGGATTAAGGAAATAGGAGCTAGTTTGATAACTTCTGAACTCCAATGCATTGTGTGCTTAAGTATGTTTTGTTTCTGCTTTGTTGCCAGAAGAGGGAGCAGTGATGTAACTTACTTTTCAGAATTGTTTACATCTGTTATAGTAATAATACGTCTGAATTCAATGTTATGCTGTTCTCTTCTGTTGCATTTATGTGTCGTGGAGGTGTGTGGGGGGGGTCACTGCAGTGTCAAACTGGGCCTGATAAAATTAACTTTCACTCCAAATTATCCGTTTTCTGCTTTGGAAGCTGCCATTGGATATTTCAACTTGATAGTAAGCTTGCTGAGAATCATCTGTTTTATTGCATGGGGGTTTTATGTGTTTAACCTGGTTCTGTGGTGGGATTTTATCAGAACGATGGCTTTGTCACCTCGAGCAAATTGTTATTAATTGGGTCTGTTTTTGACAGTGCAAATACTTGTAAATTAAACACTGGAACTCCTTTTCCAAAGCTATGAGGATGTGCTTGCTTATTTACATTAAGGATGGCCTTATGACAGTAAGAGGGGGCTGAAGGGCTGTAGTTGAAATAGGAACATAAATAATACATGGGGTAGATGTCAACACTGACACTACTTGACTCCTGGAGGGGAGAGCATGGTTCTGATATAAGACAGTTAGTTATTTTTAAGCCATATTAGTGTGAATAAAACTGACTAAAATTTGAGATTACAACCACCACTGCCTTCCCTCTCGAAATGTAGTTTTTTTTCTTTCTAAGGCTAAAGCATCTTATTTTAATTGTTTGAGCATGGAAATAATACACTTGTATCCCATAATGTGATACCTGTTTAGCTTTAGAAAGATGATCTATAGCTGTAGTATATAGTTTAGGAAAAGGTACGTACGTAAAAACTTGCAGTTTAGTATTACTTAACTCAGTGAATAAAAGGAAATGGCTGAACCTTTGTTTTACTGGTATAGCAGTTCAGTGTAAGCTGACTAAAGTTGGTGTGGGCTTATTGTGGTTCTGATGTAGAAGCTGTTCTTCTACATGGACGTTTCCTGTACACAAAAGTTTAATATCTTTGTAGAACTGCGGTGTATTTAAAAACTGATTTACTCTCAATTCTTTACATACTGCATAGGTCTAAGGAAATCTACAAAGAAGCGCAGTGAATCACCACCTGCTGAGCTCCCCAGCTTGCGGCGGAGCACACGGCAAAAGACCACGGGCTCCTGTGCTAGCACCAGGTAAAACTTAGGGAAATGAAACTTGATTACTGCAGTGAGTTGGTATTCATGTCATTTTCATGCATGAAAATTGGCCTTTTCTGTCTCTTACTTGGCTATTGTAAAAGTAGTTGTAGCTTTTCAGGCCTGCTGGATTACTCTGTACACCGATGTAATGGATAGCACATAGAACACCATCAGACTTCCAGTAAGTCCCTCAGCTGTGGAGGTGGAGGAAGAGAAACAGCTAAAGCCAGTATCTCAAACTTAAGTAATCCTTTCCTTAGGGAGGTGTTTGAGAAGACAGGCAGTAGTGCTGAACTACTGTCCATCATGAATAGTAAAATAGATGATTGTTTTGAAAAATAAGACTTCATGGGACCACACAGGACTCTGTTTTAATAGAGTGTACTGTTAAGCTGACTCAGCTTTGTCAGCAGTTTCATCTGAACTGCATCTAAGTACTTAATGTACTTCCTGGTGCAGAGGAGAAGTAGTCCCAAATTAGTAATTTTAAACAGCTGGTAGATTAAATGAGAGGGGAGAGTTAATGTATCCTGTGATGCAATAAACTTCTGTAGTTGCCTATATTGAGGAACTAGACATAGGAAGCCTTAAGAAGCTTTATTTTTGTTCTTATGCCTAGACTATGTTTAGTAGTTCTAGCACATCCTCTTTTCCTTCTTTCACACCATTAAAAAGACTCTTCTGAAGTCTTGATTTTGTTGTCAAGTGTGCATTTGAATTGGACTGTTTACTTTGAAGGCATATGTATTTGTAGTGATGAAGGCTGTAGTGTTTAAAACTGCAAATCTATATATGCTCATCCTCTCAGACACTGAGAAAACCAAGTTGAATGTCAGTCCTCTTCTGGCTATCAGTGGTTCAGAACTTCCTCTAAAGATGGTTACTCTATCATTGGCCTTCTCAAATGTGTTTATGATTTATTACTGTCACTTTAAGCTTGCTCATTTCTGTTGTTAGATTTTAGCACAGTGTCTGGTCTTGAAAGGTATAATGCAAGAACCTGTCTGTAATGCCTTAGTGTAAACAAAACACTGCCATGGTGCAGGGCAGGGAGCCTACAGAAGGGTTGAATAATTTTGTGAAGATCGATTCTTACCTGAATTGCTCATTTGTGCAATGTTGTGGTAGTGATGTACACAAACACTATTTAGGCTTTAGTAGGCTTACATTAATAAAGTTCTTACCTTAGTTCATAAGGTCTGAAACTTTGTTTTTTGAACCTGTAGTCGGCGAGGCTCTGGCCTGGGCAAAAGAGGAGCAGCTGAAGCTCGCCGACAGGAGAAGATGGCTGATCCTGACAACAACCAGGATGGAGTTAACTCTTCAGCTGCACGGACAGATGAGCCTCCCCAGGGAGCTGCAGGTAAGAAGAAACTCCAACTGATGAATTTTTAGCATAGTTGCTGATATGAACTTCTTTGCATTTAAAAATAATTAAATGGATTAAGTTCTGAAGAGAAATTATTTAAGCTGGTAAATAATGCTGGAAGATTTTTGAGTGAGAGGGACCCTTACATTTGGTTATGATTTTTTGGCTATTTGGTACACGTTTCATTTATGCTTTTTTTTGTAATATCCAAACTATATCCAGTAATCTAGATGCTAGTATTTAAGCTTCCGCTACTTTTAAAAAAAGTAACTTCAGCTGATGCTGCATAAATACCACCAACTGAAAAGACAGCAAAGTGTTCAGAATACAGAAGGCATGCATTACCTGTAAAAGCTCTGTTGAAACTACTCATAAATATTTTACAGATTTTCTGTTGAAATTGCAAGCATGTCTGTACTGGAGAAATTATTGACCAAGTTGAATATTGTTACTTGCACAGTCCTATTAGATGATAATTTTATCATCTGGTCCTAATTAGTGAGTTCAAAGGAGCTGTGCAGTAATTATGCTGAATGGTAGAAAATATTAAACATTCTATGCTTAGAGCTGGCTACATCAGTACCAAAAGAAGTAATGGAAACGAAGTACAGCATAATACTCAGTTAACAAAAGCATACGTTTATTAAGGATACAGGTAAATCTGAAATGTAATTTTATGGATCTAGCTGTATTTTTTTTTTCCACGATCTTGCGTTGATAAAGCCATTCTCTTCAGCTTTTGGAAAGTACTAGACCTCTAGACTGGTCTGTTTTAAAATGAAAGTTGTACAGGAGTTTGCTGGTGGTAGTGCTAAGTGCCGAGTGTGCTTTTGACAGCAGACACTTTCTTTGATGTGAGTTTTGTGGCTTTAAAGACACTGTAACTTGTATTAATCTCTTATGTTTCTTTAGCTTCTAGTTCTGTTGCTGGAGCTGTAGGTATGACAACTTCTGGAGAAAGTGAGTCAGATGATTCTGAGATGGGAAGACTACAAGGTATGAAAGCTATTTATTTACCTTTTTGGTTGTTAGCAACCTATAAATGAACATACCTACACAAATTCTGTATGACATTCAAGTGGGAAGACTGTATTTTGTTTCACTGTCTGTGAATGTGTTTTTGCTTACAGTAATTCTGAAGTAGGTATTTACAAGCCTTAATTCACGAAAGATGCAAGAATGTCTGGAGGGGGGTGGAGTAGTGTCTTTATTCATTTAAATGGTGTGTAATACACTACTATTGATGATTTTCTAGGAGGAGGTAGGGGGGAGAGAACTGAGAACTCTGTCCTAGGAAGTGTGTAAGCTCAAATATGAAAATACTCCTTGCAAGCATATTGTAAATTTAGAAGCCAGGTTAGGCCTACTCTGCCTGCTTTGATAACATTTTTTTTTTTCGTGCTTGTCATTGATACTCATGTTGCTGTAAGCTTTGACCAAAAAAAGTCTGAATGTTCTCAAAATGCTTGCTTTTGTGCTTGGGCTAAAGGAGTCTCGTCTCTCAAAACCAGAGAGGTATGACAGGTACAAACTCAGTTTGCATGTTCTGCAACTGGTCTAATGATCTTGCTACTACATTGCAGGGAGTCCTGAGATCATGATCTCCCTTGCAAATGACAGGTTTTTGTTAATTGGTATATTTAATGTGGAAGTGAGTGCTGTCAGTATCAGTTCACTTATAGTCCTCAGTAAGTATAGGTATACATTAGGAATATTGGGCTAAATTGGTTTTCTCTATTAATGATTATTTTGTTGATCAGCAGTAGTCATGGTTGCTACAATAAAAATCAGAATCACTCAGTTTAGCTTAAGTAACAGTATGTAAAGGGTTGAAAATCAATCAAAAAAGAAACCCACTAATACTTAGCAGAGTTCTTCCCTCTCCTGCTCATCAGCACATAAAGCTGTGAACCTGGTTTTCAGTGTCATTTTTTTCAGAGTAGTAGTGCCTGCAGGTCCTGAAAACATGATGATAAGCTTAACCTATCCTATGCAATTTGAGTTTAGATTTGAAATTACAGCCTGATGTATCTGCTGTTCTGGCTCTAGGCTTAAAACAGTTTAATAGATGAGATTACTTCCGTGAAAAACACAGCTCTGGAAACTCAGTGGGTGACTTAGTAAAGGACCTGAATGCTCTGATACAAGAAAAATTAGTTACTTGTTCCTTTAAGGTCATCTTTTTGGTGTTTTTTTTTCAAAATTTAGGTAGCTGCAATCATCTAATCCTGACTCTTAAAGTATCAAAATTCTAGTAGTCTTAAATGATAACATCACGGAATTTTAAGCTTTTAAAAATATATGTAGAAGCTTTGACAATGGCTGTTATCCTCTGTTTGCTTTTAGCTCTATTAGAGGCTAGGGGTCTTCCTCCTCACCTGTTTGGCCCTCTTGGTCCTCGGATGTCGCAGCTCTTCCACAGGACAATTGGAAGTGGAGCTAGTAAGCAAAGTTTGTCTAATTTGACTTAATTCTTTCCACTTCCAGACTAGTAGAATTCAGCCAATAGTAAATCTAATATTTGTATTAGCTTCATAGTTTAATATAATATTTTACATGTTGGAGACTTGTATGTCATGGTAGTGCTAGACCATTTGTCAACAATTTTAATTTGCTTGTCTTCCTTTAAGGAAGAGAAATTTACCTTGCCTGTATTTCTTTGCTTTTCTTTTTTGGGGCATCTTGATGTTCCCTTCTAGGTGGGGAAGGGAGGGTTCTTGCCTTTTCACCCCTTCCTTATCTTTTTCTTTTGCATGATGGGCTGCTTAACAAAAGACCTCTCCAACCCCCTGGGGTTTTTTGCTAGCTTTAAACAAATGCTTAAGCTAGCTTTAAAACAATTAGTGGATGTCAGTTCTAAGTTATGTTGGTTTTAGTTTCAAAAGTGTCTTAGGTTTCAGACAGAATCAATTTCCTTCAGATGTTGTGTCAGTGAAAACGTGGGTCCTTAGACTTGTTGCACCAGGTCTGCGCTATGCAGCTGGATGAGATGTGCACCTTCTAGCCAGGTGTGGCCTCCCAGGAGAGCCAGAGGCAGCCTGTTGCATTGCATGCCAGGAAGAGGATGGGGTCTCATGGGTGCTCCATGTGCTCTGTTATCTGGGGGGCGTTCCAAAGTCCTTTGCTGCACAAAGGTGGGATGATTTGGGTTCTGGCACCTGCTGTAGGTTGGCAAGATGGCTGTGGTGAGCAGTGTGGTGGACTCCCTGTGCTGACCAGTCTGCACTGGAAAGGCAGTCAAGAGTGAGATTTTGTCTCCCTTTCCTATTTCCCCTTTTTATGACAGGGAAAGGAAATGAAACTACAAATACAGAGGAAAACAAACTATCTCTGGTCTTCCACTCTGGCAGAAATACAGCATAACAGTTCCCTTGGACACTTTCTAATACCTTCTTTCCTAATTTTTTCCCTGGATATCTAGGTTCTAAAGCTCAACAGCTTTTACAAGGTCTCCAAGCCACTGATGAAAGTCAGCAACTACAGGCAGTGATTGAGATGTGCCAGCTGTTGGTTATGGGAAATGAAGAAACATTAGGAGGATTTCCAGTCAAGAGTGTTGTACCAGCTTTGGTAAAGATTTAATCTCAGATTTCTATTGGAGGATATATTATTTCACTCAACGTCTTGCTTAAATGAAATAATATTTATTTATATTGTCCTACTTCTGAGTGTGTGTGTGTATCTATCTTACTTGATTCTGAGAGGATGTTTTACCAAATTTTCATAGTCCTATTAGTTTTTAATAGCTCAAGAATAGGCAGTGGTTCTTTTGGAATTCTTACTAACATTCAAAATCCTGAGTCAAAAGCTACAGTAGTGATTTGTACCCTTTTTATGATGATCCCTAGATGCATTTTTCTAAACAAACAATACTTTTTTTTTAAACAGATAACACTGCTGCAGATGGAGCACAACTTTGACATTGTAAGTAGTTTGTAATATTTAAGAAGCTTTTGAAATATAAAAATGTCATCTGAACTTTAAATCATATGTCTGTATATTTAATAGATGAATCATGCATGTCGGGCCTTAACATACATGATGGAAGCACTTCCCAGATCATCTGCTGTAGTGGTAGATGCAATTCCTGTCTTCTTGGAAAAGGTAAAATGAAATCAAAACTGTGATAAAATAACATGAGGGAATTTTATCTTTTGTTTTTACTTTAGGAAATGCCATTGAAATAGTGGCTTCTTTTCATGGCTTATAAGATAATATAAAATACTTGAAAAGCTTCTAAAGCCCAGCTTAATCTTTGCTCCCACCCTTACTGAAAAGTGCTCTCTGATTCACTGAGAACTGTTGGATTGGTGTTGCAAACATACAAAATGTGTAACTATATGAGCTGTTGTCTATTGGAATAGCTCCATGGCTGTGGTAGCCTTACACTGTCAGAGCGGGCTTCATCAGCATACATCTTAGGAGAGGCTTTATGTCCAAGTGTTAGTCAGGATGATTATTTTTGCAAATCGGTACAGAAATTGATGTACAAGCTTCTTTGTTTTCTTGTAGCTGCAAGTTATCCAGTGTATTGATGTGGCAGAGCAGGCTCTCACAGCCCTGGAGATGTTGTCACGCAGGCACAGTAAAGCCATTCTGCAGGCAGTAAGTAAAACCAAGAAAGGTGTTTCTGCCTCTGCCAGCTCTATGTCTTCGTTATCTTCTGTGAAGATGAAATAAGAAAACAACTTTTTGTGACATCAGCAGTACTGAGAGTGAAATTGTTTGTTTTGTTACAGGGTGGGTTGGCGGACTGTTTGCTGTATCTGGAATTCTTCAGTATAAATGCACAAAGGAATGCACTAGCTATTGCTGCCAACTGCTGCCAGAGCATAACACCTGATGAGTTTCACTTTGTGGCAGACTCTTTGCCACTGCTAACACAAAGGTTAACCCATCAGGTAAGAAGCTGTTAAAAAATGGAACATTTTGATTTTGATCAGAAAGCAGTTTAAAGGTGTCTTCAGATACCTGGTTCTTTGCTGTGTATTATTTGCCTTTGCAAGGTGATAATTGGTGAAGCTGTGATATGCCAATGTACATATGAACCTTTAGTGGTTCTGTAAACATGACATTTTATAAAACAAGACAAAGTACTTTAACTCAAAGCATGAGTAATGGTTTTGTAGTCCTTGTAAGAATAAGGACATCAGTAAGAGGAAGTCCAGTAGCATTACTGGTTTTATTTTTTCTTAACAGATAGATTGCAAGGTTCTCTCCCACTTTAAATTCAGAACACCTTTAGTTTCAATTTTTGTGGGTTTTTTGTGCTTTAACCTTTTTTTTTTTT
>VZTZ01033557.1:52484-93945 GCA_013400955.1 Drymodes brunneopygia
GGGGGGGGATGGCATTTAAAACAAGTTCCTGCTTTTGTACAGTAGTTTGAAGTGATGAATCTTAAATCAAGGGGCTCCTGAGGGCTATATATCCTGCAGTGCTGCTGTGTTCCTAAATGAGAACTTACAATGACTGGTGCACCAAAAGAGGTTTTTGGTGATCTGCTTGGTTGGCAGATCTCTGTTAAAAAGATGAAAAAGGACAAATATTTTGTTTGTTAACAAATGCAACTAATTGGAAGCTTCCAGGTAATGGTTTTGTGTATTCTTGTGCTATTCTTAATTTTGCCTACATCATCTTGCTGAAAGACTACTTGAATCTTTGAGGCAGCTTCTAAGAAGTCAAATGACAGCTTTAGATTGTACTCTAGAAACAGGAAGCACCATTCTCACCAGTAGTAGGGACAAGTACTGATCCTGCTCTCTGAAGAGAAGCTACAACCCACCAAAGTAAGATTTCAAGAAATTTTGAAGTGAAATTTTTCTGCAAAGGAATCTTGAGTTAGCTCTTAACAGAATAGTTGAGGTTAGAAGAGAGCTCTAAGTTACCTAGTCCTAGCTCCCCTGCAAGGTGAGCCAGAGCAGATTTCCCAGGAGCATGTCTAGATGTTTTTTTTTTTTTCTTTTTTTAAGTATATCCAAGGATGGAGACTTAATGTCTCAGGCTAACCTCTTCCAGTGCTCAGACACCCTTACAGTTATGTTTTATTATGTTCAGCTGAACTTTTTTGAGCATTTCATTGAACTTCTAACTAGATGTATTTTCAGAGCAGTCTTTACTTTTGTCTTTAGATTTGCTGTGTTGGCTGTGCTGCATATTATCAAAATCAGGCTTCATCTAGTCTGTAGAACAATAGCCTTCACTCCTGCTTATTATTATATCTCCTATTACTTCAGCTTTGTAGCTCTTTTCCCTATTGCTTCCTCCTTGCAGAATTAAAAAAGAATACTAGAGATCAGTTTATTAATCTCTAAAGATCCCTAAAGGTATTTGTGTTGCAAGTGGGGGGTGTTTCCCAGGGAATATGTAGGAAGCACAGCTGTATCAGGAGGTCAGTTTAGACTGTCAGTGAGTTTAAAAGTCAGACCTGTAGTGTTCTTTAAAATGTGATTAGACTAGCCCTTTTCGAGAAATTTTATGAATGCCTCAAAATGTCAGGATGATCTAATGCACATTAAGTTTTGTTTAAATTGAAATATTTTAATTTTTTTATAACAGGACAAAAAGTCTGTTGAAAGCACGTGTCTGTGTTTTGCAAGGCTAGTGGACAACTTCCAGCATGAAGAGGTGAGAGTGTGGATGGGGGTGCATTTCTGCTTTCTTCTCCACCCATCCTGTTTCCCTTGAGAGCTCACCTTTCAAAGACTTATGTTTCCCTTTTTGTTGTTCCCTCCTGAAGAACTTGCTGCAGCAGGTTGCTTCCAAGGACTTGTTAACAAATATCCAGCAGCTCTTGGTGGTGACACCTCCTATCCTGAGCTCAGGAATGTTCATCATGGTGGTGCGCATGTTCTCCCTGATGTGCTCCAACTGCCCCACACTTGCAGTCCAGCTTATGAAGCAAAGTGAGTTCTTACTCTTCCATATTCTAGGGGGCCTGTTCACATTAATGCCCACAGTCAGTATGGACCTCTGTACACTTGATTATATAAATATTCTGTTCTTTTAATTTTTCTCTCTTCCTATGTTTCCCCTGGGATAAAAAGTTTAACTAAACTTTTTGAAAGCTTTTATCCAAAGGGGTTTTATATCCCTTTTCCTAGTTCTGGCTGTTGTCATTGCAATGCTTACCTGATTTTGAGTCTGTATGGGCTGCACAAACTATTCTTATTCCAACACAAGTTGAATAATTCTTTTCTTAGTTTTTACCATGTGGGGGAGCCATGTGCTTTAAGGACTTCTAGGGGAAAACATTAACAAAATTAACTGCTGGAGAGCTGCCTTAGTTGTCACTTGTTTTCTTTGTTCCATCTCATAAATTTTGACTTACCACTTCAACTGCCCTGTATCTTTCCCTGTTTTCTTCTGTGTCTTGTATTTTGAGTGATATTTCTCCCCTAGCTGTCCCTTTAAGGAAAAAAATACAAACCCAAAAAAGCCACAAACCCCAGACTTGAGAACAAACACATTTCTTAGGGTTCAAAGAAGCACTTCTGCGCTATAGTTCACTCTGTTTGCTTTGGGCAGTAACTGTCTCTTCTGTGTAGTGTCCAATAGAAAATGAAATCCATATCTGATACAGGCAGTCTCATGAATAATATAAATTTTATAGATATTGCAGAAACGCTTCACTTCCTCCTTTGTGGAGCCTCAAATGGGAGTTGTCAAGAACAAATTGACCTTGTTCCACGAAGTCCTCAAGAACTTTATGAACTTACTTCTCTTATCTGGTAAGTCTTGCAGTCCTAGGTTTTGGTTCTGGTTGGTATGTTAAAATTCTTAACTTCACTAAAATAAGGCAAACAGTTTTCAGCTTAGATGGACTTGATTGTATACTTCTAGTAAAATACTGTTTTAATGTTCTTTACAGTGAACTGATGCCTTGCCTGCCAAAAGAGGGAATCTTTGCTGTTGATACTATGCTAAAGAAAGGAAATGCACAAAATACAGATGGTGCAATATGGCAATGGCGAGATGACAGGGGTCTCTGGCATCCCTATAACAGGATTGATAGTCGAATAATAGAGGTAGTAATTCCACACATTGTGTGGTGATGCTTTTCAAATCTGCGTGCGGTTGTCTAGGGAATTGAGTGCTTTCTCTGTCTTTCAAAATATCACTCTTGATCTTTCTGAGTAAGAAATACAAGTTTCCTCCAATATCCTGCTGTAATATTGCACTGTTTTGGTGTTCAGCCATACCAAATCACTTAATCGCTGTTCTTTCTCTATTTCTGTCATTGTTTCTCCTACTGTATTACCCCTCTTCTCACCTTTCATATAGTTTTAGGGATTTCTTAACGTTAAACTCTTCCTTGGTTTTAGGCAGCCCATCAGGTTGGTGAGGATGAGATAAGCCTGTCTACGCTTGGGCGTGTCTATACTATTGATTTTAACTCTATGCAGCAAATAAATGAGGATACTGGAACAGCCCGTGCCATTCAGCGAAAACCAAACCCTTTAGCCAATACAAACACTAGTAAGTACAGCTCAGGAAGCACCTGGGCTCTCTAGCTGTGGCTAATTTATGCTGGGTTGTGCGGCAGTTTACTGCTTAACTAATAAATTTCTCACGGCTTCTGTGGAACATCAAACTATTCTGATTTACATGAATGAAGAAAGCTTCATAATAAAACTTGTGCTGTTAGCGTGTGCTTTTTAACATGTAAAGTCCTGCTGGGACCTGAAAATGTATCAAACTGGGAGGGAGCTGGGGGTGTTCCTGGCTTGGGATTTTCTATTCATACAGCTCTTTTATTTAACAAAGGCTCTGTGAGGGCTTCTTACTGTTATACAGAAATACATAAGAAAATTGCAGGAAAAAAGATTATACTCCTTGAAAGTGAGTACTTACTCACTTTGACTTCTGGTTCTTGAATTTTATCTTTTCAATTAGAGAGCTGAATTAAATCAGTTTTAACAAAATAAAGCAATCATCAGAGCAGAGATGCAAAGATCTGTTCAGTGATTTGTTGTGCATTTTCTCACAGGTGGACATTCAGAATTGAAGAAGGATGATGCTCGAGCACAGTTAATGAAAGAGGACCCAGAACTGGCAAAATCCTTTATCAAAACACTGTTTGGTGTTCTTTATGAAGTATATAGTTCTTCAGCTGGACCTGCTGTTAGACACAAGTGCCTTAGAGCAATTCTTAGGATAATTTATTTTGCTGATGCTGAACTTCTGAAGGATGTGCTGAAAAACCATGCTGTTTCAAGGTGGGTTCATTGTCTGCTGCAAATGAAATTAATTTCAAGCTTACAGTTCAAATTTGAGATTACTGTTCTTGAACCATCTTTTTTAGGGGAAAATTATATTTTCAGAGTCTCATTCATTTTTCCAAATGCTGAGGCTGCCAGCTCTGCAGGAATTTTTTTGCAAGTAGTTTCCAATGCTAGACATTCTTGCTAGAAACTTAGGTGGCGTCTCTGTGTGTGTATGAGGAGTGTCTAATATTAACCCTTTACAGTTTTTTTTGGTTTCTAAAACTTGTCTGTGAACTTCTGAGGACAAGGTAACTTTTGAGGTAATACAATGTGAACAGTTGCAGACACTCATAGCATTCAACTGGTAAGTTTTATTCATGAAACCTCTCCTAAATGTTACACATAAAGTTGGGGATCTGCATAAAAGAATGCACCTAGAAAATAAATAGTTTTTCAAAGACAATATGGAGTTCCACAACACCGTGTTTATAAGAGACTCTCCTTTATACCTTGTTAAAACTTGGTAAAAGTGTGATGTAGGTAGGAAGAGAACTGTTTCAGTCCTCCTATTGATAGCTTTTAGAAAAGCACTATGAAAGTTGTTTGCTTTTGGTCTCCAGTGCTATGTTTGCAAGATGAATTGACTTGATTTAAGAAGAAAAACATAGTTTAAAAAAAGACAAAGCTAATTCTAATAAATTATCTGTTTTAGTCATATTGCCTCCATGCTGTCAAGTCAAGACCTTAAGATAGTAGTTGGAGCCCTGCAGATGGCAGAGATTTTAATGCAGAAGTTACCTGACATTTTTAGTGTTTACTTCAGAAGAGAAGGTAAATCGCAGTTTCTTTTACTTTTCTCTTCACCTCTTTGTGTAGTATTTTTGAATTGTGTATGTGGAGAATCCGTATCCTTTACCCCCTCTCTCCACTCTCCCCAAGCTGTAAAAATTTAATATTGTTCTTGAATAATGAAGGCAGATCTGTGCAAGCTGTCCTCGTATTAGTAGGGAGGAGCTGACCCAGACTCTGGCGGAGACAAGCTTGTGTTTTCAGAATGTGAAGCAAGTTTGTATAGGCTTATTCAATACTGGTGAATTCACTTAGGCTGAATACGGCTCACTGAAATTCCATGGGAAGTCTTACTGGAGAAAACTGATGAATCTTTGGCAGGAAGTCTTTGTACTAGTCTTTGTGCTTGGTGTTTTTTAGCTATTCTTCATACTGCTCTAATAAAAATTTTTTATTTTTAAACTATGTAGATTAACTTTTTGAAGAAAAGATTAACTGCTTTCAAAGCTTAATATGGGTGGGGTGAGCAAATACTGCTGTAGTCAAAGCAGAGGTTCAAATAACACTCAGTTCTATGTTTTCCAACCCCCTTGTTCCCGCCACCACATCTCTACCACCCTGTCCTCTCCCCCTACCCCAGACCAATCCATTAAACAAAGATTTCTTATTTCTCAAAGGGGTGATGCACCAAGTGAAAAACTTGGCAGAGTCTGAGGCTTTGCTGACAAGCCCCCCAAAAGTATGCACGAATGGCTCAGGAACGCTGGGTACCACTACCACGATAAGTACTGGGACAGCCACTGCTGCCAGCAATGCAGCTGCAGATTTGGGCTCTCCCAGCTTGCAGCATAGCCGGGAGGATTCCTTGGATCTGAGTCCACAGGGGTAAGTGCACTTCCTGAAAAGTAATCTGTTCCTTCTGGCTTTGGTGCTTTCTTGTGGGGTTTTATTATCTTTTTTAAAAAAAGTCCAGAGTGACATGGGCTGCCCACATGATTATCATCTGCATTTTGCTGTGGTATTTTCCTCTGAAGAACTGAAGTGGAGAGGTGTTGAATTTTTCAGTGGGTAATATTGACTCATGTTACATTAAATGTTTAAAAGAGAAGAAAATGTGACATGATAGTTAGGTCATAATGGTATTAAATAATTTTCTGTTTTGGGAGAATGTCAAGAGCAACAGCTTGTTGTCTCATCTAACTGTTGAGGACAGTGGTTCTTTCAGAGCTATGATACATGGTTCTGTTCTGCTGGAGACTGGAGAAAAAAATTACCCTTAAGTTTTGTTGGAAGGCAATTTTGAACACTTGCACAATTAAAATACAGTGTAGGAATAAATTACTAGTTTGCTCTTATTTTAAAGGTCAAATATTTGTCACTTTAAACAAGAATTGAAATATGTGAAATTGCGAAGTGTAGTGATTGACAAGTAGAAATGCCACAAATTATTGAAGAAGTGTTTTCTGGGCCTTTGTAGGGGAGACATGTCAAATATCCAATGTTGGTCGGTGTTTATTCAGTAGAGATTTGTGGATTTTTTTTTCTTTTTAAGTATATTCAAATAAATGAACAAACAAATGGTTACACAAAATAAAGCATGTAAATTATGAGAAACCTCTGTTTAGTGCCACTTCTGGCTGTATTTGGCTGCTCATAATAGAAGGATGACAGCCAGCAAAACCCCTTCTTTCTGGGTAGAGTTTGTCCTGTCAATTATGGAGTTGAGGCTCCTGCTCCTAGAGCAGGGAATATCCTTGTTATGGGATGGAATGTGTTCTTCAGTTCTCAAGAAAGTAGTTGGCAGATGCATCTTAAACTGAGGGAGGGGTGTGCGCATGATTATATTCATGGGTGGAAATAAGTAACTTTATTTTAAACTTTGGACAGACGACTGAGTGATGTTCTAAAGAGAAAAAGACTGCCAAAACGAGGGCCAAGGAGACCAAAATACTCCCCTCCAAGAGATGATGACAAAGTAGACAATCAAGGTAAATAATTCCTGAAGTATCTTTTATCTCATTTTTAAGTAAGCTTATAAACTGTAGAAAGAGCTAGCTGTTAATTCTCTTAAATTTTGTCTTTACTTCCTCCAGCTAAAAGCCCTACAACTACTCAGTCTCCTAAATCTTCTTTCTTGGCAAGTTTAAATCCTAAAACATGGGGAAGATTAAGCACACAGTCCAACAGTAATAATATTGAACCAGCACGAACAGCAGGAGTAAGTGGTCTTGCAAGGGCTGCTTCCAAGGATACCATTTCCAATAACAGGTACACACACAAAAAAATCACAATACTTGTTACATGATATTGACTATGATCAGGTGATTAAGTAGCAGCTACAAAGAAGTTGGAGCTTAACCACAGTTAAAAAAATTCTGGAAACAATCAAGAAATTAAGGTATAGACTATAACATCTGAATAGCATGGTGGGGAAGAGTTGGAGAACTGAGAAAAACAATGTGAAAAGTGATCTGTAGAGAAAAGTACTTGACTGTGTTGGAGTAAAAGCAAAGGGTTTTCTGTAGCTGCTGTTTAACACGGAGAAAATTATACTCAGGCTGTATTTACTTGTAATCTTGATGTATGCAAATGCTAAGTGTGGCTAAATGCCTTGTGTGCTTCTTTACAGAGAAAAAATTAAGGGCTGGATTAAGGAGCAAGCCCATAAATTTGTAGAACATTACTTTAGTTCTGAAAACATGGATGGAAGCAATCCTGCACTAAATGTATTACAGAGACTTTGCACTGCAACTGAACAACTCAACCTCCAGGTTAGAAGTGGCAAACTTACTTAGAGTGGGGGGGTGGGGAGTAATTTCTTGCCTTGACTTACAAGTCATTATGACTTGGAGTAATTTTTTAGAATGAATGTTTAATCTCTGACACACAAACACTGATGGTAAAAGGCCAGTCCTAACAACGTGTCATTTGCATAGCATTTTATTTCTAATTCAAAAGTTCTACAGTTAAGTGTTATGGACCGACTTTATTCTCAAAGAGCAATCTAGTTTATAGTAAGAACTTTGAGACTGGGGGAGACAGGAGAGGGAAGCAGCATTTTGTTAAAATGATCGAAGAAATACAGATTGGGGTGAATGCATTGGCACGTCAAGCACTTCAGCCTTGCTTTTCAGACAGTTGTGGTCTTTGATAGATGGTCCAAAGATGTAACTTCTAAACCAGCACAAGAGTGAGCTGTGTTCTGTGCTTTGGTCTGAGCAATTGTTAAAATATGAAACTTTCCTTTCTTCTCTCTCCCACACAGATATCGCATAAAACATACACCAGTCTGAGTTGTAGGGATTTTTTTTTTTTNTTTAAAAGACAGAAAGCCCCCCTGCTTGGAGCTTATCTTTTGCCTTGAATGAGACAGAAATGGGACCTTGCATTTCTCTCAAAGCAGAGAACATGTAGATGTTGCCTGTAATGTCGCTACTTGAACAGAGCAGTGCTTATCCTCAGATTATTTGCGCTGCATTGCTGCTTGTATTGAGTCACCGTACATTCCAGACTTCATTTTTTTCTCCTCCCTTTAGAGCTGTTCCAAGCAGTAGAGGTAAAAATAGCATTTCTTAAGCCTGTAATACCTGGGTAGTAAAATACTCTTTGTATTTTTCAGGTGGATGGTGGAACAGAGTGCCTTGTAGAAATCCGTAGCATTGTCTCGGAATCTGATGTCTCCTCATTTGAAATACAGCATAGTGGGTTTGTTAAACAACTGCTGCTTTATTTGACATCTAAAAGTGAAAAAGATGCTGTTAGCAGGGATATCAGATTGAAAAGATTTCTTCATGTATTTTTTTCTTCTCCAGTAAGTTTTCTTGTTTATTTTTTGGGCGTTCTTAGTTGTCTTTCTCAAACCTTCTTTCTCAAAAATCCATCTGAGAGGTTCTGTGTTAACCTTATCTTAAAGGTGGAATACAGAAAGAATGTTTTGTTTAAGTCTAAGTTGTATAACACTGCAACTTTCACATTGTTCAATGTCTTTAGAGGTAATGAACTTAACTTTGAGTACTCTGTAATTACAGGAAGTTCCACACAACAGTGGAAAAAATGCCAAAATGGCCAATTGTCTGAGTCTTGAACAACTTAAAAGTTGTCTTTTAAGAACTTCATATGGAAAGAGTTTGGATAATAATATTATCACTTATGGCTAAATACTGCAAGAAACTAGCGTGCTGTTTTTAGAGAAAGAAATCTGATATGAAAGAGAGGAAGGTGGATAACTAAAACTTCCAAAAAGCTTATTGCTCATGGTTAAGGGTGAATGCTTAAAATCTGTCGGGCTATTCAGTTGAAACCAGGAGACAAAAGTACATTCTTTGAAACAGGTCTTTCATAAACTTGTGTCATTTAGTCATCCAGATACTGCTGCTATTTTCAGTGAGAGCAGCAGGGATTCTTAATTTATGGTATAAAGTGTTTAGGATGGTTTAATTCAGGCAGGTATATAAAGACTGGACTGTATTTCAGCTTCCTGGAGAAGAGCCCCTTGGAAGATTAGAGCCATTAGAAAATGCACCTTTGTTGGCATTAGTCCATAAAATGAACAACTGCCTCAGTCAGATGGAACAATTTCCTGTTAAAGTGCATGACTTCCCCAGTGGAAATGGAACAGGGAGCAGGTAAGGATTAATGCTCAGGTAACAGTTTTGTTGGAAGCTTTTGTTTTCCAAAACTTGTTTCAAACAACACTAAAAGGACAAGTACAAATAGAAGTACAATTACAACAGGAGGTAATGGAAACTTCTGACCCTGTTAAAGAAAAAAGCAATGACACAGTTCATTTTTTATATTCAGTGGAAGATGGAATATTTTACTAAATGTTTACTTACCATCTTGAAACTTGTCTCACTTAAATTGGGGGTGATAGAGTAATTTTAAGTGCAGTCTCTAAATTTTCCCTTTAAAAATCCAAATGTCTTCCTTGTCCCTGTGTAACAAACATGGCAAAGAAACAATCTATTTGTTTCTTGGACACTGATGTTTTTTAGCAGAGTAATTAAATTGCGGAGTGTGTTACAGTGCTAAGCTTCGTTATTCAGGTTATAGGTATAGGTTCTGTTCTCTAGGATGATAGTGGATTAAGTGATAAGTCTTGTCTGTCAATAGAGTTCAATATAGCTGTAGACCTGCCCTGAGTCTTAACATACAGAATAAATCTGGAATCCAGCTAGGTAGTTGTATTTTAAGTAACAAATCTGAGCTGAAGACCTGTTTCTACAATTTCTTTTCTATAGTTCAGTAAATCAACACTAGTTTTTATTAGATAACAGTAAATCTGTTTCAGTACAGTTGTGCATAAGTTTTGAAAGTATTTTTTGGTGCTGGCTAAAAGCTCAGCATGAGAGGAGAAGCACTGAAAATGAGTTTTTGAAAACTCTTCTTTAGAAGAGTTAGAAGTGCCAAAGGTCTTCTGTGTCTCAGGTAGTAAGGTAGAGTAGAGAGGTTTTTTTTCATTAATGGTGACACAACATCCATTCTATTGGAGCCTCACACTATAGCATTAATCTGACTACCATTAAAATTCAGTACTTGTTTTTTGTGAAACTTAAAATCAAGGGAATTAATGCAGCACAGAGATTTCTTATTAGAAGAAATCGTGTCTCTATACTTTTGCAAGTAGTATGTGCTCTGTAATCTCAAAATGCTTCCTTATATACATTATTTTTGTAAAAAGTGGAATAACTACTAAAATGAAAAAACTGCTAATCATAGAAACAAAATCCTGCTGTTCTTCTTGATAGAAAATGAAACAAGGGAAGCCAGGCTGCTGTAGCATTGTTTGACTGAAAGTTTTACTGTGGATTATGTCAATGAGGATTTTGAGGCATTAAGTTTTGGTAGTCTTTTACTAGCACCTGGAAATAGAAGCAGCCCAAGATAAGAGGCTTTTTTATAAAACCAGGTAGCTTGAGTATTGCTAGTTCGATGAGGTGAAATGTGTATGTGAACTATTCTTGGCAAGAAAAGAAACAGGGGAGCTTTCAGGTTTTCTCTTTAGGTCCTTATTGAAAAAAGCACATATAAATGAATACTTGTATTTTCCATGCCCTTTTCTGATCCTTGTTGCACTGCATGTAAACACAGCTCTCCATCTCCCATGCCATCAGCTGACCACTAAACTACTTCAGATTTCAAAAATGGTCAGTATCAGCCATACTGTAATCAGACCTCAGGCTGGACTTCTCTCAGTTTGTGTAGCTTCCAGATTTTGTTCATCTTGGATTCTGGTGCTTTTGTAGAAGAAAACTTTAAATCTGTTTATCCAAACCATAGTAGCTTGCTTTTAGAGAAATAATCTGACAAATAATACTCTGAACAAGTAAAATTTTAAATGCATGTATAAGCCTGTTTTACTGCATTTTTAATGCAATAATGGTTATTAGATTCTTTGTGTAGCAACTTTTTTCACAAATTATTTTGAGTTTTTCTCTTAACAGAGGATCGCAAGCTTTAAAATTCTTCAATACACATCAATTAAAATGCCAACTGCAAAGACATCCAGACTGTGCTAATGTGAAACAGTGGAAAGGTGGACCTGTGAAGATTGATCCTCTGGCTTTGGTACAAGCCATTGAAAGATACCTTGTAGTTAGAGGTATTTATATATTATACAGTCACTTGTGTTTTCCTGTTTAGAATAGTTCCTACTTTCAGTGTAGAGTCTGTAAAAACCTGTGAGGTTTAGTCTGAAGACAAATGGAAGGTACCTATGAAGATACCTTGCTCACAAGGGAGGAGATGAAAGCTGTAGAGAATCTTCCTTTTCTGGGGCAAACTGCCTCCTATTGTAAACGGTTGAGTCAAAATACCAGCAGAAGGATTACTGTTTTACTGGCACACTGGCTGTAGCTTGGCAGTTTTGATGCCAGGTGTTGATACTGAAATTTGTTCTAGCAGTTCTGAATCTTACTGTTTTTAATGGATACATTTTGGTACTGTTTTAATGTTTTAGAAGTTATAACAGTCATAGTACCAAAGCATTGTTACATTTAATGAAAAAAAACAAATGAGGATGTCTTTCTTCTCTCTTGCCTCAGGCTATGGAAGAGTTAGAGAAGATGATGAAGATAGTGATGATGATGGGTCAGATGAAGAAATAGATGAATCTTTGGTAAGCTTTTGCTCTGGGAATATGGGGAGGGTGCAGTGTGGGGAGGGGCTTAAAGAAAAGCTATGCAACAAGTTTCCTAACTTGTATGGTGTTTTTTTTGTTCAGGCTGCTCAATTCTTAAATTCAGGGAACGTGAGACATAGATTGCAGTTTTACATTGGAGATCACTTGCTGCCATACAATATGACTGTGTATCAAGCAGTCAGGCAGTACAGTTTACAAGCTGAGGAAGAGAGGGAGTCTACAGATGATGAAAGCAACCCACTGGGAAGAGCTGGGATTTGGACAAAAACGCACACCATTTGGTAAGTTGCCTAGAGAAATCCAGGAATAAATTCTCCAGTTTCCTGAATGTATATACATCAAGAAATGTGGAATATAGCTGTCTATCTTCTTTTTTAATCCCTTCGCAAACTGTGGAGCTTTGAATTTTCTGATGTGCTTGAGATCCTTAAAACTTAGTAAGAATTCATTGCTAGCTCTTGATATTCTCTCTAGCTCGTGAATAAAGCTGGTGAACAAGAAATGGGACATTTTAAATGACACCTCCTAGATGGGGAGAAATTATTCTTAGTGTGAGGTAACTAACCGCAAACAGTAGATCATGTGCAGCATACGAGTAATGATCAACTTCATACTAATTTTCCCAGTTGATTGCTGTGAAAGTGAATATATCCTTTGGCCATACTTTGCAAGAAGCATTGACACACAACTATGCTCAACATCTTAATATTGAGCGGTCTCTTTTTGATATTTAAATGTGCTGGAGAGAAAAGCAAGCAAATAAATACCCATAAAACAACAGCCAAAAAACCCCAAAACCTAATCTAGCCGTAACCTCAATCACTTTGGGGTTTTGTTTATACATTTACATTCTGTCCTTCCCGTTCATGGAGCTGAAGGGTCCCTGTTTTTTCTCCCATGTGAAATACTTCGCTTTAAAGCTGGATCATATCCCAGTGCTGTGTTCTTGCCTTTCTGCTTTTAACTGTCATTCAAGTAAAGTTCTGGAAATCTGAGAACTATCACCTTTTAAAAGTGCTTTTGTGTCCCTGTAAGTTAGCATTTCAAAGCATACTTTTAACTTTCATTTACTTTTTAGGTACAAGCCTGTGCGAGAGGATGAAGATGGTAGTAAGGACTGTGTTGGGGGTAAAAGAGGAAGAGCACAAACTGCTCCCACAAAAACTTCCCCTAGAAATTCTAAAAAACATGATGAATTGTGGCATGGTGAGTGTGGTGCCTTGCTATATGTTGGATTTCCTCTCAGTCCTTTCAGAGCTTTCACAATGTTTACTGCCACTATAGAGTTTCTTGTAAAGTAGGCATAGTTTAAAAATAGTAAGCATATATTAATCTGTATATTAGAACTAAAAGTAAGATATTTACTGCGTTGTTTAATGAAACTGTTGCAGTTAAGTGGATGCCATGACTAATACTGCCCAGGCTCCTAATAATTAATTCTTGGGAAGACTTCTAATTGTATTGTTTTGCTAACATGTTGTTTTTTCCTGCTAGATGGTGTATGCCCTTCGGTGTTAAATCCTCTGGAAATTTACCTCATATCCACTCCACCTGAAAATATAACATTTGAAGACCCCTCATTAGATGTTATTCTTCTTCTGAGAGTTTTACATGCTATCAGTCGATACTGGTATTACTTGTATGATGTGAGTAGAGCACTTTTTAAATCACTCTGATACTTGTTTCAGGACGGAACCATTTGTGACATCTTAAATAACCTCCTCCCCCTGTCTGTTGCCCCTCAAGAACACAGAATAATGAAACAACAGTTATCTTCCCCTGCATGTTTGTCTAACTCCTGAGAAGATGAAGGCTCTAAATTCTTACAGTCAGTCATATTTTCTTTATTCTGTGTTGAGCACAGTTTCCATGCTTTGTCCTTCTTTAAGTTTAAAGATCAACATTATTCCTGAAAAGAAAATTTGTACTACACCTCTACTCAGTCTTTCTTTCGTGTCTGAGACTCTGGATGAACAAAACGGCAGTGAAAGTTTTATTACTTTCCACGATAAGCAAATTAGAAGCATTAAAATCTTTTTTTAACAATGACTTGCTATTTCTTTAAGTGTTTTTCTAACTAGAAATACATTGCTTTTATTTATCACAGAATGCAGTCTGCAAGGAGATAATTCCAACCTCGGAGTTTATCAACAGCAAACTGACAGCAAAAGCAAATAGGCAGCTTCAGGATCCTTTGGTAATTATGACAGGAAACATCCCGACTTGGCTGACAGAACTTGGAAAAACATGGTGAGTGATTTGCTGTGTAGCATGTGTAAATTCCAGATCAGTAGGAATCTTTGTTGGGCAGCACAGTGCATCAATCCTACAGGACTCTTGAGAGTGCAAATGTAGTCACAGAAGTCTTGCCAAGTTAAGTGGTGACACTTGGATGGATGTTCACACCTCTATTGTGTAGTTTAAATCATGTTCTGAGGGACAGACTAGCTGCAGAGTTTGGACCACTTCTTACAGGAGTTGCTGAGCAATCTTTCCATTGAGATTTTGATTATTCAGGTGATGTTTTTTCTCCTGTTAAACTGCTTAATGACATTCTTACTATATCGCTGTATTTATCTTGGCGTACTCAATATGATACAAAGGAAGATATGTTTATCATTATTGATAAAAGAATCAAAATCATTTTTATAAAGCAATGTACACAGTAATTTATAGTATCTTGATACAGAGTACGGGCTGTAAAGCTCTAGCACTTGAAAGACTGAGAGAAATCAGAATTGACGTTCTTGGGTTTTTCAGGCATGTTAATTGCAGCAATATTGGTGGTGGCT
Source organism: Drymodes brunneopygia (assembly GCA_013400955.1). Lineage (NCBI taxonomy): Eukaryota > Metazoa > Chordata > Aves > Passeriformes > Petroicidae > Drymodes > Drymodes brunneopygia. The sequence goes on from VZTZ01033557.1 coordinate 67,074, forward strand.
GTGGAAATACATACTCTAGAGACTCTAAAGTCTTTGCCTTTTCATTTTAAAAATAAGATCTCTAACTTGCTTCATTAATGTTCCAGATAACTGATGATGAGCAGAAATGTATATTCAACATCTGTAGCATTATTTGTTCAATAAAACTGCCTTTTCACTTAGTGCCGATGGAGGACTACACTGTTAACATACACATGCCTTTGAGAACAGTGGAAGTGATCAGTTAAAACAAGAAGTTTCTCTGGTAGTCTTTCACAGATTATTTAAATTATTTTTTGCAAATGGTGGGAGGTAGGATAATGATGCTGCTCTAGGCAGTTTCTCCTGTCTTTTTCTGCCAAATATGGGAGCTTGAGCTTAAATCTTTGCTCTGTTAGATTTATTGTAGAACGGTAGTGAACAAGGAATTTTATTTTCTGATGTAAACTTTGCAAAGCCAAGGCATTCAAGTATTTTGAGTTACTTTTCAAGAAGAGTCAAATTTCTGGAATTTTTTGTCTCCTTCATATATTGCATTTCTTTAGACTCTTGCTCCTAAGCATTGTGACTAAAACTAAAATGTGTTCTGGAGGGCTTCCTTTGGAGGCTGCTTTCACCACAGTGTGTAATAAAGCACTGATTTTGGATATACTAGTTGTGTTTTAAACTAAACACTAGTCAGAGATACTGCTTGGAACACAACTGACTAATCCAATGCTCTTTACAGCCCATTTTTCTTTCCATTTGATACCCGCCAAATGCTGTTTTATGTAACGGCCTTTGATCGCGACCGAGCCATGCAAAGGCTGCTGGATACCAATCCAGAAATCAATCAATCAGATTCTCAGGATAGCCGAGTGGCACCGCGGCTGGACAGGAAAAAAGTAAGTACATCTTGTTTAGAATGGAATGAAGGATCGATTTATTTTTATATTGTCTTTAAGAATATCATTGTGAGCAAGGCTTATTTTGGAACTGGTCGTTTTGGTGGTACAATGAAGAAGGGGAGGTGGTTTTGTTCTTGCAGTCCCCCAGCAGAAGGCGCGGTGTCTTCTCTGTGCCGGCCGCACGAGGGCAGGAGGAGCACCCTGACATAATTCCTGAAACTAAACTCCCACAATGAACACAGTTCTAGGCAGCATTGGTGATATTTCCACATACTGGCTTGTAGATCTGTTTTGCTTGATTCTCAGAAGATTTCAAGTAACAGGATTTAGACCCTTAAACAAAAATACTGTTCTTGTATTTGGGGAAGATCACCTGCCACAATATAATAAAACTAAGCTGTGACACTGTTAAATTTGAGGGAGTCTTGCATGTCTGCCTTGATTCTGGAGATACATTATCTTAAAATAAGATCTGCTATATATGCTATACGATCTTGAATATCTGTGGGGAAAAACAGCAGGAGGCATGAGAACCAAGTTCAAAAAGAATGTAGCTGCCCGCATGTAGGAATCCTAGTGCTGTTGGGGTTTTTGTTTCGGTTTCAGCATCTTCACTGTTTTTTTCTCTGCATATTACTTTGAGGTATATAATATCACGTGACAATACTTCTTTGGTATATCATATTCTTGACAAGAATAGTATCTATTAGTTATACTGATACAAATGTAGGGCATTGTTTTTTCATTTTATATTGAACACATTCGTTCTAAATAGTTTTCATATAGAAGCAAGAGCTATTATATCAAAGCATAAGCTTATAAGTTGTTAAACTGAACTGTGGAACTATTGGCATGGGGTGGAAAAATGTGCATAACTGATTTTTACCTGTTGTAACTGCCTTGGGAGCTGGGACTTAAAGCCATAATTTCACTACTTAAAACTTCTCTAATGTGTAGCGCACTGTGAACAGAGATGAGCTGTTGAAACAGGCAGAATCTGTGATGCAGGATCTAGGAAGTTCAAGAGCCATGTTGGAAATCCAGTATGAGAATGAAGTAAGTAATACCAATGCAGTCTAATTTAACCCTTTTTACTGAAGATTAATACAAAATTGCTACAGCTTCCCTAAAATGGCTCTGTCAGACCCTTTGTCTTTCATGTTACTGGTGCTAAAGAATTTTATCCTTTAATTTTCCCTAATCCACTTGGTTGTGATTTTTAGTTGCAAACAGCTGTGTGTGTTTCCTCTATAATATGGTCATTAGATAGTTAAGACTTCACTGTTCTTTCCTCTGATATGTGGTCTTTCCAGGCTGCCTCTGTCATGTTGTAAATGTTCCTGTAGTTAGGTTCTCTAGATGCTTTTTGCCATGCAGTCTTCTTTATAGCAAATAATGTATTATATTTCTCAGACTAAGTAAAGATTTTTATAGTCCAACTGACCTAATGGACTTACTTATCTCATTGCTTCTCCTCTCCCCTCACCCTCTGTCCCTGGAAGGTTGGCACAGGCCTGGGCCCTACACTAGAGTTCTATGCACTTGTATCTCAGGAACTACAGAGAGCAGACTTAGGCCTTTGGAGGGGAGAAGAAGTGACTTTAGCCAATCCAAAAGGTAATTGCTTTACTACCTAATCTATAAATATTGATTAACATTGAATTGTTTCTAAGCTGACTTTAGTTACTTAAAGAGCACCTCAGTTTGTGGTCAGATAATGTGTCTGATGATAGTGTGTGGTTATCTTTGTGGATTTTGTTGGGGTTTTTGTGTGTGTTTGGTTGGAATTTTTTGTCTCTAAGAAGCTTAGGTTAAGGCTATCTGAATGCCACTTGCATCTTGAAAGAAACTAGCAGGGTAAGTACTGAACTACTTCTTTTTTCTTTCTTTCTTCCTCAACAGGAAGCCAGGAAGGTACCAAGTACATTCATAACCTTCAAGGCCTTTTTGCACTTCCTTTTGGTAGAACAGCCAAGCCAGCTCACATTGCAAAAGTTAAAATGAAGTTCCGCTTTCTGGGAAAATTAATGGCCAAGGCAATCATGGACTTCAGACTGGTGAGAATGAAATAGAAAATCTATTCTGAAGGGGTCACGTAAAAATACTAGTTCTGACTATTGAGGGCTAAAAGCATTAGGAGTTAAATGGTATTACTTTCAGCTCTCGAAGTAGGGGCAGTCTGAGGTGGGGCAGGGAGAACCTGAGCTTTTGTGGGTGAAAAGGGGTAATACATGTTGAAGATCTTTACAGTGGCTTTTGAGACCATAGTGTAGAAAGGAAAAGCCGTTATCTGCTATGTGTTGTAACCTTTTTCCAGTCTTCTTTCAGGAATGTTTTGGGCTTGTTACTCCAGTGTTGCTAGCTTGCTGACTGTTTTAATGTATATGCACTAAACAGTTACTTGTGTTTTCTTGGCTGTAAATTTCTGAGGCAAAAACACTGAAGACATGCTGTTTTGGTGTGTGCCAGAACTATGAGATAGTATTGTAGATCTGGTCAAGACATGAAGTAGTAAAATATATGCTTTTGGAAGATAGTTCAATACTAAACTGTTCAGTGCTTTGGTTTCCAGGTGGACCTTCCTCTTGGACTTCCTTTTTATAAATGGATGCTACGACAGGAAACTTCCTTGACATCGCATGATTTGTTCAGTATTGATCCAGTAGTAGCCAAATCAATATATCACCTTGAAGATATTGTAAGACAAAAGAAAAGACTTGAACAGGATAAAACTCAGGTGGGAAAGTAACCCTAAGAATGGAAGGAGTGCATCTTTATACATTTGGATTTTATGAAATAGCAGTAATTGAGAACGTATCATAGGGCTTGAAACTGATTGTAATAGTGACGATTACTTTGTTATCATACAAAGTGGTTTTAATGTTGCTAGATCAATGGCTAGTAATTATAAAACAGTCTTCTTGTAAAGTCTAGCATGAGAAATTCATTATGGGATTTTTCTGTGTGATCAAACACAGTCTAGAAATGTCTAAATTTGACAGCTGTTTGCTGAACTTCTATTTTGGTTCACTTGAAAAAGACTAACCAACTTAAGTAACAGAGGAAAAAAATCTATCCTTGCTTCTTGAACAGTCAAAAGGTTTCGCTTTTTTACTAGTTGGCTTAATAAAAATTTCAGATTTTTATGGAAGTGCCTTCTATGTAGGGTTGTTTTGCTCTTCACTGAAGAGGAATATGCAGAACTGAGGTAAACTGTTGTCATGCATGAGTATACAGGTTTTTTCAGATGTACATTAATTTTTCAGGCATATCTACTCTTAGCTGAAAATACCACAATTTACTGTGGCAGTAGTGATAACAGGTCGTTGGCACACGTGCTTTTTCTAGCATACAATGTTAATAGATGATAGGAAGTAATAACTTAATTTATACTCTTAAAACATCTACTTTGTTACTGGTGAAAGTATTGTAAGCTTGTGGGTCTTTGTTCTTCTTTACCTCATTGTCTCACTCTCTCTCCTTGGTCACTGCTTTTAATTTCCCAGGAGTCTGAAACCTGGTGGATGAAAGCTGAAAAATGTCAGTATGCATGCCAAATATAAATGCCATTAACTGTTCTAAGGAAAAAACGGCCTTTGAGCTGTAGCATATTTCACATTCCCTTTCCTTGCAGTAGTATTTTCAAGTTAGTTTGTCTTCTGGCATATTACATAATTCCTAAACTGCTAGAAAAAAGTGTGCCCCTGTGATCTTTGCAGTTTATCCATTAAGCTTGTTTATCTGGTTTCTCTTGGTGTACAGTTATGTACAAAAACTACAGAAGAAAAGCAAGGAGAGCTGTAACAGTTTAAATGATCATCCTCTTATAGAAATGTCTGCTTAGTCAAAGCTGCTTTAGAAATCATAACCTCTAGATAAGTTTATTTGAATTAATTGTTCTCATTGGTTTTCACTTCCAATTTTTTAGACCAAAGAAAGTCTACAGTATGCATTGGAGGCTCTGACTATGAATGGCTGCTCAGTGGAAGATCTAGGGCTGGACTTCACACTTCCTGGGTTTCCCAATATAGAGCTGAAAAAAGGGGGAAAAGACACACCGGTCACTATCCACAATTTAGAGGAGTATCTCAGAGTATGTAAAAGCAAACTTATGACTAAAATTCTCTTTTTGTTCTTGCTCCCAGGTAGTTTTTTTCCATATAAATTTCAGTTCATTCTCATGAACTAGGCATGACAGTAATTTTCCTACTTATTACCTCTTTTCTGTACTAGTTTATTACTACAGTAAAACTGTTGCAATCTAATTGCACCTGACTTGAAAATTGTGTTGTGCGTAAAGTCTGGTTTTATATGTAATGAAGTCATCAGAACTTTGGCTTTTTGGAGAAAAAGTGCTGTTAGTGGATTCATTTGAGCACTGGAAATTCAGAGTATTTTATCAAGTTTTGATTATGGTTATGATTATGAATATTTTAGGAATAGTGATTTAGCAAATTATTTACCACTAGTGACCTAGCATCTGCTACCCAGTGGCCTTTGAACTGCAGTAATAATACTGAAATTTTTTGGGCTCAGACTTAAGAAGATATCAGCAGTTGTGAGTCAAAATTAAAGCACTAGTTTTTTGTCCAAAAAACCAAAACCAAATCAAGAAAAAACGTAAGGACAACCGAAGCAGTCAAGCAAAGATCCCTGAAGATGTGTGAGAAAAACCCAAACCCTAAAAAGAATGGGGAAAGATAACAAAATGGTGCCAGAATAAATTCATGGATCCACCTGTCTGTTGATTCATTCCTATGTCAAAAGGGACATAGAAAAACTGCTGAACAAAGGTGGGAAGCTGTTTCTGTCTAAGGACGTGATAAAGGAAATTGGTTAAAAACAGCCTGGAAAAGAGATGAGGAAAGACAGGAAGAATGCAATATTATCACATGAAGTTGTGAGTGGGATGGAGGGGAGGATCACTGCATTCCAGTCACTAAATAATGCATTTCCTCACAGGTTAGGGTACTGCCAGTTTCTACTCTGAGGACTGCTAAGTTTTGAAGCACTGATAAGGAACACAACTGATGTTTTAGTAGAAGCAATTCAATGAGGGTCATGTAAGCTTCTGCCTATCAGCTGAGAACTTTACAAAGCTGTTCCATAATCCTTATAAGTGAATATTGAACAGTTTCTATTCACCTTACAGTTCTAAACTGTTACCCGTCCACTTCTCATGTATTTTTGTTAAAAGTAAATTCTGCTAGTCAAGAATCACTTACAAAATCACATATATTTAGATATAAAGCTCTTTGCAGACCTAGCAGAGGGGTAATACAAACTTCAACAGTTTATCAGAAACAGAATTTGCAGTCTCTGCTTACTGAGTAATGTTGCATTCAAGCATTCCAGTCTGATTTCCATACAGATTGCAGTCTTTCTTGTTTTTCCCGGATACCTCGTATCAGATACCTGATACACTGAGAGAGGCTTACAGATGGCTCAGATGTCCTGTAGCTGTCCTGCTGTATTCTTCTGACATTGTAAAGGAAAAGGGGATTATGGCAGAAAGCTTGCTCTCCTCCTTCTAAAAACTTCCGGAATTATTTTCTTAAAGGATCTCTGTGCAGTTTTTCCTGTCCTTGTCTTTATAGCTTTATAGACTTGATGTGAAAGAAATAGAGAAGATTTCAGAGGGGAAATTAGTGCTGTCAATAACAAGGTGCATTTTAGAAGCAATATATGTAATTGATCATCTGACCTGTACTGACCCTGTGGGTCAGCTGCCCTGCTCTTGAACATATCATCTTCATTAAAATCTTGTGTGAGGATTAACATGAAAAGCAGTTTATAAAGCTGGAATATCATACTATTGCTTTTCATGCCTCTCCTGCCATCACGTCACTCCTCTCTCTACCTCTCCTTTTTTCCCCCAAGGACAGTTCCCACAGGAGCTGCCTTTATCAGAAATTAGAACTGCTTCAGTTACCAATATAGTGAAAGACTTCATTCTCCTTTTTTTTGTCTTCTTTATCTTCTCCCTGTATTATAAAGAGGCCACCTTGCTTGTTCTAAATTTGTGAACAAGAAGTTTCAGTAGTGTAGATTTTTGTCTAGCAATTTGATCTCCTCTTTGAATCTGCAGGAATACAGTGCAGCTTAATTATGCCACATGCTCTTGATTGTAAAAAGTAACCACAGTAAGCAACTCTGCTGTTAGAGTAGCCATAGAGTATTGTGTGTTCTAGAAGAGTTTTTTGTGCTGCTGGTGCTTGCTGCCTTCCTCTTCAGTATTAAAACCTGGTGTGTGAAAGTAGTGGAATGGATCTCAACTGAAATTCAACGCCTGACTCTTCCAGCAGATCCTAATGAGCTTTTGTATCTTGAGAGCTTTCTGGAGCTCCTCAGTTACTGGGATAGGGTTACATACTTGCTTCAGGACTCCAGCAGGACCTATGAACTTTTTTATCCTGTTCAGATGCATCCATAGATAACTTTAATCAGCACCACAGCCCAGAGCTTTTAACACATTTTAAACTAGTAGTTCTGTGTTGACAACACATCTTTTACAACCAGCCCTCGTTTCCCGCTGGAGTTGAGGATATCCAAGGCAAGTGTAATCATCAACAGCACTGACTGACAAAGGAATCTGAATTTGGCCTGCAGTCTGCCATGTAAAATACCTTTATTTAGTGGAGAAATACTGGCTGCAGGAGATTTATTTAAAAGAGCTCTGGTCTCATTTGTGTCATATGCCCTTCCGTTCCCCCCGTGGATTGTTGTTTCAACGTGTGCTGTCCACTTTGGAAGTTAATTGAATGTTGAGGGGGTAACTACAGATACAAAACAGAAAAATTACACTCAAAAAGCCTTGATTAGTATCTTACTGTCTTTTGTGTTACGGTTCTTAAACATATTCCAGTAACTTGAAATGAAGTTACTTCTTTTGTTCCTATTTATTCTTATAATATTAAGCTACTTAATATATCAAACAGGCTACAGTTACTTTTTTTAAACTTAATATTAGAATAGGGACTCGCATATTTCCTTGGGGGAAATTAAGATAATACTGCCAGTGATGCCCTATGGATTTATGCTTCAGTTGCTGCAGTTTAAATGGTGTAGAGAGAAAACACCTAGGTAAGGCTTCTAAAAATAACTAATAAATGTTCAGATTTACTTTAAATTATTCTGTTAAATAGGTTAACCAGCTATTCTGAGTTATGTTTGTTTTGTTAAAAACAAAGGCAAATAAGTTTTTTAAATTCTGCAAAACATTCATGTTAAGGGGTAATCTAAATTATGAATTAGGGCAGAATGAGGCAATGCTGTAGAGCAGCTCCATGAATCAGTGTGCAACCCTGTGGTGACTTCAGTGAGCATATGGCAGGACTGCTGGAGTTTGGCTTCTGCAGTTGTACTCTCTTGTACAGTAGTGATCACTGCATGCTTCCTTTGCACAAATTGCTTTTTTTCATTTTTATTTTTTTTTTCTTTCCCTGCAGTTGGTTATATTCTGGGCACTAAATGAAGGTGTTGCCAGACAGTTTGACTCCTTCAGAGATGGATTTGAGTCGGTCTTCCCCCTTAGTCATCTTCAGTACTTCTATCCTGAGGAGGTTGGTGAACGTGTTTTTGCTGCTGCTTTTATAACCTTTATCTGCTTGTATGGGCAGTCTTAAGCTGGGTGCAGGGTATTTGTGACAGTATGATGACATTGCATTTCTGATGCAGGTTAGTAAAACTTGAGTGTCCCTGGAATTCCACACTTAACTCTTAACACTCTCTGTTCAGTAGTCATTTATTTAATGCTTTTATTATGAACAGCTCCATTTTCTTTAAAATCATATCTATCCGGCTTTGCTGAGAAGTGTTTTAATTTATGTATCATTCTTCATTTCTCTATGGAATATGGGTAGTCTAACTCCTTGTATTGCAGTACCTCTGAATAGCTGTAGATAGATGTGGATGCTACCTGGATCTTCTATTAAAACAATAAAACAAGTAGTCAACTCTTCAGCAAAGCTTCAGACAGTAAGATGAGATTCAGATGAAGGATAAAGAATAAGGATAGTTGGTCTTGCTTTATTCTCACCACCACCATATCAATTTCCTTGTAAATGCTTAGCACTCTTAAGTGGACTGAATTGAGTCACCATTATGTTTCTCTGGACTAGAAGAGAGAATGTTTTATTCTTCTTTGAGGAAGTCTGTTTGAAGATTGTACTTTGAGGGGTTTGTTTACCTTAATAATAAACTTGGACCTTTGACTTAAAGAACAAACATTAAAGCACACTCTGGAGCAGTGTGTTAGCCAAGCCTTTGTGGTACTCCTGTGTTCCTGGTGCTTTGCAATGCAAAGGGGAACACTTAAGTCCTTGTTGTTTAATTTTACAGTTGGAGCAGCTCTTGTGTGGCAGCAAGACAGACACTTGGGATGCAAAGACTTTAATGGAATGTTGCAGGCCTGATCACGGTTATACACATGACAGGTAATAGCACATTGTTCCTGTTAAACAAACCAGTAGAAAATACTTTGTGAAATAATCTTTTATTGTTATTCAAGCTAAAAAAATTATATGACATTTATTTGAAAATGTTCATACTGCGCTGAATATGAATCTGATGCAATTATTTTAACTATAAACAAATTAATATTCTCTTGGTTCTTTTCCCTCCTCAGTCGAGCAGTGAAGTATCTCTTTGAAATTCTCAGTAGTTTTGATAGTGAGCAGCAAAGACTGTTTCTTCAGTTTGTGACAGGCAGCCCCAGACTGCCTGTAGGAGGTAGGTTTTTCTTACTACATATTGTTGTGGATGAGATCCCTGTTACTGATGTATTTCTGAATAAGATAACTTCAGTATAGGAAAAAATTCCTGAACTTCTGTATTTGAGAGGTTCATACTAGTTTCACATTTCTGATTTCAGAAGTGACTGGGCAGACCTCAGGTATAATTCCCATAACATTTGTGTTAATCTCATGACACTTCCTACAGTTGACTCTCCACGTTTAAATAGTTGCCAGAAAATCTATTAGAGGGCAAAAGAGAGTTCAAAGTTTAAATAAAACCGAAAGCTCCTAATGCTGTATTTCTTGGCTAGAGGTGCATTAATTTATGGCAACAAAATGATGCATTGTAACCTGAAAACAATAGTCTGCTTTCTAGAAAGGAGACAATACTTAGCATAGTACTAATCTTATTTCATTTCTCCCCCTTTTGAATTTCAACATTTAGGTAAGAGACAGTGCAGTAAACAGAGAAATTTCCTGTCTTTTCTAGGGACCGTTGTACAATATGCTTTTTGCTGTAGCCTCAGCTGAGTGCATTGCAGGTCAAAACAGAACTCATGCATCTGTTCCAACATTTACATTCTTTGGGATTTGGGGGAAAAACTTGATTATTCTTCTTTTCTAAGTATATTTTGGGAGCTCTTTCATGGAGACATGGTTCAGATGCAATTAAGTGTTGAGAGTGTAGAAAGCATAGCTGGAGTAAGAAAAATCAGGTACTACAGTCATAGGTAATTCCTGAGAATCTTAAAAAAGTGTGTGAAGCCAACAAAGTCTTAAAAATATTATGATTGGAATAGCACTTTTACACATACAGAACACAAGTAAAAGTAGTTTCATCGAAGTTATTCCTTTATTTTAATTTAATCTTGGAAGATGAACGTGCAGGCAGGATTTTAGGTATTTGTAGCTTGCTGTGCAGCTTTATAAAGCTGTATTCTAAACCTTTAAAGGTGTCCAGGAAGTCAAGTGTGTGCTGTGTGTGTCTGTCACTGGGGATGTCTGCAGTCAGCTGTGGGTGTTGAGGAGGAGCAGCCTTGTTCTGAGTGTCTTTTCTCATTACTAGGTTTTCGGAGTTTGAATCCTCCCTTGACGATTGTACGGAAGACATTTGAGTCCACAGAGAATCCCGATGATTTCTTACCCTCAGTAATGACTTGTGTGAACTATCTCAAATTGCCGGACTATTCAACTATTGAGATAATGCGTGAAAAACTCTTGATAGCTGCAAGAGAAGGGCAGCAGTCATTCCATCTTTCCTGATCACAATGAAAAATGCAATGTCTGCCTGTTACAGCAAAAGAGAAACTCATGATTCTTTTCTAAATATATCACCTGAGTCAAGGAAACGTGTTACGCCTTCTTGTTGTAGAAAAACGGCTTGCAGATTATAAACAAAGACACTTGGTTGATATTCATTAAAAGCCCCTATGGACTTAAAGTGATCAGGCCCTAAAAGTTGTTGTGACAAGGTTTCTTTAGCAAGTTCTTGTTTAAATTATCATTTATTTGATGAGTGAAGTTTTTAACTTGCTTTGCTGTGTGAAATTTAAAAAGGGATGTTTTTCCAGGCTGGAACAATAAATGTCGCTGTGCAGTTTAATACTGGGCTGTGTGTATCCATCTAGCTAAGTCTGAAGTTTTTCCTCCAAAGACAACTTTTGTACATAAGTACAGAAATTAAAATACACCATGTATTTGACAAATCTAGTTTAGTAGACTAGTTCTGTGTACCCTCACCTGCCTCTAATTTTACCCATCCTCATGTATTGTCTGATGTGCAATTCACTTGGTTCTTTTTGTGTGCAACATTCAACAATTGTTATGTTTTGGTTAGCATGGGCATTTAACTGTCCCATGCCTCTTTCTCTGATTAAGATAATTTAAATTTTACTGAAATCAAATATATATTGTCAATATAATTCAGCCTTTGTAACTAGGTAGAACCTTTCTTATAGCATAGTTTTACTGTAGTGGTAGGATATAATGGCGACAGTCGTTACCAGGGCGCTCCAGAGCTGTTTACACAATGATTCAGGCAGCAAAAGCCTCGTACTGGAGGCAAGGAAGAATTATTTCTTTCATGTAGTTGAAGTCCAACAGCTTGGGCTGGCCAGTGTGTATTGTGGTAAGGCCCAGAGCATTTCGAATTGATGTAAAGTTTTTTAAAAGACAAATTAGTCATTTCATTCCCTGTTTGAGTAAACAGTTTTCCTGTTCTTTATCTAAGTTCCTGGCTAATTTTCTAGTTTTTCTCCTTTTTTTTTTTCTTTTTTTCTTTCCCCCCCAGTGCTAGCTTGGAACAAGCAGTTCAGCCTTTGTCTTTTGACACAGATAAAGCACCTGTAAGCAATGCTCTGTCCAACTGTTTTATGTGCTGATTTCTCAAATCTGCAATAATTTACTTCATCAGGTTAATGTTTTTACCTGAATATAAATAAAAAAGTTTGCTTCACCTTTTTGTTCATAGTTTTGTACTGTATGCCTAAAGCTCAATTGTGTAAATTACTGTAATGCAGGTAAATCATCCTAAATCTACTTGGCTAACAACCTGCAACTTGTGGATGATTTACTACTAAAACAAGACCTTTTAAGACCTCCAACTTTGAGGGAAATTTTTTCCTTTCTATGGGTTCAAAAAACGGGCAATTACAAATATTCCTGAGATGTACCTGCTATGTAGTTAATCTTTATGAAAATGTGATAGTTAATTACTTTTATTCAACTTTGAGAAATCAAAATTCCTTTCAGTGCTTAGAAATTGTTAAATTCTGGCTAATCAGGCTAGTTATTTCCCCTAAACTAACAAGTTTTCTTTTATCCAGCTGAAGAACTCGTACTTCCAGAACATGTAACGGACATTCCTCCGGTGAACATTCACAGAATTACCTGTGCTTGCTCAGACCAGTGCCACTGAAATGTAATACAGACCTGTCGTGAGCATGAGTAGAATGTGAAATCCTTGCACAAAGAACCTGATAACTGAACAGTTTTTTATTACCGTATTAAACCCGACCGAAGGCGCTTCACCCTGTACATACAATAACGGTAGCGCGCAGTGCGGCATAGTTTTCATCCAACTTCAAGGCAGTGTTTAAACTATGGACTGGTGTTTAAATTGTTCTGATAACTTGATCAAACTGAGCACAAACAAGTGTTTATAGTGTGTGGATAGCAATTTGTTCATTTTTTAAGGTTCTATATTTTAAAAAACTGACTTGTGTAAAAAGAAAAAAAGAAAAAAGCTAATATTTTGTATTAAAATATCATGTGTATTGATACTTTTTTTACCCATGTTGTCTCCCTGTAGAATCTGGCTTTCATTGACTTGGAAATTTTGAGGAGCTTTCAGATCTGGTATCTAGCCCTTGTGTAACTGTTTCAGTGGGAAAATAAGTTGTTGGTTGCCTGTTTAAAAAGGAAGGAAAAAACAAGTACCCATGGTGATGTGATTTTGGTTGTTCTGGCTGTCATGTTCAGCACAGACTGTTTTAGTTTGCCTGAAAAGTCAGCAAAACCCTTTTGGGTGACACTTCTTTTTTCCTACCAAGGGCAGCTTTTAGTGTATTAGAAGAGCAGTCTGGCTTAAAAGGTAAAGATAGTAAATTACAAGAATGAACTGAAAAGTCATATTTTGCATGACTGCAGTACTGTCCTGCAAACAAATACATCTATGAGTAGTTCAGAATGAGTGGAGGGGTGGTGCAAGATCTTAAGGATTCCTTCTTTTCAGGAATTTTGGATTAAGGGAAAAACTCACTAAAAACAATCCTTGGGGGTGTGTCATCATAGTAGTACTCCACTGCTTTGTATACCTTTATAAGGTGTAATAGAAGGTACAATCAGAAGTCTTATCTTTTAAAACAGATGTATTTTTTAGCATGGTAAGTTCAACTGGTTTTAGATAATGCCACTATTTACTGTTTTGGATGAGTTTCATGTCCTTCCTTATTAACAAGAGCAGCAAAAAATCATTCATGGATGAAAGGGCCATCCAGGCACTGATAGCTGCTACTGAACTTGTGCAATTTGTTGTTGTTGTTAGATGTTGGCTTTTTACCAAAATCTCTTGTGTAGGGAACACTTCAGTATCCCATCTGACATGAATTAGTTACAGTGCTTCTTCATGTTCTCTAGGAAGGTGCACAAGAATTAATTCCAATCATGTGTGAAGTTCCCATGCCCACTGCCAAACCTAATCAGATACTCAAATTTCCATATGCAGACTGCTTGCATAATTGAATTGTCCAGATTCTTACTTCTTTCCCCTCAGCTGTGTGTTTTATTTTTTTCTGTCTCTTTTCCCTTACTGAGCTCTCCTCTGATGACAAGGTGGGTGCCTAATGGCAGGGACTGGTGGAATTCCAGGTGCCTGTGACACTCGTGCCCTCTCTCCTGGTCCCTGCTGGAGGTAGGTCTGTCATCAGTGGAGTTTCTGGGCCCTGGCCCACCTGTGTTCACATGAGCAGTGCCAGTTCCCATCTTCTGAGCAGCCTGTACTCTCCAGAGGCAGGAAATAAGGGCCTGCCTGACATGAGAGAGGATGCCATGGTTTCAATATGAACATGCCTCCCCCAAGCCAGAACTTTGCTATAGCTAAAGGTGTTGGCAGAATGGAGAAAAATGAAAAGCCTTGCTGAAATGGATTCTGGAAATGCTGAAATTGGAAGGGGAGGTAAAATCTGCCGATGGTTGAGCCTTTTCAGGGCTTGCCCTGGCCTTCTCCTACTTTCTTTTCCTGGTCTCTTGATTGCTTGAACTGGAAAACATCTGTGCTATGTGACCTCTTGCTGTGGTTCTGTGGGAATTCCCACTGTGTTCCCAGCTTGCCATGTCTCTCTCGCTGCACTGTGTTTTTAGGAGCTGTTCTCAGGTGAGTGTAGGTGGTTGCCCCAAGAGTAGGAGTGGTCACCCCAGCCCAGTGCAGCATCTCAAGCTGCACAGGCAGTGCTTGATCAGAATGCTGGTGCCTGTTTGTACAGCAGGTGGGAGACATTCCATCCTCTGCTGCCTGTGACTGACAGCAAATGGCTCAAGGACTGACTGATGCCTCTAGAGGAATACGTATCCTTGTCTCCTGTACTGAAATGTGCCTGTATTGATTAGGTGTGAAGCTGCTTTGGGGGCACAGGGAGGAGCAGATCCTGGGTCTCTTCTTTCCTGTGTGCATCTGGGGACTAATGATGTCTCAGGCTGTAAGTAGAACTAAGTGGAGGGGAGAGTAAGACACATCCAGTATTTTCAAGGCACTAGATTGAAGTTCCTGATAGCTCTGGATCTCATTTGGCAGCAGCTTCTGGAAAACTGGTTCAAGGAGGAAAAAAGAACAAAATGCTACAAGACACAAACTCAAAAACCCAAACAACCCTAAAAGGTGTAACAGTGGACATGAAAGCTCTTCTCCCACCCATCCTTCACAAAGGGGGAAGGAATTCCTGTGACGTTTTCCCATAGGGGGACGGCCGAGCAGTTCAAGCTGGCAGCAGCATGTGTACTGTACTGAGTGTTTGGTCTTGTCTGCCTCTGTCCTGGTTCCCCTCCCATCCCTCTCTTTAGGATTAGGATTGCTAAACCCCCATAAAAGACAGAAGTAGATAAGCCTGGGGGAAAATATGGGACAGCAACCATCCTGCCCTCTTGCCTGAGAGCGGGAAGAGGTGGAAGGAGGAGGTTTCCCTTAGTGAAAGGTGAGCTTACACACTGAAAGCCAAGGCAGGTTCATGCTCTAGAGATAGTTAGCTGTGCTACAATTTTCCCATCTCAACAGCAGTTTCCCAAATTATTTTACTCTTCCTTTAGCTGCTATCCAAGGTGTTCTAGGCTAAGTATAGGTCTGGTCTGACTGCAGTTCAGCTGCTCTTGGGACTTGCATGCAGAAGCCTCTTTGGCAGGTAGGGTGATGCAAGCAGGGATCCAGAAATAGCCAATCTAAGAGGTGGCATTTGATTTCCTAGCCTTTCTTCCAGCCTTTTTTTACAGATTATTGCTTTAATGGATCAAAACTGTGAAGATATTGGCTAAACAGTGAAACTTTGCTAGCTCATTAATTTTCCCCCACAAGGTTTCTCACAGTCTGTGCTATGCTTCTCAGAAGAGAAAGTAATCTTTATGCCTTCACTTTGTAGCTTGGCATGCTTAATTTACTGGAAGTAGTGATGTTACTAACCATTCAGAGAGGTTTTGGTATTTCTTTGATATGCAAAGGACCCCGGCCCTTGTTCTGGGGCACTAAAACTATAAATGCTATCCAAAAGGGGAGAAAAAGTAATTTGAAAACTTAATCAAACAGCAAGTTTTTTTTATTTTAGTAACACTGGGCTCTAAGAGTGGTTATTTCCAATTTATGGCCTGCAGTACTGGCTACTTCTGCTGGACAAGAGGTGAGAGGGAAAGGGAGAAACTGGCTGGGGAGCAGCTCTGCTGGGAAGGCTGAGCCCTGGTCAGTGTTGTGCCCTGGCAGCCAGGGAAGGCAGCAGCATCGCACATTGCAGTGATGGCAGCACAGCTGGTGAATCAAGGGAAAGGATTATTTCCTTTGCTTCATATCCCCAGAGGACAGATTGTGCAGTCCCTGTGGATTTTTACAGACCCAACTGGATATATCTGTTTGTATTACTAAAACATACCACAATTCTAAAATGAGCTCTCTTTAGAGATTAAAGTCAGAACTGTATGCCAGCATCAAACTAAATTGATATGTATCTTACCCTTGCACTGTTTGTGCTATATCAGTCCCATCAATTTAAATAAATTCAATGGGAGAAATTTATATGCAGAGAGAAAGGTTTTCTAAATTTTCTGATAAAATAAATGGAAAATACAAGGGTCTTAGTTTCAGCTGCAGATTATGGGTAATCTCCACTTCAGAGCACTCTGTTTCAACTGGTTGAAAATTACAGGCTTTAATTACTTCTACCTTTCAAAATGTTTTCAATTCTCAAAAGTTCTTCTGGCATCCTCTTCTGTTTTTAATATTGAATGAATTTGCACTTACCTGTGATAAGAAACTGTTATGACTCTATGTTCATCTCTGTCCCAGCAAGCAGCTGGTCATTTTCAATTTCTTCTGGAGTAAGTAGTTAACATGATTTGACAGCAATTACAGAGAGATGCCATAATTGCACATAGAGAATTTTCTAGAAAGAGCAGTTTTCACAAGTATTAGGAAAAAAATAGTATCCTTAAAATGGAAAGATAGGTAGAATTAGGAATGGGAAATGGACAAGATAGGAAGAAGTTCTACTTCTGTCCCATATGTAGAGTTTGAAAAATGAGTACTGATAGATGAGTGCCCAGCAGTGCTCTGTGTGTCCATGGAGATGCTCAAGACGTTTATGGTCATGTTACATAATTCACCTCCTGCTTTACTGTGTTAGTGCAAAGGTTTAGTGATACAGACCTGCAAAATACATTTTTTACTAAAAGCTTAGTGTGCAGGCTACAGATTATTTAAACTTTGATCCTAAGAAATGTATGGGCAAAGGAACAGAGTAATAGGCTGTTTAGGATCCTATGCCCAATGTTGAGACCCTCATACATTCCAGCTGTCAGTAACATTTGATATTGTTGAAAGCTGTTGGCAGAATTCAACAGGAGGTCTGCTTTCGAATTGGTATAGATCCTGCTTGTCCCTGACGGGATAAACAGAAAAAGGTATCTCAAGGAGCTACCAGTTAGTTCAAATCAAGTAGTTTAATTTTGTGTATCAGTTATTTGGTGAAAGGTGTTTATGGATCCACCAAGCAATCTTTGTTAATGAAGTTTCATAGAAAAACATTTGTCTGAAGAACAACAGTGAAAAAGCAGTGATGGGAGTTAAAACCTTACCGACAGCACGTCATAGGAGGAACACAGTTGCTTCATGCCCTGAAGGTGACCCTGTCACTCAGCAGCCTCTGCTCTCCCCTAGCAGCACTGATCTCTAACACACCTCTTCCAAAATTAAGAGCAGAAGTGATGTACAAGTTGCATTAGGTAGGCAGGGTGGGAGCTTTACAGCTCCTGAATGTGGAAGCACAGTTAGAACAAGGCCAGAGGCTGTACAATATCAGCTGTATATTATAGAGCTATATGTCACTTTTATCTTCTCATATTCTTGTTATTTTTGCTACATACATTATATGTTATAATTACTGTCCCCATTCTTGCTTTCCCCTTTTTTTTCTCTCATAGTTTATTTTTCCACAGTCTTGCACTAAAACACATTCAACTGCTTCCTTCACAGTAATGATTTAAAGGTTTTATCCTTCTATGCTGAAGCAGACTATTTCTGACCAAATTCCAGTCCTGATGTAATAGCACAGATGTCCAGATGTTTCATTATCTGTTAAGTCCAAAAAAAGGCTTTTAATCATTCTTCCAAGAGAAGATTTACTTTCTTGTTTTTTTGTTTTAGATACAACCATCCTCCCTGTTATCCTGGCTTCTAAAATAGATTCTTGCATCCACACTGGATCTGAATGTGCTGATGCTTTGTGCTTAGCAGGTCCTCTCCTATCCACATACATCATTCAGTGATTGTATCAGATCCATTATATAACTGGCATTTTTGTCTAAGTTTTCATTTTTTTTGCTGGTAAAGACAACATTGCTTATTCCCATTCAGGGGACAGATACACAGACTGCAGCTTTGCCTGTGTTAATAATATGTTTTCTCTTTTTTCTTTTTTTTCTTTTGTATATTTCTTAGCTCCCTTTACTCCACCACATTAAATATGAAGTTCTTGTCTTCCGGTGCTCCAAAAGGAACTGTTGTTCTCTCTCCTGTTCTTCACTTCGCACTTGAACATATTCTCAGGTTCCCTCAGGCACTTTAAAAATCTTTAAAAAGTTTCTTTGTCATAATATTTGCCCCAGAAATGATCATGACAAATGACAGTTGCTGTGGATGCTTATGGCTTGTTGTGATGGTTGATATTGTCTCATTATGCCCTTCATGATGGGTTGTTTTTCTGTAGTGCCTGACTTTGCCTCCTCTTCT
Source organism: Drymodes brunneopygia (assembly GCA_013400955.1). Lineage (NCBI taxonomy): Eukaryota > Metazoa > Chordata > Aves > Passeriformes > Petroicidae > Drymodes > Drymodes brunneopygia. Next base: position 85,655 of record VZTZ01033557.1, read on the forward strand.
GCTTTACTGGTAAGAAAAAGTGGAGAGGTCTTCTTGTCCTTTCACAGCATGAAATAGAATGTGGTTACAAGGGGAGTGTCTCAGAACTGTTACCCAATCTGGAAATGGAAGCAAAAAATTACCAGCTGCTGGAGATTTACTTTTTAATCTTACGTGAGAAAGTAAATTTAAATATTAAATTTTATCACAATCATTTTTCCTTTTAAATAATTCTTAAATGGAATTAGGCAATTCCAGTTAGTTAGTTGTCAATATAAAAAGATATGGCTTTTTCTGTTATTTCTTTTAGGAGATCTATCTATTTGATTCTTAATCATGAAAAAGCATCTCTTTCACACCTGAATTAATGTGAAGATCAGAATAATATATGATATTATGTAATAATGTCTTTTACACTTCATGCTATCATCACAGAGTTTTAGAAGGTGTTAAGAAATCGAGACTGTATTTGCTTTGTATTATACCATATCAGCAAATCAGCTTTCCAAAGGCTGAATCTGCACCTCATATTCAGTTTTTATAGTAAAATTAATCTCAGTTCAATGTAATCTTCTTACTCGGCCAGGGCCATTTATGAAATTTACTGAAAAGTTCAAGTTAAGCACTCCTCCACAGAGCCTGCCTCATTTTTCATTTGTTGGAGCTTTGTTTAAGTGCCTGTGTTTCCCTGCAGAGGCCCGGGGATTAGGTACCCTCCATTTGCTGACAGGCTGCACGCAGCGTGGGGATGTGCTGTGCTACTGCTTTCCAGAGACACTGAGCTGCAGCACCTCTGCATGGAGCTGAAGCTGTCAAATGGATGACACAGACTATTTCTGCAATATACTTTGTTTTTTTTTTTGGTAATAAGAAGTACTTAATATCTTGCTTTTTTGACTGTGGAAAGTAGAAAAAAAACCTGTGTGACAGTGGAAAGCCAGACACCATTTGAACTATCCCTTGCTCTGTGTGCAAAGATAGCACTTTGGCTTTCATTCACAATTTGTCTTTATTTAAAAATCTTCAGTAAACTTGCAAGTATCAGTAACTCAGTTCCTTTTGTTTTTACACGTGTACTTTTTTTTCCAGAACTGATGACTGCTGAGGATATGCATATAATGATCCTGACACTGTCTTACACAAAACCAACCAACCATCCTTTCAGAGGCCAAAGCTTCATTTCCAGAGCTACCACGTACTGCAGAATTTCCTTACAGAGATCACCTGTAACTCTTGCACACACCAGAAGTGTGTGTGCTAGATGTTGACATAACCTGATATGTATCTTTGAGATAGCATGCCAAGTTTTTATTACTTAGATTTCTCATTACTTGAGCAAAAATAGGGACTTCAATATGTATGCCTTTCTTGTGGAGAATCCTCTGAGCATATTCTTTGAGGTTAACAGACACACAAACACTTTACATCAAAAAAAGCAAAAAGCTGAATGTGGAATGCAGATGAATGATTCTCCATTTCCTGTTTTGGATTATTGACTTGTGCAAAAGCATCAACTTTATAGCCACTTATAAGCTAAGCAAGAAGATACTAAGAAAAAATAAACAATTTGCTGTTGCTCTGTTTTTGTACTAGACAGTGGGATGCAATTAATAGTTGTCACTGCTGTATTAATACAAACATTTCTGGGGTGTAGCCATAGAGATGAAAGTGAGCTGTTTGTTATTTTTAATATTGTAGATTTCTATAATTTTGTAGTAATTTCAGAAACATTCAATATTCATATGTAATTTAGTAATCCAGAACTAAAATTAAAGGAAGGCGTTCCACCCATTAGTGTGTTATACAGTATCTGCCAGCCTGGAAAAAACTCCAGGTTGGCATATTAAAGTCACTCTCTAAAGTTTTTGATTAGAGGTTTGGTAAGTCCTCCATTGCTTTCTCACTGATGACATCAAAGACTGAATGATTTTAGTACTAAGGCAGAGATTAGGAATCTTTTGTGCTCCCGAGTCCCAAGAGACAGCCAGGGCTCAGGTCACTCAGCCATGTTTGTGTAACACCACTGCTGACACGGGGAACACCTCAGACAGTCCCTCTCCTCCTACAACTACCAACTGAGCAATTGAGACCCTTTGCATTGAATTAGCAATACATTTCACATCAGATATTTATCTATTTATTTGTTTGTTTATTATAACTTAATGTGCATGTGACTTTATATGCTCTGGCATTTCTTTCTGAAGATTGTTACAGTATAAGGAAAAGCCCAGGTAATTTTTGGCCTATTCCCTACAAAATCTTTACAGGTCCACATAAGCTAAACATACTACCTGTTTCCTCAGAAACCAGTGACTGTTAGTGGGAGATAACTGCAAGAAAGATGTGCAGTGATTACACCAGGAGAAATGGTGAAGAATTCAACTTTTACTGCCATTATATGTCCATGTGAGCTCTAGCACATTAGTCTTAATAGTGACCATAAAATGTTCAGCTCATCTAAAAGCACGTCAAAAATATCTTAACCTTAATGTAGAATCCCCTACAAAGTAAAAATGCTATGTTAATTATTTTATTAGCATGTTGCTCCTTAATCTGTGAGGAAAATAAAAGTAAAATTAAGTCCAGTGGGTGACTGATAGAACTAGAATAATTCAGATGAAAATTATGATTCTTGAGAAAAATATACCTCGAATCTTCATCACCTGTGGTCTTAAAATAAAGACTGGATACTGTAATTCATGCATATTTCTAGTCTGAATATAAAATAAATGAGAGGTTCTTTATGTGGGAGACCTCATGAAACTTGGCCCAGAACTGTCTTACAACATTACCATTTTGTTTTGAAAAGGTTTTAAGAAACAGTGGATAGACTTTATAACAGGCTGTCATTAACTCTGTGTGGAATACCAGCACACATCCGCTGCCTCTGCAAACACCACTGATACCTTGAAGCTGTCGAGTCTACTTTTCCCTTAATTTGGGTTGATGTTAAGACCACATCATGCACAGTGGCCCTCTTTTTCATGACAATGGAGTCATACTGGCTTCATTGTTTTCCCATAAACATATAATATTTATTCTTAATTTTTACAGAAATTAGAGCCTCGTTGTTTTTTCTAGCAAGGTTCAGCATTGTGTAAATCAGTAGTTCAGAGCTTTAGGATGAGTTTTGTACTTACCACAGTCTCTCTGTAGCTGTTAGACAAGAATCCAGCTTGTTGGTTAGGTCTTTAAATTGTTTAGGATCTGAAGTCTGAGCTGTAAAATTCGGATAAATCACTTCCCCACCTCAGGAGAGGGATGAGGAGGTGGTGAGTCATGATCAGCACTCGATTAACTGTGACCCTGAAGATTCAGCCTTTAAAGGAGTCAGATATTTTGTAGATCCACATTTATTAAAATAGGTGCATACACCACTTAACAGAGCAAGTGCAAGGTGCTGCTCCTGGGTCAGGGCAGACCCTGGTTATCGGTCCAGGCTGGGGATGAAGGGATTGAGAGCAGCTGCTGAGGACTCAGAGGTGCTGTGGGTGAGAGGTTGCACAAGAGCCAGCCATGGGCACTGGCAGCCCAGAAAGCCAAGTGTGCCCTGGGCTGCATCCAAAGCCCTGTGGGCAGCAGGGGAGGGGGGGATTCTGTCCCTCTGCTCGGCTCCAGTGAGACCCCACCTGCAGGGCTGCATCCTGCTCTGGGGTCCCAGCACAGGAAGGACATGGAGCTGATGGAGCAAGTCCAGAGGAGGCTACAAACTTCTGTTACAAGGAATGTCTAAGAGAATTTGTTTTGTTCAGCCTGGAAAAGAGAAAGCTTTGCTGTGACCTAATTGTAGCCTTGCAGTACCTGGAGGGAGCCCAGAAGAAAGGTGGAAAGGGATTTCTGACAGGGACATGTATTGACAGGACAAGGGGCAATGGATTCAAACTAAAAGAGAGTAGGTTTAGATCAGATATTAGGCAGAAATTCTTCTTGGCAAGGGTGGTGAGGCACAGGAACGGGTTGTCCAGAGAAGCTGTGGCTGCCCCATCCCTGGGAGTGTTCAAGGCCAGCCTGGATGGAGCTCTGGTCTAGTGAAAGATGTCCCTGCCCACGCCAGGGATTGGGACTAAATGATCTTTAAGGTCCCTTTCCAACAAAACCGTTTTGTGGTTCTATGATCTCTTTCTGAAATAAATGCTAAAGGAGAGAATGAAACTGAAAAGACAAATCTAGACTGAGCCATAGTCTACTAATGATGAAGACATGTAAAAAACAGATATAAAAAAGCGACATTTTATTGTGAGGTTGAACTGTAGTGAGGTTGATATTACAGAGCAATAATAAATTGAAAAACTTGAAATGATTACCTGAATAAGGTTTGAAAAAATAATTGCATAAAAGAAAAAAAATGCAACACATAAATTCACAATTTTGTATTTGCTGTGAAATTTTGTGCTGAAATTAAAGCAATAAAAACAGTTCTTTATTTGGGGTATTTTTTACTGCTGGCTGCCACTTGAGAATCTCAGGTACTGCTCTTTTGTGTCTACCAACTAAATGAAAGCGTCACCTTTTTGTTTACTACTCGAGAAGAATAACAAAAGAAGCATTAAGCCTTAAGCCTGTCAGTAAATTGTCTTATGATTTTTTTTTTTGAGAGGGGAATAAAGAGATATGGTCAGGTGTAAACTGGCATTTTACTTTTGTTTTTCTTTTGTACAGCTTCTAATGGGTAAGGTTTTGAGTTAACCAGAACACAGACATCATGTCCTCTGCCATACACACCTTGAAATTCATAGAAATAAAAAGTCATTTAATTACTGGATATAAAAATAGCTCTTCTTCAGATATATTGCTTCCTTGAATTTCTTACAGTCAAATACTTCTTCTGATTGCTGCCATATTAAACACAACACTTGAATTACTGAAACATCTCTATAAATTCTAGGATGAAAATTTAACGTAATTCTGACATTAATTAATTCTGATCCTGTGCTTTGCATTTGCTCTGTTTCTTTAACTAAAAATTACTGTCTCTATGAATGATACCTTATGAATTATTTTCTTTATCTCTACTGAAACTGTAGTTACATCAGATCATTATTTGAAAGTCTCAGTCACAGCTTAAGAATAGAGCAGAAGACTGTAAATAGCAAACCCTACACATTCCTAATTACTTTGTTGTATCTACATCATAGGATTTAAAGACCTTAAGCTGTACCTGTGTTAGTTGCAACATCTGCTTTGTGAGAGACTTTTCAAACAAGTAAATTCAAACCTGGTATAAATATGCAAAATTTTACATGATGTAGTTTGCTTAGAGGTAGGTTCAGATCAGTTTCTTCCTGCGATAAATTTCTCATTTTATGAAGTACAGTAATATTTGCTGTGGTGTCACACACATGGTGATAAAAACCACTATAAGAGATAAAAAGCACATCTTTGCTGAAAAGTGCCTATGTTAAAGTGATGTGTACAGCTTTTTGGTAAAAGGTATGATAGCTATTGGGAAAATCTTCCTTAACCTTTAGTGAAAGATCTTAGATATCCGAGAATCATTCTGTTGGTGAAATATCTATACTGTGTACATTTTATCTCATTGTTCTAAAAATATATAAAACCCACACAGGCTGATAAAAGTTGCTGTGAAGCAAACAAACAGGTGAAGATGTGGGAAATGCTGCCACTCCTCAACGGCCTGCCACTGATAAAACAGGCGTCATGAATTTTCACAGCACAGTGGCTTTGTGCTCCCTGATAGAAGTTTAACTTCTGCTCTATGGATTTTGTCTTAAAGCACAATTTATTACTCCCAAGAATTTATGATTCCCACGATGAAGACTGTTTCTCCACCTGGGCTCAGTATTAGTTGTATCAACACCTCCCTACTGGTAGCGCAGCTCCCCTGCCCATCAGACATTAAATAACAACTCACACTATCACTGCCAAAAGTGGTACACAAATCAGCAGGATTATCACCATTTCTTACTGCAAAGTTAGCAAACAAAAAGAAGAAAACATGCAAGCTTCAAACAGCTTAATAAAGGGGAGCAAGTTAAAATAAATATAAATGCAAGAGCTGGGGAGAAAAGCAGATAAATCCCCTCATGTTGACAGGGAGCAAGATGTGTGCCAGTCTGTGCCAGGAGAGGGAAAAGAATAGCAATTATTTAGGTACACACAAAAATAAAGTAGTATTTCCCCCTCACTCACCTACAGCAGTAAATAATGTACTTTAAAAAATTCTGCCTCTGTTCAGAGCCTTAAACTACCTTTCTCCCGTGGTTAAAAACTGCCCTCACAAACCCAGGAAGGTGAGACAAAATAAGTTCCAGTGTGAAACGCCTGAGCATGTTCCTTCCAAGGTGAGTATTCTTACTGAATTCTGTGGGCTACTTTTGTGTTTAAATGTGTACTCCAATATTTTGATAAATTGAAGTGTGGGTCATTCAAAGTTATATTAATAATTTCTATTCCAGTAAACTCTATGTGCTTGGAAAAAGAAAGTTAAAAAACATGCAGCAAACATTTTAAATAAATGCAGTTAAAGCTGTATGAAACACAACATTAAACAGTAATAATTTCTGTGATTCCAGCAATGTTTTTCCAAGGGGATGTAGCTCTAATTTTGCCTGCTATTCAGTATAGTATTGGGAGGACAATGAGCATTTTCTTGAAATTTGACTTCAGTTGCATGAGTGGGGCTCTTCTGAAATTTCCCAAGTGACAGTAAGATCCCAGTCCTTGTGTAACTTGGAACTGAAACTCCTGAGATGCTGTAAAGTAGGCACAAACTGAGGGAGGCATGAGGAAAATGTCAGTTTGTCACTCTGCAATTTCAGCCTTACCCAAAACAAGAAATAAAAGAATCACAGTCCAGACACTGTTCAGAAAAGGCTCAACATAGTAACTTTCTCATCTAAACTAACTCCTGTATTAGTAAGGAAAAATGCAGGTAATAGTGGTTTTAAAGGAATTCATCAATATTTAGAAAAAAGATCATTGTTATCATAGGAGACATTTAAAACATGTGGCTTCCTTTCAGCAAATAAGAGAAGTTTTTGTTCTTCACTAAATATTTAATCAGAACAGATAAAAAAAATTCTGCAAAATCTCCTTCAAGCCACTAGAGGATGAGTACTTCTCCATCAAAATTAATAGTTAAGCTGTAATGTAGCTTATCTAAGCCACACTAATAACCTATTAGACTGGTAATACAATCTAAATCCTAGTAAGTGTAAATGAGGGAGACAGCTTGAATCCTTATTGAATACTAAGATTAGTAATTTGTTTATGGAAACATGACTATAAAAATATTTAAACTATGCATATTGGAATATTAATATGCATAAAAAGAAAGCGCATTTCAAAAATCACTAGCTAATTAGGTAAGCACAATATTTTCTGTTGTAAAGTTAAATATTTCTATACGAAAATAATGCAAACATTGCTTATATACTCTGTAAAAAGCTAAGAAAATTATGTAGGTATGGATAATCTGACTCAGAGCACTGTGTTATGTCCTGCTTGGTTGGCTGCACTGGTTGACTAACTTATTTTTAAAGTTGTTCTTTTCTGCAAATACCAGGCTACTCCACCAGCAGAATTCATTGTCTAGTATAGCTGTAGTCCTGAAATCCTGTTTTCCAATGCTTATCTAAAATGCCTTACTCCTAAGAACCCTCATATATAGACCAGAATTATCGAACCTTTTGGGGTCACAGGAACATCTGGGAAATAGAGTCACTACATAACTGACTGTTGAGCCACCTTCTTTGTTAGGAAGATCAGTCAGCGGCTCAACACAATTAGCATGAGCGAGGAGCAGAGCTTGAGCTGAACGGAAGACGGGTCAGGTTCGAGAGGAGAACATTTTTTCAGATTGTCTGGTTTTGAAGATTTGTTCTGTAAAATTTTTAGAGAACTGGCCAAAGCTTGTTAATAATAAGTATCTTCGATAGCCTCTGTGGAAGGGTGAAGTCCTCCGAGTCTGAGAAAGGACAAAACCTCTTTTGAGAAGGAGGACAGAGAGAATTACAGCCCTGCTGCTTTAACAGCAAATCCCAGAGCAACCTGGGACATATGCAAGTTATTTCAGAGCACTTGGAAGATAACAGGGAGACAAGTAGCAGCCTCTGTGGACTTACCAAGAACAAATCCTATCAAATGTAAATGGAGTCGGTTGGAGCGAAGCGGTCACTGCAGAGCCCGGGCCGCAGCCGGCGCGGAGGCAGCAGAGGGAGCCGGAGCGGCACCGAACGCGCTGCGAGGAGGGGACGGGACTGGGGGATGGAGGAGCAGAGACAGCTCCTGAGGAGCGGGGCTGGGGGATATGGAGGAGCAGAGACAGCTCCTGAGGAACGGGGCTGGGGGAT
>VZTZ01033557.1:95130-225448 GCA_013400955.1 Drymodes brunneopygia
GGTGTCGCGCCCCCCCCGCCCCGCGCGGCCGCTCCCGGCTCCGATCCCGGCTCCGATCCCGGCCCCGTGGGTACCCGGGTTGCGGTGCCCTCGCCGCTTCCCGGGCTTGTCCAGGGGCTGCCGGCCCTGCGGGCTGTGAGCCGCGCCGCGGGCTGGCTCCCGAGCCGGGAGCGGCTGCCCCGGGCGTCAGACGGAGCGGCTCCGGGCTCCGGGCTCGGGCGGGGTGAAGGAGGATGGGGCTGGAGCTCAGCCGGTGCCTCCCAGGTTAATGTCAGTACTTCAGCCTCCCCGCCAGACCTCGCAGGTTATTTAACACTGACTTACTGACAGGGGAAAAGGATGGTCCTTGGAAGCGGATGCTGTATTGCATTGAATGCTAATCCTTACATCGTGTCTCCAGTGGTCATCTTCATAGGCTAGGAGTGCCCGCTCCCACGTTTCGAATGCCTTTTGAACTGATCTTGATTTCTGAAAGATTGGAACGCTCAGAGTAGGGATAATGATCTAAAATACAGAGCGGCACAAGCAGTATCTTTCTAATGTGCTTGGTCATATTGGGACCTAATGTAATAACATATTTGAATTTAATTACTGTAACGTGAAATAGTAATTTTTTTTTGTCCCTACCATTAAGGATGGCAGTTTTTGTTATCATATTAAGAAATGCACAAACATTCAGTTTTGTCTATCTCCGGATAAGGAAAAGCAGGTGCAGGTACACAGAGGTTTGTTTCCTGCATATATCTTTGCCGGGGTACTTTCTGTGACAGTGGAGTACAAAAGGCTCCGTGGATTGACGACCATTGCTTTGTCAGTGCTCTCGCTTGTAAGTGCCTTTGACATAGAAGCAAATGACTTCAAGTAATTTCAGTCTGCTTTTTAGGCTTTGTTTTCTCGTTCCTTTGTCGTATAGTATCTGAACCATACTGAATAGATGAAAGAGATAATACGTTTACTGAAGACTTAATGTGTAGTCTAGTGTAAGAGTCATTGTAAAGTACGAGCGCCATGCACGGAGTTCTCTGCTTGCCTTGAAATGCCTCAGCTGGTTCAATGTAACAATGAAAGTGAAAATATTTACACTAATGAGATTCTGTGAAATCGGGGAGATGAAAGTGGATTAAATAGATTTCTCTTTGGCTAATTTTAGATCTTGTCTTAGGAGTTTACTATGCTTCTATCTCTACAAAGAGAGAAAGAGAGCGCTGTGTGTTTGCCTCTGCACGTTGCTGTTAGACTTAAGTGTCTGAGATCGGTGACTGAAAGATTAATGACCCTTTGAAGACCTAGTAAAATGTAACACTTGCTGCCATCACACCTCCTGTGAAGTGTTGTGCCTAGGGATCTGGGTTTAATTGTTTTCTAATAAAAGACATAGGCAATGTTTTCATAGCAGTTATGCATTTTGTTAACTAATAACAGGAGGCTTATGGTGTTTTACATATACATATATTGCTTATTTTTATAAAATACTGAGTAATGATCCCTGCAAGGAATACTGATAAAGACATGAGTGCCACTTCTAGCTATCATGTCAGCAGTTAAAGTGTGGATATCAGGTAGTTCTGAAAAGTTAATGTGGTTTTGAAATGTAACTTTAACTGGAGACCAGGCAGGGTTTTCTAAAGGTATAATACAAACACAGTACACCCATCTTTGAGGTTTTGCTCATTTTATCAAAATAGGGAATAAATAAGCATTGTACAAATGCATTACTTCGTGTGTTGCTCTGTCATTCAGATACCTCAGAGCTTAACAGATGTGTAATGGCTTAAACTTCTACAAAGAAAAGTCATGTTTTCTAATTCAGTGACAATAAATAACCACAATGACTTAAAAATAACTAAGGATTTTTTTTTCACGGGCCATTACAGGTTAGGAGAAAACTATTGGCTGAATCAGGGTATCACTGGGATATATCTAGATATGGGTTTTTGTCTTAGTGCTGCAGTCGTTACTGAACAGTTGGACTTACAGAAGGAAATGCCAAGAGGGGAAGAAAGAATAGGAATTATTGTCTCTAAATACTCATATAATGGAAAGTAAATTTGGATTTTTGGAATTTATGGTGGAGCTGGAGTTCTTTGGGAACTCCCACTTCCCCATAAAAGATAGTTACTTTCATGTCCCTTCTTATAGTGAAGACAACATTTCAATGATTCTGCTCAGATGTGTCGAGATTTTAGAATGAAGACAAAATGTTCTCAATGTGCCTGTGAGTCAGCTGGGCATGGTGAAGTTGATAACGCAGAAAGATTGCTGGGAGTCAAACTTGGAGACTGCACATCGATTTTACCCCTGAAGATTTTACTGTAACTGGTTTTGATGCATCTGTGGATGCTGGTGCTGGCATGGGAAAAGAATAAAACTGACATCACATACACGAGATACTTCTAAAAGTCTGGAGCTTTCCTATCACCAAGTGATGTATTTTACTGAGGCAGGCCAGTTCCATGATTTCATGTTGTAATTGCTTTAGTAACTCATTATTTATTTAACAACAGAAATTACAGGTCCTTCTAGTGCATTCATCCAATGAATTATGCATTTGTATATATCTCACATTATTTATGGTTTGAATATACTTTGCTTTGCAAACCTCAGACTTGTTTTGTTATGAATTGTCTGCTCCCCCATTGTGGGACATTGCTCTAATTTACCTCCATTACTTTTTGCGGTTGTGAATTTTTTCCCACTTCTCTTTACAAGACTTCTAGTCTGTAAAAGACATAGAATTACTCTGTTGAAGTATCTTAAACTTTGGTCTGAGCAAAGAAATCACATGTGTTCCCAAGGAAATTGTACAAAAATTATAAGGAATTCAACTGCCTTTTTTCTGTGGGAATTTGAAATTGGCCACTTCTCAGGTTTACACTGAGAGAATTTGATGAAATAAACTGAAATGAACAGATATTAAAGTTCCATTAACTTTATAATCCCTAAATTTTTATTTGTGTTTTAAAAGCAATCTTTATTCTACTGGCTAAGGTAATGACTACTCTGTTATTTTTAATAAGGTGTAGAATCCAATAAAATAATTTTTCTTGACCAGGGAAGTTGTATGTATAAATTAATTTGTGTTAGTGCCTCATGAAATAATTTTAGAGACATAAGGTACAAAGCAACTAGTTGGGAGATGAAAAACCTTCATGATCAACTTGTAATTTGCTTAAAAATACAGAATTGGAACTTAGCTAATTGCATTGAATTGCATAACGTTTATTTGATCCCATGCTAGTGCTAGTCTCATTAAAAGGCTATCACATGAAGAAATGTTAAATTATTAATGTATTTTAAAATACTGTCATACATGCTTTGTTTTAGTTACTTGTTTGTTTTTTTAATTTTATTTTTTTCTCTCTCTCCTTTGGTTGATAATTTTCTCTTGTTCTTTTACTTTTCTGCTTTTTATTATGTTTTTAGTTATTTTACAGATTGTCAGTAATCAAAACTAGAAAACAAGTAGTATCCAAGCATACTGAAGCAGCACTGACTTCGCAGCAGCTCTCTTCTATCCAGTCTGATTAGTGATGACTGAATGTTCCACTTCTGAGCGTGACGTGGTAGCCACTGGTGCAGTGCAATTTTGAGTCACTGTTCAAGTTATTCTTTTAGTAGCAAAGAGATCTCTTTGGTCTGGGGGAGGACTTGTTGTGTTTAATGGTTGTATTTCCACACCTAGGACAGAAAATATTTTTTAGGTGTCATTGTGGAGATCTCATTTAAAATAGAATTCTAGAAAGATATAGACTGAATTTTAAAAAGTCAAGGAAGGAACTGATATTAGAAAAACTGGACAGTAGATTATTTTAAAAATTTTGTTCTTAGAATTATTTTCATAATGTTTTAAGTTATTTTTTACTTCCCCTCCTGAATTTCTGCCTGATTGTTCTTCTTCATTCCCTCCCTTTTGTTTTGTACATTTGAAGGCCAGATGAATTTATTCTTACCTTTGATCATAGTATTTGAATGTTTGTAGACTTTAGTGCAGTGATTTCAGGTTTTTTTGTCCTTTGACCCCTCCTTTTGTATTTTCATCTTGTGTTGGGTTTTTGCTTCTTTTTTTTTTGAATTTTTTTTGGTCTCAGTAGATTTCTAGTTATGTGTTTCATGCTGAATGCAGAAATCCAGAGTTAGCAAACTGCTGCAGGGAGAAGGATTGTTTTTTCATAGCTCACTGGTCTAATACTTCAGCATGAACAGTAAGAATTTCATTGGCCAGGTTATTTCAGGTTGCACTGGACAGTGCTGTGTAAAAGGACATCCTTTAATCTAACTGCTAAATCACCTTGGTCTCAATATCCTGATTAATTCCTCACATGATCCTGTTTTCTATTAAGTGCTGACATCCCTTCTGAAAGGTCTCTAATCCTTAAATTCATAATGAATTCTCTAGTACATTTAAAATGCTATTTTTCCCATTCTGTACTCACTAAGGAAGGGTATATACTTAGATTATGTAGTTATTGTGATTAAAATGTTTTGTGACGTGAGCACTCTGCTCTTTTGCCTTTAATAACAGTAACATGTAGAGTTAACAGATGACCTCGAATTTTCTTTTATTTGGATGTCCTTTAGCCTGAGTTTTGAGATACCATGTTGTTTCATGCTGACTAGGTCTGCTCACTCTTGCAGTACTTTCAAGATGCAGAATTTAAATATTTGCACTGATGAATATACTGTGTGTGAGAAGAGGCTGTGAGAGCTCAGTTTGTTTTTCTGAGAGGCGAGTAAGGAGGATCCAAGACCATTCTCAACCACCTAATAGATGGTCATAGAGAACAGGAGCAAGATTTTTCCCAGATGTGATCAGTGAAAGGAGGAGAGGGGACATACATATTTTAGTAGAGGAAGTCCCAGTTAAATCTGAGGAAAAAAATTCCTCGCAATGATGGTAATCAGACACTGGAATAGGCATTTAGAATGGTTGTGGGACCTTCGTCCTTGGAGATTCTGGGCTTGAGTGGCCAAAACCCCAAGCACCTTGGCCTGAGCGGGGCCTGGAGCAGAGAACTCCCTCAAGTGCCTTCCAGTCTAAACCATTCTGTACACACATACCCCTGTATATTTTTTTCCCATTAGATTTTGCACTTGCCTATTGCTCTTGTCCTATTCCTGCCTCTCCTCTGCTGCACTTTTGAATTATTTCTCTGTTGTTATATATGTCTATTTTACACCAAGTCTAGACCATACCTGGATGCTGACAAACTTTCTGCCGTGCAAGCAGGACTCATAAGATGGCAATTTTACAGTTAGATATCTGAAAAATATTTGGTATGATTTTCAGGACACTTAGTTTACATCTCCTTTAGTCACAAATGACTATATTCACATTTCGCAGTCATTGTTGAGGTTTTTTTCAATATACAGTTGTGTGTCATATGGAACTTACGGGTGTAATTTGTTTTCTGAGAGTTTTTGTGGTCTGCAAGTGCAGTGTTGTTCAGGTACCTCATGAACTCTGATCTCCAGGGTTGCAGTGGTGCTGATGAAGTTCTGCAGTGTGGCAATGTGTGGTGTCAAATAGCACAGAAGAAATAGTTCATCCAGTTTATTTTAGCTGTTATAACATCTGGTTTCTCTAAGTGTAGTAGAAATGTATTTCCAGTGAGAATTTTAAGCTTTTCAAATTAGCATCTTGCCTTGAAGCATATAATGTGAAAACACATGAGTAAGAGACTATTCAGCAGTTTCCTAAGCAAAGAATTGTGTTGTGATTTTTGCCATGGGATCTTTACAAATTTATTGTAAGTATCTGTAGACTAAAACTGGAATAATGTAATAACCCAAACTGTCTCAGTTATATAAGAAGTTATTATTTAGGTATCACCTACACACTGACCTTTGTGAATCTTTGTATTGTCTTTTCCAGTGTCCCAAAATGCTCTCTTTAAATTTGTTAAAAATAATTCTTTTTAAGGGCCAGTCAGGTCCTTACATATGGTGCAAACTTTTTGGTTCTGAAAAATTCCACCATATAAATGAAAGTTTCTCGTGTTGGCTTTCAGTAACTTTTTTGTGGTTAGAAATTGCAAAAAGCTGGATCAGGTGTAAAGTAACTGAATAATAGTAGAAGATATGCTATGCTAAGATGCTTCAGTTTTTCATATCCTGTATTTTATTTCAGTTTATGCTCTTTGATCTAGGAGAATCACTTTGCAATGATATCTGCTTAAAAACTATCATTGTTTTACTTTCCTTTGAAATGATCTAACTTGGTGTTGTCATGTGCACGTTGCGTAGCTCTGGAACACATCTTTAGTGTAGCAGGTTCCCAATACAAGTGGAGTTGTACGAGTTGATTCAGTGGTACAGGAGGCAGGATTGCTCTCCTCCTTTCAAGGGCTCCCAGAATCTCGTACATGGTGCCCTTCTGAGAAGTACTCGTTTGAGATCAGTATTTTCAGAAGTGACATTTAGCAGGATCTCACTTGATCACAGGGTCATGAGTCTAGAAATCTTAGAAGGTGATGAATTAAAATTAAAATTCTGTTTTAATAGGCAGATACGGGTCTGCTAAAAAAAGTGTTCACTTGACCACAAACACAGGTTGGTTGGTTTTTGGTTTTGCAGTTGCTTTTGATGCTCTCACAGCTCACTCTGTTCTTGTTAAATATCAAACCCCTGTGATATTTTGTGTTACGTTTGTGTTCCAATTAATCCCACAGCTTAAATGCATGGAAAAAATAGCTTCGCTAGTTTCCATTTTCTGTCTTTCAATTTAATTGCATTCCCCTGTTGTATTTTTCCCTTTAAAAAATTAATTATTCCACTCTTCCCTCTCTATTGGCATATAGTGAATATTTTTCTTTTTGCAATGTCCCGTCTGAACTGAATAAATTCAGTTAACGATACTCCTGTTGTTTGTTGATTAATCTAAATAACATTTTTGTGCAATGCTAAATCCTATTTTTATGTATGCTGAGAGGTTACCTGTTCTCTTGACAAGTGCACTAGAGGGAAGGCTTCAATAATATTAATAATTTTTTTTGTGTATACTTTTGGTTGAGATGGTAAGCTGAGTTCAGCAACCTCCCTAGTGGTATGGTGATCCCCAGATGAAAGGATCCAAATTTCCAGTGCATTCGCATCAGTTGAAAGCAATTTTTTTTGGCAAAAGTAGGGCTAATTGCATTAAAATTTCTTAGTGGCCTTTAAGTCAAAATCTGAAGGTAAAAGCAGTTTAGCATGTGCATTCGACACTGTAGAGCATTGTTTATTACAAGTCTTGAGTTGGTTTTTAAAGAAAAAAGTTGTTTTATTCAGCTTTTTATTTCGGTATAGTTTTTCCAATTTATATGTAACTGGAATAAAGTAAACTTCAAAATTAGTGTCCTCTGGAGTGAAAATTTTCATTTGTCATTATGAATTCACAAAACATAAAACTGTAATTGTATTATTACAAAAAAGATCTTAAACTGTGATTCAGTTGTAATTTTCCAACAATTTTGTAATAAGAGAGAGGCACATCAAAAAGACATTGAGAAAGTAATGTTTTCTTGATAGGAAAACTCTTTAATTTTTCCATTGACTGAGTCCAATCTCTTACAAAGAGGCACTCATGCACCCAAAAGCTGATTTGTGTGCTGCATGTGGAGCCTGTTTGAGTTTAGCAATACATATCATTGCCCTATATTATTTTTTCAAGTTCACCTTGGTTTGCTTTACAATAATACAGTATTTTTAGTATTATATTCTGGTGTAAACCTGGAAAAGTAGCTGTCAATTCTATAGAAAGGTCTGGAATTGATACATAGTGACTAGGAATGGGGATATCAGGATTTGGTGCTTGCAATTCTCACTGCCTTGCCGAGCCATACTGGCCTAAAACTCATAGAACTTCTTACTTACATTTCTTCTCTATAAATTCAGTTAATCCTGGGTGTTCAAAAGGTTAATCTGTGAATACATATGAAGGCTCTAAGAATGCTGAGTGAGAAGCACTTTATAAGGAAGCATAGTATTGAAATGTCAGATTCTGAATTACACATGAGTGATCCTATCAGGATATATTTAAATTGTAATGAAAAAGGCCTCCTTATTAAAGAAAAAAAATCAACCACTTGGACTATTTTTATATCTGGCAAATATTCCGTCTAGCAGTTTACAGATTAATTTAGTTTCATAATGTTCTTTCCCACTGGAAACAGGGCAATATATCAATGATCAGTATTTCAAAGACTCCTGTAGCAAAGGTGTTTGTGAACAAGGTGCTCTTGAATAAGGTAAGAACAGAATTCAAATTGACTGTGAAAGTAGGGTTGTTTTACTGAGATAAGGTCACTGAATGTTAATGATTTTGAGAACTTTGTTGTACCTCTGTATTAGTTGCAACAGCAACTGTATTGTCAGTTTGAGAAGACTTTTGGGTAGCTGTAGGAGCAATTGCTGTAAAGCAAGTAACAAGATATAGTTCCTTTTCTTTCCAGCAAACCTCTCTTTCAGCCTAGGTAGCTCTTATCTGGTCCGTTGTGCTGGATCTAATAGAGCCAAAGCTTCTTGTCAACAAGTGTCCAAGAGAAGGAATAACTTCAGGCACCCATACCTATTCTGAATAAACTCTGATTCTTTGGGAGGAAGACCCATATGTTTGGGTGGATGTATGTGGTATAATGTTCCCTGAGTGTTCAACATGCAATTTAAAGATGTGCAGATTATGTCACAAGAGAGCAGAAGCTATTCTAGAATGTTGTTCCCTTCTATGAACAAATAGTACTTGGCTCCCTGATAACAAGTTGAGGTAACTTTATTTATAAGCTAGAGAAGGCAGAAATAGATAGTACCCCAAGAAAGATCAGTAGACATGGAAAGATTTGAATAACCTGGGATGGACTTCTTGTTCACTTTTATACAAACAGGAAGAGTCTGAAGGTAGTCTTGTGACAAGGGCAGTCCTTTAAAAAACCAGCATCAGTGAGACAGTTAAATTCTTCTGGGCATCACCTATTAATCAAATCATGTGGCTAAGGAAAATAAATGGACAATTTTTTTGTAATTTTCCAGACTTGGTATGTTGCTGTGATCTCCCTTTGAAATATATATTAGTTGTGTTTGTCCATAAGGACAGTAACTATCACCAAGAACCACATGACAGTTCTTAGGTTTCTTATTCAACTTGACTGATTTGTGCATTCAATTCAGCAAATCTGTACAAAGTCATGCAAATTTTATTTATATCTTTGCTCTAAAGGTGATGTATGGTTTCTTCTGCTGAAGAAATTAAGCAAATTCTTAAATATCTTTATCAAAATCAAATTAGTGAACGAATTTTTGTAATGGCTAACCAAAACAATTTTTTTTAGGTTTCACACACACCTAGTAGTCTATTAATAACTTGTGATTGACTATATACTTGTACTTCTATTGTAATCTAATTTTCAGAGAAATGTAACTGTTTTCAGACAAACTTAATGTTTCAGAACATTAAAGAGAAGGAAGATGGTGTGTAAAAGTCAAATAATAAATTATGAGCTAAATGCCTTTTGTGTTGAGATTTCTGAATCTGCTGTCTGGTGGCAAAAGAGTTTTCTGGCATTTATTGTAACTATGGAACACCAAGGTTGTGTTCTTGTATGTGGGGATCTGAGAAACTTTCTCATTTGAGAATGTCTTTGAGTTTCAGGGAGTTGGGTTACACGAGGTTCACTGACATAGGCAGGGTCTGTAAGATCAGATACTTGATTAATTCTTTTTAAGGCTACAGCGTACTGTGTGGTGATGGCATATGTGACAACTGAAGAAAATGGTGTTGAGTCTCCTGGGAAATTAACATGTTTAATTGAAGGAAGGACAAATTGACTTAATTTACATAACTGTAATAGACTCTAATGTTAAAATTTGTCTAACTACTGCCTTTTAAAAGTAATGGAAAGGTACTGAGTTGATATTGCAGAAATTCTTGATAATCTTTCTGAGGGTTTGTGGGGACCTGGCTTGTACAGAAGATTCTATAAATGTGGAACATCTTTAGAAGGCTGCTTGGGACTTGACTGTGATATCACTAAATGCTGATGTAAACTTATAGTCATTTCTTTGTCTATGAAAACAATAAATGTAAGTTTAGAAATTGTTATTCCAGTAACCATTTGAGCTTTGGTTTCTTGGAATCTACCAAAGAAATTCTCTAAGGTGAAAGAATGCAGGAACAAGGTCAGCTGTGCCACTTGATTCCAAAACACCCTTTTCCCCAGTTAAACATCTTCCCCTGCAATCATCAAATTTCAACTCTTTCTGCAGGTGAGTGACAAAGAATGGATCAATAGTTACAGTGATTCTGCCTTTTCACAAAGGCCTGCTTAAGAACAGCAGGATAGATCTATCAGTTACAGTTTGCTCTCTGATTATCAAGTCCTGCTGGTAGTAGTGTGTAGCAAATCAGGGTACGGCACAAACTTTGCTGTGTTTGATTTAGGAACATGGAGGCTTTTCTGTTAATGTAACGTTAGTGAGTGATTTAACCATATTTTATGTTTACATGAGACGTAATGTAAATCATTATACTAATCAAGGGTATATTGAATAATATATATAATAATTGAAGGGTACTCTGGAATGACAGCTTTGCTAACAAACCTTAGTATGTGACATGCAGCAAACACAAGTGTAGCATCTTAGTTATTTTTGCATGATGTATGTGCTTTTCACTTTTTAAATCAGTACTCCAGCATTTTCCAACTTCAGATTTCTAGTTCAGAGGACACTTTTCTTTTCCAAGATATGTTTGCATCCAGCTCCATTCTGTATCCTCAGATTTTCTAAGCTCTTTGCCTATGGTGTGGAAGTTCACCCCACTTGGAGGTTCTTGGCACTAAGCAGGACAGTTCTGTGAAGTCTTGAGAACTTCAAGTTACCCTGGCAGTCTTATGGCTTTGAAATTCTCTTATTGACTTTGAGAGTGGGGCTGCAGCTGAGTGCTTCAAGGGGCAGCATTCCCTGATCTTGGAGCAGAGCATTAGTGCTGCAGTAGGCAGGCAAAGTGTCTGTCAGTAACACATCTGTGATTTGGCCTCCTCTGATCAGAGGTACCAGCACAAAACTCATTTTAATCAATGAATTGTCATTTTCTGATAATCCCTGTGTTCAGCTAGAAGTTTCTATCACTTGTGGTGTCTGGAGAGAAGAGTACCTGAGTATTTAATGGTGTATTGATTTAGATGTTAACCTTGCCATTACCTAATCTAATTTTGGAGATAACTGTAAGACTGTTGAGTACCAGTTGTTGATCTGCACAGTTTATTTTTCCCAGTCTTTTTTAAAATAACAGAGGTGAGGTTTTCTGTTTTTCAAGGGAATTGTAAAGGTGTTAGGCTGATTGCTGATCAGGCTGAGCTGATGAAACTTGTATCCCTCATTTTAGAAGAATTTGCTTTCTTTCTAAAGACAATAATGTCAAACCCAGAGGGAACCAAAGTTGACGTAGGGATGTTTCAGTGGAGAAATTAATTTGCAGTCATTCTACTGCAATTATGGATGAGTAGAATAACAAGTCATTCATAGTCTCTTTAAACCTCATGAAATAAGTGGGATGAAGATGAGTATGGCATATGATGTTGTGTGTTTGAATTTCTTTAGTTAAGATGTGAAATACAGGCAGCATTGGGGAAAAAACCGATAAAAGTTAAACTTCATGAATGACTTTTAGGCTTGTGTAACAGATCAACTGAAGTGTTTGCCATTGATATTCATAACAGAGTGAGGAAATCAATACATTCAGGCTTAATCACAAAGCACTTGTGTCTGTGCTCTGCAGTTTGACAGTTCTAGAAGCTTTGATTTCATGTACAAAATACGCTCTGAGCAAGGGAAACTTGCATTGCTGCATTGGCTGGTTTGGAAAGGGAGAACTGGGCTGGGGCCCTGGTCTGGCATCTACATCCACAGCAGTGCTGCTCCTGAACCACAAAGCTGCCCTTGCCTTTGACCTTCACAGGGTTTGGAATACATTTGAGGGCATTAGCTAGATGAATAAATATGTACTTCAAACGGCCATTAGAATGCAATCTATTTGAAATATTTTCTAGATATATTTTCCTGTTTTTCCTCTACCTTTATCAGAATAACATCTGTTCGATTCCCAGTTTGTTTGATGCTTAGGCATCTGTTCACTGCAGTTGCAGGAATGTAATTTCTGTAGCTTCTGGTGTTGTCTTTTAACTGTGAGCTGCATAAATAAAGTTGGCTTCCAAAAATAGTTTTTATTTTCTTCTTAGACAAAGAGGATTTAGATGCTGAAAAAGTCTGATAGCTTCTTTTCTTGCTTGACTTGCATTTCAATGGCATTGTGGGATTTTCATTTCAGTACTGTCAGTTCTTTAAGTATAACTAAAGGATAGTTGGTTTGAATTTTCTATGTCTCAGCTAGGTGAATTCACATAATATATCAGAGAATTTGACTGTTGGCCTTTCCTTTGGCACCTGCCTGTACTCCAGGTCTGAATAAATGCGTTAATGATGCTGCATAGTGTTCCAGGTGTCCTTAGCACTCTCACAGGTATGAAAAGATTATGAGTTTCTCTGGTCCTATTATAATGTTATATACCATTGTTCATGTGGATACAGCAACTCAAATTATTTTTAGCCATCTCTATGGATTTTTGAATTTTGCTTCTTTCTTCATTGTTCTTTAATAGAGAAGCAGACATTGTTAGACACCTGCCATAGGATTTCACACAAATAGAAATATTCAGAACTAATTTTTGGCATCAAGGTATGAATTGGGATATACAAGAAGCAGATAATTTAGAGAAAAACAGTCAGTTTTCATTGCTGATGAGTTTCCAAACATAATAATAGTATTTATTCTCCTTTCCTTTTTTTTTGTGGCAGCAAATCGGATTTGCATTTCTATAGTGAATGCTAGAGAACTAACTAGAGTGATCCAATTAGCTCTCATTTACTCCTATTAGACAAATTATGGACTTATCATAGGTAAAATATTTTTGCTCAGCAGCAGTAACCTCAGCAGTGACTTACCAGCTAGAAATATTGTCTACATTTTAGTTCTGAAAAATTTAATAAAACTTGCTTAATGCCTGACAAATTTAGTAGATCTCCCTGTTTTTGACTATCTTCTTAACCCTGTCTTTCACTTAGGACTTTCACTTACGACTTTCAGTTATGACTGTTAAGCAATGCTGTTATTTCAGAATGTATTTAGGTCTTTAGCTTTTTTAGATCTCATTTCTGCTTTGGCCAATAACTAATGTGGAGACGACATGCCTATTTGCTGAGGTCATAGTGCATAGTCATCTACATCAACTTGGAAGTGTGAATGGATTGCATCTTTTATTATTCCAGATCAAATGAGAAGATTCTTCTAGAAAAGAAGTTTATCTAAAATGCCTTTTTGTGAAATATGTTGGGAGGCAGTCTGTTGTACAGTTGGCAACAGAAGAAACACGTGGGTTTTACAGTAGTAGTTGCATTTCTAGGTAGTACCGACTAAAAGGGGTTGCCTTTTTTTATTTTTCTGTTTTTATATGTTACTAAAGACAATTAAGGATTTGTGAAAAGGGTTAACACCCTTGAAGGTTTACAGGACAAAGACATGGTTAATTATCTTTTTCCACCCCAGGGAAAGGAATGAAAAACAATTTTACAAGTGCAAAACAATCCCGGCCGGTTAAGAAAAACAAGGACTACGTTTACAAAAAGGTATAAAAAACTACAGTTATAATGTTACAACTCATGAGGCCCTGTAAAACCAGGGAGACAGCAGTCTTTATAATTCTTCATTGCCAATAATTTTTGGTATTATTTATAAGATTGAATTTCTGAGGGACTAAGTCCTTCAATGAGTTTTTCCAGTTGTAATTACAATTTCATAATTGTTTTACTGTTTCTGTTTATTCTGGAAAGGTGTTCCTGGAGCACCTGGAGATAGATGGCTCCTATCTTCAAGATAGCTGAGAATGGGAATTGTACTTGAAAATCCTATGAAGCACAGAGGCATCATTCTGAACAAATCTGTTTTCAATATTTTACTATAAAATTAAAAATGCTTTGTGGAAAATCAGATGACAAAAGAACTCTTACTAGTGTTGCAATTTATCTTCTTGTTTTATTTCAACTGACTAGACCAGATAGCAACTTTTTTATTTTTCTACACTTGTGATAACTCAGTGCAGATTGATAGTGTAAGTAAAATCTGAGATTCCATTTTTGTATGGGTTTTGGAATAGATTTAGAATAATCTTTTGTTGAAGCTGTGTAACAATAACTTCTTTCTATCATAATTTAAAATAATTATCTACAATGATGCTTTTGAGTTTAACAGTTGAATTGGACCCCCATCATTTATATATATATATGCAAATACACTCCATGGTGTGGCAAGTGTGGTTTAATTTTTTCACAGTGGATTGTGGTACTGCTGACAGTCTTCAAGAAGCTAATTTCTCCAGGTACTCTGAAATGGCTTGAATTGAGCAGTTCAGCTCAGAGACCTTGCTCTGAAACCTTGAGTCCTTTGCAGTGCTGCATAGATGTGAAGCACAGTTTGTTCTAGGTGCCCTTGGGTTTTATGCTTTTTTAAAATGTTTTTTTAATGTTTTCATTGTGTATCGCTGTAGGGTGAGTTCTATGTTGGATTCTGTGTGAAGATAAAAGATTTTATATGAATCAAGATGAGATGAATGAAGAAAGAAAGAAGAATCTATTTTGCAGGCATATTTAAATTCCTAATTAAAGACTGTTTCCATTGCACTCAGCTGATTGTGGATTGGGTCAATAGACTGCAATAGTGATCAATATCTGCAAGACCACATTATTGGTCAATTTAGATAAACTAGTTCTGGCTACAAATAATTAATGGATGTAAGAAAAAAAATCCTGTCCTCACTCTGCTTCTTCTTCCTTGTCTCCTGCCTGGTCTGTTAATATTGTTGTTTTTGATCTAAAGGTTTGGAAACTTGGTATTGCAAGACTTGATTTATAATCTGCCCCTAGAAATTTTCTCACAATTTTCTTAAACATCAAGTTTCTGTATCTCTATAATGTTGGAAAAAGATGCTCACATTTCACTTTGGAAATCTCTTGATCTTACAAGAAAGAGATAGACCTTCAGATCACAAAATGGACTCTGTATGTTTCATTCCAAATATTGCAAACTTTCTTGTACAATTTAACAATACAGTGACCTTTTAGAGCTTATAGAGGTCTTCTTCAGAGCTGTTAGGTACTGTAGTTTTTTAACCCTCTGATACTAATTTACTTTCCTTATTGTCCATATCAGATTCATTCTAGAAGTGTTTTAGTAAATTGTCCAGCAATCTGGTGGATTTTGATGCTATGTTTAGTTGTGCCAAGGTCTTAATCTTGTCTTCCTTTGTATGTATTTAGCCCTTCATTTTGTCCCCCTTTTATTTTTACTCTTACCAGTTTACCTTGTCATAGGATGTTATTCTGGTGAATTGTTTGTTTAGTTTGTCTTAATTTCTGTAGAGTGGTTCTGAGTCCCTGAAAGTGTTCCTTTGTGTGGACTACAACCTTATGGAATTCTCAGTAATAGTTAAAACTCATTATGATGAAACGTCTTCACTCTGTAGTAATAAGCACACCAAATGCAAATTCTATTTCCACTTTATTGCAGGTTTTCGTTTGTGCACCTGTGACAATGCAAAGGTCTGCTTTCGTCTACTCACTTCCTCCTTTCCTTGTACGTTTTTGGGAAGTTCTGTACAAAAGGGTTGAAACTGGAGTGGAACAGCTCCTGCTAGTAGTCACTTCCCATTATGTGTTATTGGGGAAATAGCATACTTCACATGGAGGAAAGCTCCAGGGTACTGATGAGGATCATGTGGAGTCACCTACATTTGTCTGTGTAGAGCTGAGCTTTATTTAGAATGGTTAATGCTGATCAGGAGCTAACAAAGCTCCTGACTCCCTGCCAGCTCCATGCACAATTACCCCGGTCCCTGGAGTGTGGTGCTGAGGCACTGCAGCTGACTGGTAATGCAGCATCATGCCAGAATTAACCCTGCTGAGCCAGCTCCAATGTTTTCCCCATCTGTAGTCTGCTTATTTTCCACCCTGAAAAATCTGCTCACAACTGAAAGCTGAATGTAGTCATCAAATCGTCCACATGAAATTCTCTTATTTTATATGAATAAAATGAGCCAGTTCTAATTTTTGTCTTAGGAAGTACCACAGAATGCTCTTTAGTAATTACAGTAGCCTACAGAGGTAGAAATCTTTTTCTGCTCATTTTTCCCTGGCTGCCAGGTCAGCTCTCTATAAAGGCTGATGCACATCCTGCTTTCTCCCAGCTGTTTGCCTACAAATTGCAAGTCAGTATTTGATCGTCAGCCAGTTGCCTTTTCTGGACTCCATTGAAGTAAAGACATTTTTCTTTTACAAATAATAGATGTATAAATAATTATTTATTTAAAAATATTAAAGAGATTTTCTTTGAAGAAAGAGTCCATATTTATGACTATTTCTCCTTGCCACTCTGGCTCCCATGCCAACACTGACTTCTATAACTCAGTTTGATACAGAGAATGAGCCTTCTCCAGGAGAATGTCCTTACAGACGAAGTGTGCATATTCTGAAAGAAGCCGGGCTTGGTGCATGATGGCTCTAACTGCTTCATGGCTAGTACATCAAGGACACAGTGTTTGTGGAAAAGATAGATCTGGCTCATATCTCCATTCCTCTGCAATTTAACTTCAGGTGTCTGGGTTGCTGAAGGAAGCAAACAAATAATTACTTTGAAAAAAGGAACTATCATATAGATTCACAAAGTTTATCCCAGCATCTGTTTATTAATTAACAATGAGAAACGCCTCATAACTTTTAAACAAAATATGCAAATTTTAGGAACCAGAATGTGTATATGTAAGATGAAACTATTTAGACAAAGAAATTTGTATAATGGGTTGCCATTGGTAACAAAAGGTTTTGAACTTGATGTAATAGCTGTAGTAATAAAAAAATACTCCAATTTATCAGACACTTGATGTCATCTCTTCTTTATAAAAACATATGAAAACTAGAAGTTAAAAATACAATTCAGCACATTTGTAAAATCATGTTTTTGATAACTGTATAGTTTTACAATTGTTGTGTTTTGATGTGCTTTGATTCATACACCAGTCACTGTCAGGTCCTTTAACAGGACCTCCTGCTTCCCCTTTTGTGTCAGTTCAGGCCAGGTGGTAAGACCAGTAAAAGTGTTCAATGATACCAGTTTTGAGGCTGGTGCCCTGGAAGTCTCTTAGGGGTTTATTTAGCAAAATTACCCTCACATTTCAGTAACTTTAGGCATCTATGAGATTGTGCTAAAGTGTGTCCTAATTCAAGGTCTTTTTCTGCTTAAAATGAACATAAAAATAGCCCGTTTCATTCTGAATATGGGTAACTAAATATTTACAAGTACTTCAGTTCATCTGGCTTCTAAAACTAAAATTTTTTTTCATATTATATGTAATTTCTATGATAGTATTGTTGTTGCAATGCAGTGAAAGGCACTGAATGATAAGCATTGTTCTGTGTTCTGTTTATCTTGAACCATAATTCAACTGTGTTTCTTAGAAGTTCAGCGCCATCTTATTCCTGTAAAAAGTATAGTGTTTTATCTGTGTTAGCATTTTGCATGTGTATGTGATTCTGAAAGTTGAAGTATTTTTGTTATTGGAAATAGATCCAGATGTTGATAAAATGTGACAAAACCAATTTGATTTCTCCAAAGAAATACTTCTTTACTAGACACATAAATGGGCACTGCATATTCTTGTCTAAGTTTCTTTGGGGAAATTACTGCTGCTGTCTTAACTGAATGGTTGAATGCTTAGTTGATTTTTTAAAGAATGAAATAAACTTTCTCAGTTATAATCGATCATTTGGAAGAATTGCTTATAAATGCTCTGATTCTATAGACACCCACAAAGTAACTGTTCTTGCAGTCTTAAAATATGCTTGAAAAAGCATTAATGTTTTATTGGTAGTCCAAAAGTATAAAAGTGATACCTGTTAAGCCCTAGGATCATAGGCATGTTTTACATGCTTTCTTTTTCAGAAGACACACTGAAAGGTTTCAGATTGCATGAGTCCAGTTGAGAATCACTGCTTTATTTCATTAGGTTTTCCTGGGTTCTAAAAGGATGGAAACTAAGCAGCACCTCTGATTCTTAATTGCTCAGATCATTCATGCATTAACCAATGCACATGCAAAGCAATTGAATGCTATCAGTGTGAGGTCTGTTTATACAGTTTTGTTGTAAGACCTGGAGAAGAACTTAAAATAGCAGTATCTAAAAATAGAGAATGTGTAATAGAAAGACTTAATAGTGTGGAACAATTCTTTCTACAGAGGGTTTTGCAGAAGGCGCA
The DNA here is from genome assembly GCA_013400955.1 of Drymodes brunneopygia. Classification (NCBI taxonomy): domain Eukaryota; kingdom Metazoa; phylum Chordata; class Aves; order Passeriformes; family Petroicidae; genus Drymodes; species Drymodes brunneopygia. Next base: position 113,461 of record VZTZ01033557.1, read on the forward strand.
CAGACTGTCTCCTAGTGCCTAAGATACTAATATTGCTAAACACCGATACTGAACGGCTGCCATCGCTTTTTGCAACCACACCTTTATTCAGAGTTTAGTCCTTGGTGCTGCATGGTATGGCAGGAGTTCCAGTCCTGCTGGAGGTCTCTGAAGTCCAGCTGTTCCTGGCTGTTGCTGTGGCCTTTTAGAGTGATGTGATTCCCAGGGCTGAGGGTGATGCCTGAAGAGGCTACCTAGAACAGAGGCTAGACAGAATTAAAGGATAAAGGCTAGGTATTTACTGAAAGGCTTTCACAGGGTACACCTTGGGCAGTGCAAGGGCCTTGCTGAGACTACCCCCAAGATGGATGACTGTCACACGTTTTTTGGACAGATACACTGTTTGCATATCAGAGGTTAATTGTCCAATTACAGCTTCAGGTAGTGGAGTCCCATTTCCCCAATTTGTCCCCCCTACTTCACTGTTGATTACATGTTTCAGGGCCTGAGAAAATAAGGTGGTCTTGGGTTTCAGGCCTAGAGAGAAATTGTTTTGTCTGAATAAAATGTGAGAACAGTAGCTTACAGGCTATGGAGTTTCAGAGTTATACACTAAAGCGGTACTGATCTGGAAGATAGAAGAGCTCAAAGTTAAGGCACCAGGGGCAGGGGCCCGGGTGGGTTCCCAGCCGCGGTGCCCCTCCTGCCGCGGTGCCCTCAGCCCCGGCCGGGCCGGGCAGTGCTCGGTGACCGCAGGGCTGTCCCTGACCCTGGGCCGCTGCTGAGGCTCGGCCGCTGTCCCGGGGGAGCTGCGGGATGAAAACACCGCGCTCAGGGCACAACTCAGTGATTAACAAAAGGCTTCAGTCTGGGAAATACTTCCATCTGTAGCACAAATTCTCGTCTCACTGCAATGCCATCTGCATCCTTTCTTTCTTACTCCTGCAGAATTGTCACCACATTGTTTGTATTTTATAGCTGTTTGAGATGTGCACAGTCAGTAAAGCAAAGTTTTTGTCACCTCTTATGTTAAAATCAAATGGAGGAAGGTTTATAAAATTAGGAAATACTGAGTTAGGCCTGGAGGTTTTCTAACGTGTTTATGAGTAGGAGGAAACAAGTGTATTTTGCCAAGTATCCTTAATTGTAAAAATGGTAACAGTAGGTCATTCTGATATTTTTGCGTGCAGGAAAAGAAGTAAGATATTATTTTCCTGTTACAAATGGGTGATTCATCGGGATTTAAATTGTTTAACTATTTAATCTTCAATCTGCTGGTTTCAACAACAACAGAAATTTTTGGCATACGTTTGACTCCGTGCAGAGATAGTTTATTTCAGTCTTCTATTCACCTGATGACGTCTTGCAGTAAAGAAAGGTAGGGGGAATGAAAAAGGAGAAGGAAGAAGAGAAGTTCACTTAGAGAAGGAGCTTGCTTTGCTTACTGTGGTGTTGCTGCAATGGATTGTAGCACTCAGGTTAGATGAGAAAGAAATTTTAGTTCAAGAAATTACACTGTCAGCTAAAACTCAAATAATTGATCAATTTCTGCAACATAGCCTGCACGCTACGTCTGTTCAAAATGAATAAAAAATGTTTATGACTTTATATTCAGGTTTGCCTTTATGAGATGAAATACACAATTTCTGCTTTGGGCTGGAATGCTGTCCAGCTTCATTGTCACATTATCTGAATTCTGTGCTGCCACTAAGGGTGAGTTTTTTAGCTGGATTGCACAATTTCAGGGAATAGTGATAGATTCTGTTCAAAACCATCAACCATTTCAGACTATAGTGTCCATTATCAGGAAAATAAGCTTTCTAGCTTGCACTTCTTTCATGAATGAGGTCTTGTCCAGATGCAGGGATGTCAGTGAACTGGCTCTTTGATGTAATAAACCAGGCATGTATTCCTAGACACTTCTAAAATTATGAAATCTTTTGAAGTTTTGTGACAGTTGTAAGCAAAAATTTTTAGCTGAAAGCTGCAGTGCTTAATGATTTGTGTGCTTGAAATTAGAGTATTGTAAGGCAAAAAAATAATAACTGATATTATCAGCAGCAGATGCAGTGACACATTCCTATTCCATTGCATTTCATGTGAGACTGATTTATATATAAGAAATTCAATCTAAAGGATTTAAATCTATTGGGAACAGGATTATGTTAAAAACAACAAACAGGATTTCTTTTTTCCTAAATTACAGGAAAGCAAATTTTCTGATTTTGAAACCTAGTGTCAAGGTTTTTCTGAAATCCGAAATATGTTCTTTTATTTTGAGATCTCTTTTCTTTTGTGCCAATGGGATAGTACAGTACAATGTGACTTCTAATATCTCCTACTCTAAACAATTTTTGAGATTTTTTTCTTCCATATCAAAGATGGTGTTTAGTGGCAATTCCTTATTAGTCTCAGTTTATTTCTGGGATTGCTTATCTCCCTTAATAATACTTCTCAATTTTGCTCATGTTGTATAGAAAATAAAAAGTGTTAAGAAGCATTCTTTGCTTGGTATTAAAGTAATAATATTTCTAATAATTCTAGAAGTGTATTATTTTACTGATCTTTTTCTGTCCCCAGAAATATCTGACTCTACTTTTTGTAAAACATACCTCAATGTTCTTGAGGTGGTAGAATTTACTATCACTATCGTTGCCTTGATTGCTTCAGGCTTTTACTGATAATTTGTTGTTATTTCATTTCTCTCTTTAATAGGTAGACATAAGATTAAATTTTAACATTCTTTAATAGACACGTTTGACAAACATAGAAGTTAATGAGGTAGTAACAAATATTTTTAATAACTTTTCAGCACAGTATTTACTTGGGGTTTTAGATCTTACAAGTTACATTAGACCTGACTTTAATACCATATTTTTAATTAAAAAAGGAGGTTTAATGAAAGTATGTTTATAAGCTAGGGAAAATTTTCTGCTATGTTGTTTTGTTTTGGTTTCATTAAAGAGTGAATGGTCCTACACATAAGATTGAATAGATAATGAATTCTCAATTATGGCTTGTAATTTCAATAGAAATGGGGAAATCTGGCATTATGGAGAAATTGGATCCTAAGGTATGACAGTCAGGACTAGCATGTACTTGGTTCAGTAAAATGTAAGTAGATACCCTTAATTATTTTGTACTTAAAAGAAAAAACCCCACAGACAAACAAACAAAAAAATCCCTACTTTTTCATCTCTTCATCTACTTGAGAACTTCTTATTGAATGAAACCTTTGTGATGATAAAAATACTGCCTTTTAGATGTGAGCATTGTTTCACATTGAAATATGGAGAATTTCAATGGCATACTTTTTTTTGTACTCTTAAGAAAACAATGAACATTTACTTTGCATAAAATAGCAACAGCTAGGTAGACAAAATTGTATGCTAGCATGAAAAGAGAAATAATTTTATTGTCAGGTTGCAAATAGGAAAATATAGATTAATTTTTTGTTCTTTGATTTGACCATCATCATACAGATGACACTTGGGTTTACACTGATGGGAGAATCCAGATTTAGGTCTATTGGAGAATTTGTAAGAAAAATGTGTAACATGATTTTTATAGTTTTTTAGAATGTTTAGTGTTGAGTCTTTTTATTTCTAGCAGAAACTGATGGATGAGATGCTAATTTTAATAAAGGATTCAAAAATTCTACCTTCTAACTTGTTTTGGTTACTAGAAGATCTGTGTTTGACAGAGGGTGAAAACAAATACACATGAAGTGATATTTCTCCAACATTTTTTATTCTGTAAACCAAATTATTCCAACAAGAAAGTAATCCCACTTTTTACTCAGTGATTTTTATGTTGCTTTTACTGCTTTTTGCTCATAGTTCCACAATTGCTAAAACAACTTTTAAAATCAGTTTCATTGCTGTCCTTTACTGCAGCCTTTGTTTGGGTTGAATATCAAATAGTGTCCTGGTCTCAATTCAAACTAATGTCACTGAAAAGACTTACTTGGTTTAATGGGTAAACCTTGTAAACAAGCAAACATCTTATAAATAATGCACTAATATTGGGTTGATGAAAATTTTATTGAAGAAATTAGTCTAATCAGCATTGCCTTGCCTAAAAATGTGTCATGTTTGAGTAACAGTCCAACAAAGTAATATGGGACAGGATTGAAGAACTTAACAGAAATTATTAGAATAAACTTCAGAAGAAATTGTTTTCCAAAATCGTGTAATGTGCTGTTGTAACCAATAATTCTTATTGTTTTAGGTGTATGCACATTTTAATTGTTTTGCACTTGAATAGAGAAGCACCTTGTTAGTGTATTTTCTGAAAAACTATGTTCTGCTACAGGGGAAAAGTTAATGAGAAGCTTCTGAAGCTGGTAAGCTCATGAGCAGAGGCTGTTAAATGCACTGTGGCCTTGTTCTTGCTCCTGGAGCATGCAGATTCTATCAGGAAAAGTGTGTCTTGAGTTACCCCTTCTATCAGACCATCAGGATTTGATTTCTCCTGTGAATGGGTTCATATGTCAGGATCAATTAACTGAATGATCTTATAGTGGGAAAACCCCCCCAAAATTCACCACCTTTGCCTAATGTTGGCTAGAGCTGTGGTGGTTGCCACATATTAGTTAAAAAGTAGTAAAATGAGGGCTTACTTTGTGAATTTTCGGCCCTCAGAATGGGGAAATATGTTTTTATATGTAAGAACTTAATGTGACAGCAAAGCTGTTGGACTTCTTTTTCCCCAACATGAATTAAAATTCATCTCTATCACTTTCTGACAGCTGGTTGTTTATTCTGGATATCCAGTTAAGAGTGAAACAATGCTAAATGACAGTAAACCCCCAACTTAATTAGGTAAACTACTGGCTGTAACAAAATGTGCTTCAAACTGTGTGTTTACTTCTGCATTTCATATAGGCTGCAGGTATATTTGGTTTAAAAAGAGAGTTTGTTTTTATTTTTCCTCCTAGACCCACTGACTTCCCCCCCCACTCGGATTTTTTTTTTGTGGTGGGTTACCTGAGGTAATTCTTGAGACTTTCAAGCTCCAAATATAGAATGGCCACAACAGAATTCCAAATGAAAGCTTTGAGTGTGTTCCTACATGATTTATTTAACAGCTTCTCAATTTAGGGCCACATGTTTTGGATTCCAGCTAGTTAAATTTTTAGCAGTCTTTAAGGATGTAATATGACATACAAAGCTCTTGCATTTAGGCATTCTCATGGCAGATATTCTCAGATATGATAGCTGAAAAGCAAAATGTACAGAGCAGATAGAACTTCTGAGTTATAAGCCTGTTTCCCTTGGATGGAGACTCCCTTCCAGATAACAATGATCAGTGAGGTGTATCCTTCTTGGGTCAGATAGTTTTAGGCAGAGAGTGTAAAACAGACTTGAGAGCCCTTCCGCTCCTTTTGAGAGCTGTTCACTGTGATTTAGCTTGGGAAGGGCTGGGGTTTGCATAGCCTGTCAAATTTAGGTCATTTGAGCTGACTGCAATAACCTCCCATACAAGATTCTGACCTTGCAGCTGTGGTAATCAACCAAGACCATAATTTTCTTCTAATTCTGTGTATAGTAATTCACATATGTTCTTAGCATCTAGAAAGCTACCAGTGAATGAGGATCCTGCTGTACTTGTACAAACACGGAGGGAAAGAATGATTCCTGTATGAAAGAGCTTCCAGTTTGTCACAAAAGAAAATGGATGGTGGGACATAGAGACTTAGTGGTATTTGCTCCATGGTTGGTTTATCATGACAGTAAAAAAGCAGTGCTAAAAGCTTGATTAATAAGACATGAACAAGAAATATTTGTGGATGTCTTTGGAAGGAAATGGGAAAGCTGCCTGTCTCCAGTCTAATAATCCTCCTGCCCTATCTACCCTCTCCATGTCTGCCTGCAGCAATGAAAGTGTAGGAGTTTGAAGCAAGAGTTCTCTTTAGCAGGATTGTATGAAATTCTCGTCAAATGAGAACAGCACAACTTCACAGACACAATTTAAGTTGAAATAAGTATTTGAAAACCTATTATAGAAGAGTCCCTGCACAAAGAATGTATTAGTTTAACAAAGCCTCTTTCAGTTAACCTGGCATTACTTCAGTAACCAGATTCCATGGGAATTGCATGCATTCTGCTATCCCTGTATCAGTGGTCCATGGTTGCTGTCTAAACATAATTTTCTAGTTATAGAAGATTTTATATAAATGGCATTATTGTCCATTTTTGGCTAATACATGGTTTGCAAAATGCAGAGCAAAGTAGCTGTCCTGCTGTGAATGGGCATCCTCTTCCATTATTCACATATTCAAATCATTGTTTCCTCCAGTGTGCATCCTCAAATGAAACCTCATGAAAGTATCTGATGAAAGACTTCAGTTAAAATACCTGTTTTATTTAAAAATACCCATACTTTTTTCTTTCTTTGCTTTTGCAAAGTGTAGAGGTGTGACTGCTTTGGCGAGTTAAGGCAATTCAGAGATACCTAAAGTCTTGTGTGACATGAGATAAAGAACCAAATTACACAGCCTTGAAATATGACAAGGGAAACTTTGTTCTACTGCAATAAGGTTGATTTTAAAAATAAAAAGCTTGCAGAATACACTAATTTTGTTCTTACCCAAGAGATTGTATTAACTGGTAATCTTTTTTTTTTTCACTTGAAAGTTTAATAAACAGCCTGAGCTTTCATATGGTATTGAAAATAAGCTGCTTGATGAAGAGGTCACCAGCAGTTTGTGAGTTTTTCCTACTGCATGCTTTTTTAACTTTAATGCTCCTATCTCCTTTTCCTTACTTACACACATCTGTGGGGAAAACATTATTGGATCATGATGGCACCTTTGTTTTGGCCACTGTTCTGGAGCTGATGTAGGTCTTTTCTGAGAAGTGCAGCACTGCTCTCCCTATGTGAAACATTCTTCTGCTGATTTGGAGACGTGACAGAGTTCAATCAAGATTGCTAATGATTTCTGTTTCAGTGCTACAGGAGAGTATGCTGAGACAAGAGATCTCCAAAATGTGCCATGAATATAAGGAAATGGGAGAAAAAAGAAAAATACTAAAACTTGTAAGCTATGATAGAGAAAATAAGCCCTTGATTCAAATCCACATACATCTAAAGGAATAAAGTAGCAATCAATCTTCATGGTGTCAGGAAGGTTGGGAAATAATGCAGAGCTGGTAGTAATGAACTGAACTTACAGCATCTGTCTTCTTATATCCATTTCCCACTGCCAGTTAAAAGATGAGGAGCCCTAAAAGAACTAATTTAAAATCACAGTTTTTAATTCTGAGCTGTGGTGTTTTTTGCTTTTCATATGAAAACCTAATGAACCGCAGCATGCGGATCACAATTTTGCTCATTAAATTTTAGGAATGTTCATTTCTAATATATATTTATAATAAGTAGTTCCTGTTTATAACATGATACAGTACAATGCTCAATCTAAGGCGAGATGGAAATGACTTGTTTATATCTTGAAAATACAAAACTACGTTTGAATGTCTTCTAAGGATGGAACAGCCTTGACAGGAAGATGTACTTCTGTTGAATCAGTGGAATTGGAGCACATACCAAAAAGGTACACATATTTTTAATTTAGAAAAAAAAAAAGAGGTGTTGGTGGTCCATGCTTCAGTCCTGAAAAAGTTCTTCCTGCAGTACACTTAAGTATTATCCTCTTATGTCTGTGGATGTATTTGGAGGCATTGGCATATAAATATACTGGTAAATATCTTTCAGAATCGATGTATTTCGGAGGATTATACAGGTTCAGGAGGGTTGCAGCTGTAGCTGCATTTATTTATAAAATATATGTGCCTTATAATTACTTTCAAAAGTGTATAAATGCACTTGTTTGAAGGAATGAGGACAAACTTTTTTCCCATGTCTTTTTTTTCTTTTTATTTATGTTGTTATTTTTGAACACTTACTAGAGTTATGAAAGGTTCTTTGGTGGTGATTGGAGCAAAAGTAAGGAAAAAACAGATTTCTGGATCAAGTTAATGAGTTAGCTGAGGTTAATTGCTGCAATCTAAGATGCTGACAGAGTGGATTCTAGTAGGGTTTTACAAAATATTTATGGCAATTATAAATTTCAGTGTGAGATGCAGAAAGACCACTGTCTTATTTAAGCCTACTTTTGTACACAGGAACTTTGAAATTGTTGTAGTCCACATTTTTTGAGAGTTTTCATACTTCTTAGAACATTTTTGGGGAAAAACCGCTTCTTAGTCACAGAGAGTAAAAATTATGTTGTTTTATTAAAATGAAAGTTTTGAAATGTCATTTTTCTGGCCCAATGTTTTATACCTGTCAGTTACAAGCAGTGCCCATATCTAGAACAATTTGTCTATGATTTTTTCTATAAAAAAATGAACTATAGAACATGTTTTGAAACCTTCGCTTTTATATGGCACATGCAATTTAAACTGAATTATGTTTTTTGTAGTCCCACTTACTAAGCAAAACAGCTTGTATGGGGAAAAATATAAAATAAAGCTGATTAAATTAATCCAATTTGATATCTTTTTGAGGAACAAAAGCTTGGTTTCCAATGTTTTATGACAGCACACATGTAGATGACATTTGTATTATATGGTATAAGGCTATGAAACAAAATCCACGTTGTGCCTGTTTTGGCTGAAGTTTGATGCTTTTAGGTTGTTGCTGTCAGTACTGTTTTGTTCTGAAACAGTGAACATGTTAAAATATCCTTCAAGTAATTTTTTTTCTTTTAACCCCAGCTATGACCCTTAAGTATACATTAAAGACAGGGCTCAGAGTTCTATCTAAGCCAATATTAGATGACAAAAATCTTGCTATTTTACTTTACTTACTGATAACCCCAAGTGTTTTGACAGGGATGAGCTTTGTGATGGCTTCTGAATGGAAGTTCATGTAACTGGATATTTTATTGTCAGGTGTAGCCAAGATACATTCATGCACAAATAAGGAGGCTCATGTTTATAGACACTTAAATATTGGAGGTAATCTAAGGAATTCTGACAACTTGCTCACTGCTGTCAGTGGCCTGGAGATCCGTTGGAATTGCCAGTACTGGGAGTTCATAAAATTTGAAACAGCAATACTCAATTCTAAGCATAATGAACAAACCTCTTACGGCTAAAACAAACACACAAAAATTAAAACAGAAAGAGTTTGGAGAGGTTTCATCAGAAGTTTTCTTGGAGAAAGTTTCCTTCACACAAGGAGGAAAGTCATCTTTGGGGTGGCCTATAATAGAGCTACTCATATTAAAGTTCAGTCATGATGGAGAGAATATGTAGGCAGCCAGACTGGATGGTTTTGGCATTGTAAACACTTAAAGATCTGCATGTTTGATGCATCTAAGAAAGTAGTTCATGCACAATGCAGGTCCCAAGGGTACTGCAGATTTCAAGAGAATTAAGTAGGATGATGGGACTATTGTCTTCCCACTTTGCTTTCAGTTAATGAGATGAAAGTAATGCTCTCAGTAATTTTATGTGCTCTCAGAGACAGAAAGTATTTTGTGTTGTGCTTTGCTTGTTCTGCTGAACAATGCTGGCCCACTTGTTAGAGGACATGTGAAGTGGTAATCTAAAATAATTCATGAGCTATTTTTTGGGTGATGTGTTTGTGTGTCCTTTCAAGTGTTCTAGGAATTCCATGGCTTTTCCATGAGTGGACTTACTCATTAATTTTTATATAGTGTATGAAGTGTCCCCTTCTGTACTCAACAATGTCAACAGAAGTTACATTCGGGTTTTTTTTTTCCTTTGTAAGCACATGAAATCTGTGAGGGACAGTGCTCCTGAATGACTGCATGGATGGGCAGAAAGAGATTAGGAGGATAAAAGTATCAAGTCAAGATTTTTTCCCCCAAATCGTCCTTTTTTTTATATAATGGAACTTACCAACCCCTTTCAAAGCCCTGGTGAGAACAGCCCATTTCTGTCTTATTTCAAAGGAACACCTTCCTGCCTGACTTCACATCTACAGGCTCTTGCTCCAGCTGTGCCTTCAGTTCATCAATTACAGCCAGTTCTGGGTGCTGCAGAATTCTGATAATGAGACTTTGTCATTTTATATAGGTCACTACAAGGACCCAAGGGCAGAAATCAGATAAGAAGAAGCAATTGGAAAGGAAATGTGAAAATTCAGGAACCATGTCTTTTAACAGGGAGCTAATTGGGTAAAACTTTTAATCCAGAAGTTTGATTAGCAAAGCCTCAGTTAGGATTTAAGACACTATACTTTCTGGCCTTTCCTTTCTGGGTGGAAGACATTCTGTGATGTTCATGGATTCAGACACTTTAAAATGCAAAGGCTCATGGTGCCTGCCAGGTTTTTCCATAGAATCCAGGTAGAACAAGTGTTAGTGAATATTTAACATTTTTGCAGGTATAATCACTATGCAGAAGACTGAATATTGGAAAGGTTCTCTCCTCCTCGCCCTCATTTTAAGCAACTTCTTGTTGGCTTACAGATGTAGTATTTAGCAACCAAGGATATCCTGCAGTGTATGAAAAATCTCTGTAGAATCAAGGGGATTTTGCCTAGCAGGTGGATTAGCAGTATCATTAGTTTGTAGAGTTTTCTTTCGTCTTTGAGAGATTCCAAAATTGTGATGATCTACGTAGCAGAGGATCCAAATAAAATTCAGCAGGTCATTAGTAAAATAAGTATTGATGGTAGCACTAAAAGGCCAAACCAGGCTTGGATTAAACTGATTTAGCATTATATGAAAACAAAAAAAGATTTTGAATATAGTCCAGAAACTCAGTCTGGTGTAATTATAAGCATATGATACACCAACAGTAAGAGGTGAATATCTGATATGTGTGTGCTTGTGTTGCTAAAACTCAAAATTAAATGTTTGTCTTCAATCACTGAAAACAAACTGATCTGAAGAAAGTGCGAGGTTTCAACAAAGGAAATTATGGGGATATGTGCCAATGAATGTCACGTTTTGGATGTAAATGTTGGATGCAGGGCCCATTATCAAGTTTTTACTTTGCTTTATTTTTATCTGTAATTTAAGAATGTGTTGTAACTTACAACACTTATGTATGACTTCTGGCTTATCCTCAAAAAGTTACTGTATCTTCAAAGAGGTGGAACAAAATGTAAATCCACTTCTGTTTACAAAGAAGTAAATATAAAAAGTCTTCCATAATTTTCTGTGTCTTGAAAGATTCAAGGGCTCTGAGTAAAAAAAGAAATAAAAATTTGAAATTATTTTAAACTGGAATATTTTTTGGGACAGACAAAGAGGCGTAACTTTTTTTTGCTTTATGTGTAAAGTTCTCTTATTCACCATGGAATTTACTATTGCTCCATCTTATTTATAAGAAATTCTTAGAGAAGTTAGGCTGATTTTCTTTAAATGAAAATTGATAAATATAAGCTTTACATTTCAAGGAGCAAATTAAAATTTTGCCTGAATGTTGTTATACACAATCAAAATTTGTGGATATATAATTGTACAGTTATAGCAAGTGTTTAGAAAGGGACATACTTCCACAAAGACGTGCTTTAAGAACTTGGCTTTGAGTGATAGAGGAGTGGGGAGAGTAGGGAGGTTATGTCTTTGGGTAAAATAGAACCAAGGACATGACCTGCAGTGGAAACAGTATAAAGTGAAGGTTTGTGAATTCAAGAAACTCAAGAATGACTTACAGAAACCTTTGCTTGAGAGTGATGCACTCCCTAATTACCAAGACGCACTGTAATGTATTCTGTAGATCTACGAGGATTGTGAAAGGATTAAATTCTTACTTAGTTCAACAAGCACCACAGTGAAATGTGACGTTCTCCCATTTTATCAATGTGGGAAAGGAGGGTGAATGCAACAAGGTAAGAAAGGGAACAATGGATGAGGCTGATGCAGTAAAAGGTCAACTGTAAGATAGAAATATCTCATCCTGAAGATAAGTCTCAATCACTCTTGCCACTGGACCAGCAGAGAGAGAGCATATCTCATATGTGTGGGATATTTTTTCCCCCTCTCTTGCATAAAGCCACATTTCTAAACCAGTTAAGCAGATTTCCACTGTAAGACTACAAGAGCCTTTATAGGATGGACCAGCACTAAATCACAGAAATGTGGCCCATTTCTAACAATCTCAGGCTGAGGGGATCTTTTGAGTGCCAAAGAGAAGAAATTTTATTTATAAAAATAGATGGGCTATTGCCCCATGGATCTTACACAGGGTATTTTTCTCCAACACCACCCCCTACCTCCCAACTTGCTATGTACTGTGTTGTTATTTTGGAAGTTATCATTGCTGTAAGAAATGGCAAAACCAGGGAAATTTCTGATGCATTTTTGAAACCACAGTTTTTAAGGCAGATGACAGTAATACACACTAAACTAAGTGATCTATAGAACGCTTTTTTTTGGTACTAACTAGGCTGTTCATATTTTTAGTAGTTATGAAAAAATTTATATTTCAACTGTTTCTCTTTCAAATTCTGCTTTTCCTCTCAAATATTTTTTGACAACAGCCTTAGTTGTTGTCTTTCAGTGTATTTACTCCTAACCCTTCCATCCCTAATGCAATTTCATGATGCCAATGCACACTATCTGGTGCTTGGCTTTTGGCCTATGGGTAAATATTGATTGTAAGAAAAATTAAGGCCAATGTCCTGTTTGGTTCTGGTTTTTGCTGCACAGATCAGAGATTCTATAGTATTAAGGAATGTGCAAACATACATTTTTGATTTCTATGATTTACCAGGTGTTTTGACTTTTTCATATCAATTTTGAGAGACTATATGTAAAGAATGTGAGATGTATTTTTACCAGTATTTCTTTCCTCAGCCTCAGGGGTGTTGTTTGCATTGTTAGGTCATTTCTGTACTGCTGGCTGCTGTGGGGTGTAACTTGTCATATTGTGACAAGTTATGGAGAAAAGACTGCATGCTAAATCAAGAGAATTTCTGTCATCTAGCTATGCAAGTACTTGAATATTAACAATGTAGGTGTCATGCATTGCTTCAGTTATAGGGTGTCAGTATTTCTTATAGAATCTGCTGTCTTGTCACATCACTGTTTCACTACTTGCTTTGTCAATAAGTAGCTTATTCTGTCTCAGGGCTTGATTCTTTTTTATAGTTCTTAACTAGCAACTTAAGCTCAGTTTTCCTTCAATACAAAAATATTTTATACTGATTGGATGGGATTTGTAAATAGAACTGACACATTTTGCTAGGTGAGTTCGATATAGTTGGAAAATGCTGACAGTTTAATAATTGTGTCTATTAGGAATTCAAAGGAAAAATGGCATAGTTTGTGGGGTGTAGTCATAAGTAATATGGAGTCATGTGCATTGTTTGGTAAGAGCTCTTTATGGGAAATAAAAATTACAAGAAGAAAAGGTTGAAGTATTCTCTGGGAGCAGAAAAGGAGTTAGTTAAGATTGGTGTAAAAAATGTTCAGTGCATTTGCTTTTCTTGGGTAGTAAATCTTGGCCACAGAAAGGCTGATGAAGATACAGAATGTGTCTACTGGGATGGAGATAAAAAGATAGTTTTATTTTTGGAAATATTTCAATATTTCTATAATAAGCAGAGCAAGTAAACAGGTGAAACAGATGTGCTGGCTTTTATTTTAAAAAAAGCAGGAGAAAAAGGAAGAATGAATGATAGTGCTTTGTTTTGCAATATCATTGCAATATGATGTCTAATAAGGATTGGTGATGAAGAGCCATAATAAATCGCAGGCATAATTTTCTACTTAAAGGAATAAGTGCAGTTGCAGTAGGGTATATCCTAAATTGTGAATGTAAGTCCAATTTCAGCACTCTAGAGTGAATTTTTAGTTCCAAGCTGATTATATTGTGGGACAAGAAAATATGACTACTTACCAACATATGGAAAGTTATTGTAAAGGAAACAGAGTAATTATTGTAGGCATTTTAGCAGATGGTTTGTCGTCTAAAAACAACTTTGCTTTGCTTTGCTTTTATTTTTCTGTCTTTGCAATCAAAGAATGAGCAGAAGGAACATACCCTAAAGAAATTTAGGATGGGATGGTGCCATGCTTCAATCTGCTTGTAATACCAGCCTTTCAGTTTCCAAATATTTATCTGGCAGATCTCTACATGTTTGTAGTAGAAAATGGCTTTATATTTTATGTGCTAGGTACCACAGCAAGGGGTTACAGGCACAACTACAGCACTACTTGCTGCCAATCTACTGGCTTATGAGTGAGGAGTTTCTGTGATTGGTTGTTCAGTTAATATAGCCAATTTTTCTTAGTTGAATTTCAGACATAAATAACATTGTGTTCCACACATGACTAAAATTGCAATGCAAGAAAGTCATAATTCAGGTTGTTCCTTTGCTTTTTATTGAGATTCAAGTTCTGTTTGAGGTCATAAATTAAAATTAAATTGCTCATTATTTTGTTCTTACTTGACATTTTTGTGTGCAAGAAATTATTCCTGAATGTCTTCATCAAATATGCAGTCTATTTGAGTAATGGATAATAGAAAAGTAACAGAAGTGTGACAAACCAAGCTGGAAATATATTGGCAAAGCAATGTCAAAAGCTTGTGCATGAGCCACCTGCTTTTATCTTACCTTTCAATCTGTTTCCAAATTCAGTACTGATTTACAAGACTCAGAAAATCCCTTAAAACTTTTCTGGCTTGCGGACTTCACTTCACTCTCGTGAATCTCTTGAGGGCCAGTGTGACTGCCATACCTGGACTGACATTTAACCTGAATATGTACCTAGTCAGTAAATTCCAGTAAAATTGTCATGGCAATAGTTCATTCCTGGTAAGCTGTCTTTTGAACTCAAAATAAATGGAAGTGAAGCCACTGGTGAAATGACAGCTTTGGATATCATTATGTTTATAATTTGTTTATATTTTGTCAATACCTGTGTTTTAAATGCATTTGTTCTGGCTAATTATTCGTGCAGAAGTTGACACTGGGACTGAAATGGTCCATTTTACTGCATGTGTTGTGTTAGGCTTTCTAGAGGTCTGTCCTTTTGTTCTACTTGATATGGCAAAAGCAGATAGTGAAATAGAATTCAGTCTTGCTGAAAGCCCTAATGAGCAAAATTTTTTATCTGATTATCTGATTTAAATGGGAATTTAATGTTTCATTTACTCTTCTTTCTTTTTGCTACCACAGGAATCAGTGATTTGGCAGAGGAGACCACAAGAATAGAAATCACTTTTTATATACTGTACCTCTTCATCCTTTAGGCTTCAAATGTAATTTCAGTGGTATTTCACAAATTTGGACTTACTTCTCTCAGGGGTTAAGACCATGAGGATTTAATATGTATCTGATTGTAGAAGTTTTTTTCTTTTGAGACCATGAATGCATTGTGCTTCTGTCTCTATATTTTGTTTTTTTCCCCAATGTGTATTTGGCCCTGGAATTCAAGGAAGTATTGACAGAGGGTGCATATGAAGACTGATTATCAAAAATTGACTGGAGTTTCTCTGAGTCAAATGCAGGAATGTTAGGATAATGAATTGTTTACTGCCAAGCGTTATTGATCTGTCCACATGAGCTTGTAATTCAGCAACAGATCATTTGAGCAGGGTGGGGAAATTGTATGGATTTGGTAAACTAGCAAATCAGACTCTAAGCTTGTAAAGAGAGGTGCTTTTTTAAAATGATTTTTGGAGAGGAGAGTGGATTTTGCAAGCCTAAATGTAAGAAAACTTTTGGACTGACTTGTAACGCAAGTGTCCTAGTGTAGCCTGCACAACGGAAAAGGGATTTGCTCACATACTGTTGATTTTGCACCCACTGTACTCCTTTTCTTTTCACCCAGTAAAGTGGGTGCAGGTCTGAAATCTTGGTGTCTGAGTGTTAGTTGTCTCCATTGTCAGAGGTAAGTGATGAGCTAATGAAGTCCCCAGTGAAATCACCTTTGAGGATACATCACAGACTGAGTTGGAAGGGACCCACTCTGAAAGGGTTTCTCCTGAAACAAGTGCATGGATATTTGGATGATGGGGTCCTCCAAACAGGAGATTAAAGAGATGGTGGGGTGCCTGTGAAAGGGTGCTCAAGGATTTGAACCCAGAGAGACACAAGTAAAACTGGAGCAAGTAAATTAAATGCTACAGAAACCCAGTAGTATTGTGATGGAGAATTTCAGGAGAATGTTTTTTTCAAAGGTGAGCAGCAGCACAATTTTTCCTGAACAAGAGAGAAATGGGACTATATTATTATCAGTGTTTCTGTTCCAAAATGTAGGTCTCAGTAGTTCTAAAAATTCTTTCTGCTGTGCCCTGCAATAGATGGATTGCTATATTCCTCCTACATATTTACCTAGTAAGTAAAAGCAATAATGGAAAGCTTATATGATATATGTGCATAAATAATAGTTTTGTCTTTAACACTTTAGAATTTAATTTTTTTACATATTTTTCTCCTTAGCCCATCATTTCAGAAAGGTGTGCTTTAATATTCTAAGTATTTTGTAGCTGAATGCATCTGTAGGGGGAGATTTCAGCTTAAAGATACAGTACCAAATCTAGCAAGCATAGCTGACTTATTTTTTAAATGTTTGAATATTCACGTGTAAAATACTTGTGTTCTTCTGTCCTTGCAATACAAATCTATTTTTGGGGGTAAAAAACTGTAGCAGTAGCCATATCTCTCCCTTTATTTAATCTGTAACTCAGTGTCTTGTTGCAATTGTGAAAAACGATGTTGGGCCAGTGATTCATCATCTTAAAATATTAGAAAATCAAGCTGATTCTGTGACTAGATTTTTTCATTGATTAATTTGTCTTTCTTTGTATTGGCAGAGTAAGTTTATATCTGTCCTGGTCAACTTCTCCTAGCTTCTTTTGCTCTTGCTCTAGACTCTCTGCCAGTATTTATTTCCTAATGTATTTCAGAATTGGCTCCTTTCTACATTAAACAAAAAATTACTTGATGAAAGAGCTTTTTATTTTGATTTAGAAAACCCACCCTTGTTTCCCAGAAAAATATTTTAATTGGGTCTTTAATTAAAAAATAATTTTTGTAATACAAAAACCCAGTAATGCAAAAAGTAAGTAAATGGGAAGAGGTTTGCCAGGATTAATACCTCATCACGTCATGGTTTGTCTCCTGTCTATAAAGAAGCAAACCAGAAGCAAGACAAATGAAGAGAAAATAATTTTTTTTACTTTTCTTTTTGTTTTCCCTATTTTTGTTATTGTTTTAACTACTTCAGTATAACAATTTTTGAATCAAATAACAGTGAAAGAACAAGGACTAATGATAAAATTTTTACCACAATGAGATTATGTTGTGTTCTTCCATTTTGCAAATACAGCATTAAGAGTCTACTCCATTGCACTTTCTGTCCTCAGAGGGAAAGGCAGCGGTGTAGTGCCTTAAAATATCATGTAACCTGACAGAATAAGATGTGTAGGATATGGTGCAGTAGGGATTTAATGAGCCATTTTTTTGTCCATCACCAGAAGCTTCCTGCAAGGCATGCCCATAGGAGTGGTTTACAATTGTTAATTTTTTTTTCTCTGTTTTTCCTATCTTTTGAAAGGAATTTGTTGTAGTATAAATGTGTTTGCTGAAGGTCAAGGACAAAATACTGATGCAAGGTGTGTGTGTGATTTTCAATAATTTATAAAAAGCCTGGAATTTGTCAAAAGATGCCATCTTATCCCATGACGTAAATACATGGAATGTACAAATTGGATTCTGTATTGAGTTGGGTGGGCCTCCAGTGACAGAGATATTGTGTACAATGTACTCAACTGTTTTGCTATTTGTAGACTTGGTGTTTGGCTGCCTGTTCAAATGTTTCCTGAATCACCATCTTTCGGTAGAGTTACAATAGGAGAAGTGGCATTTTTAATATTGTGACTAACACTTGTAGCAGAGCTAAGCATTCTGAGCGACAATGTCCAAGTGCTTCACTAAATGCATGACGTGGAGGCAATACGCGGGGTGATAACCCCAGGAATAACCTAGAATTCTTTTGCAATGCCAGGAAATACTCACTTGAATTCTTGTAGCTGTTTCAAAAGGAGGTAAGTGCTTTGACCCCTAAAAACCTGATAATCTGGAGGAAAATAATATCAGTAAACACTTCTCCTTGCCTCTGGAGTGCTCTCAGATGCTCTTGTGTGCCTTGCTATCTATTATATCATAAATTGATACAGGAGAGTGCCTTTCAAAAGCCCAGATGTTTGCCACCAAAAATGAATGTTTTGTTACAGGAAGTAATGGAAACTTGAAAGAAATTCACAGAAAACTATTAATAATGTAAGCCTACATGTAGGACTCTAACTGATGAAAGGCTGCTGGAGTGATCTGCAGGGAGCACAATTCTGCTGCTGTTGCCTTAGTGTTCCATACAAAGCTTCCCAGTGTGGTTGTGATTAGAGCTGGAAGTCCTTGCCCTCCCAGTTCCCGTGGGTCATCACTGTTGGGTGTCGTGCAGGGGAATGGGGACATGGAGAACCTCAGAGGGGTGAGTCCAAACCAGTCAGGACAACTTGGGCCTTAAATAGAGTGAGCAGAGAATCACGGGTCGTATAGATAGGAAATGATGTTTAGTGACAAAACAAATTAGAATTGGTCTAAAAGTTGCTTTCAATATTTTGATTACTGAGATGAAAGGGACAGAGAAAAGAGCAGATAAATATCGCAATACCAGTATATAAATCCAAGATATGCTCATGTCTGGTACTGTCTCTCCACATCCTGAAGGGATACTGAATGAAAACGAGGTGTAGGAAACAGCCTCTAAATATCTCAGACTTTGTTTGTTCACCTCTTTCTCAACCACAATTGTGATAGAAGTCTCTAAAACCGTAAGTGATTTGAAGAAGAGCAATGCATTTGCTAAATATCACAAGATAAGGCGTAGGGATGTAAAATTACCAAATTTTAATCAGACAGAAGACCTACTATCTAGTTATTACCCTAAAGCTTTTCTAGATGCTATGAAATTGCATCAGAAAATTAAGTCTGATTCATGTCATCAAATCATGAAGGGATAAATTAGTATTGGTGTTGTTAGCTAAAACAGCAGATTTGAAGTCATTCAAAGAGAGTAATAATGGATTAGGAGAAATAAATAATATGAGGAATGACCTGTGACATAGGTTGCAACTTGTCTGGATACAGACTAATTCATGAGAGTAAACCATCAAAAGAGAAATTAAAGTGACAGAAGTTGTAGAATGGTATTGTTTAAAACCCAGTCTTGTTTCTAGAGTTTATAGTGGACAGCAGAACGACAGTGTGCACACAATGTAGTTTGATGACAGATATAAAGCCTTTTGATATATGACCTCAGAGCACAATTCATAGGAGAGCTTATTTGGGTCATAGCACTGCTTTCTACAGTGCTAGAAAAATGGGCTGTACAGTATTGTGTCTGATTTCATAGATTCCAGTGTTTAGACCAACTGAAAGAGAGGCTTAAGCAGAAGCAGCCCTATAATGATTTATGCCCTAAAGGGACAGGGCCCTTTCATTTGTGCCCTTTCATCTAGAAGGGGCACAAATCCTGTCACTTCTTTCAGGAACTGTTCATTAATACTGTAATACATTTGGTAAAAGCTGTGATCTTTAGGGCAGATTTAAAATGATAGATGATGAGTTTGTTGCTGGGCTGAACCTTGACTCACTTTACCATTTCTGCCCTGTGTCTTTCATCATGTTGAACAATTAGTATGCATGGTTTCTTGGAGACACCAGTAAGAACATCTTACAACAAACAAGTTTCCTCTTGACATCTCTGATGTGACAGTGAACACACTGAAAGGCAATTCCCTATTTATAATGGCAGGCTCCCTGCAACTTCCTTCAGGAGACCTGAGATTGCATACAGTCCAGGGAGGCTATGCACCAAGTTTTTATTTCCCTAGACCTGGAGATTTTTGAGTTGTCCTATCAGAAAGCACATTCCTCTGCACTAAAGAACAGTCTGTGTGTATAACCAGAAGGTCTGAGAGTGATCGAGTAACTGAAATTAAAAGAAAATAATCAAAACCTGACATGAGAAAAATTGTGCTGGCATAGACTAGCAAGGCAAAACCCTGAGCAATTGTTACTGGCTGGCATAGGAAAAATGATAGTCCAGTTTATTTTAACATAATTGTAGAAGGTCTTTTGGACCTCAAGATAAATTTGGTTTTAAAAAAATAACGCCAGAAAGGATGTTCTACTGACTGGGCAAAACTGCTATTTCGGATGAGGCTAAAAGAAGCACTGCCTCTCACCATTGAATATGAAGACCTATTTTATGCATATTCTCAAGGTTCAGGCATATGCTGCTGTTTTCATACCTTAACAAGTTACTGTGTTTTAGGTGCCCTGCAGTAACTGAGTTCAGCCAGGCTGTATAAAATGCGAGATACAATGTTGTAGTTGGAAGTGATGAACAGTGACAATGGCAATGAATGCCTACATGAGCAAGTGATCGTGTTTAAGCAAGGAGGAGCAGAAAAATGTTTGGCTTCTATTGCCATCCCAACGTTGTTCAAACATTTAACCCAATTACTTTTTGCAGTAAAATGGTAAGTTCTTCAGGGATGAGGAAGTGGATGTTGATTTGAGAGTCTTTGGACATCGCTCTTTACGTGTGGGCAGGTGCTTTGTTATGAGATAAAGATGCCTCCAGCCCTGTCTTAAAATTAAAAATCACTTTTGACCAGAAGACTGTTAGGTTCCTAATCCAGAAAGGAAGGCTTTGAATCCTTGTCTGCTATAATGAGAGCTGAAGTCAGCTACTGCACACTGGCCTCTCTTTTCACCTGCCCTCTGTAGATATCAGATCTGACATTCCTGTGAATGTCAGATGCACAGTGTTGTTCAGGTGTATTAAGTGTATTAATTAAGTGTATTTAGTAGTTGATTTAACCCCCAATAACCATAAAAAAATATAGCTGGGTCTTGGAATCCTTATCACAAGTCCAGAGGATTAAAATCAAGTATATATTAATATATAAAGGAAAGAGTTTTAAAACTAGAAATCATGGAGGATAACATAATCCAACACAGAAAAACCAGACAGTGTGTACTGAGAGAATGTGTTCATGTGTTTGCAATTTTTTTCCTCGTTATTTTGGTATTTTTCCAACTGGGCAATATTTTAACTTTGGATCTGACAGGATATTTAAGTATGAGAAATAAGCAAAAAGTCAGCAGATCACATAGCTGTGATTTGCTGTGCTGTCAGTAGTGCTGGATGCAGTGCAGGAATGTTTGTTGTTCGAAAGCGCTGGAAGAGCCATCTAATGCTCATCTATTTGACTCGGTGCATAAACATTTGCTATTTTATTGATTGCCAAATGCCTCAGCTGCCAAAATGTCTCCTTTCTGATGTGTTGAAGCTTGAAATGATAACAGCTCCTTCTTTTCGAACTCCCCAGATTTTAATTGTCTTTTTCATACTTGATTAGGAAAATGTGACATCAGTTGAGTGCTGGTTATGTCCCATCTCCTATGTACCTTACGGATGTGTTTGTTATCTTTTCCTGTTTTCATAGCCTCTTGTGGGCAAAAATGAGAGTACTATGAGTGTAGCCAATTGTCACATCTGCTGAGTTTTTCAGGATTTCATGCACTATTCATGGTTCAACTGCAGTTCTATGCATGACTCACTGTGTTATTCAGTCCTCTAGTTCTTACAAGAGCCACGTGTCTATTTTGCTGTATCTCACCTAGGAAATGTCTGAAGCCTCAGACTTGGAAATCAAGAAATGCCATTGAGTACTTGAACTAATGAAGTCATATTTTATGTGAATTTGTGTTGTACAGCTGGCAACAGAAGAAACACATGGGTCTCAGAGCAGCAGTGGAATTTCTAGGCAGGACCGACCAAAAGTCCTGCCCTTCTTTATTTACTTATTTTTATATGTTTTTAAGGACAATCAAGGATTGGTGAAAAGGGTTAACACCCCTGAAGGTTTATAGGACAAAGACATGGTCAATCATCTTTCTCTACCTCAGGGAAAGGAATGAAAAACAATTCCACAAGTGCAAAACAATCCCGGCTGGTTAAGAAAAACAAGGACCATGTTTACAGAAAAAGCATGGGAAGCTACAGTTACAGTGTTACAACTCATGGGGCCCTGTAAAACCAGGGCAACAAATTTGTGTCTTGAGTTTGATTGATGTTGATGCTAAAGTAAATGGGAATGCTGTTGCTGTTCTGTTGCTGAACTTTGGAAGGGTGCTGTGTCTTGTAGATAATGCAGTGTGAGCTTACACTGTGCACTTTCTGTCACTTAGAGCTCTTACATAGGCTTGATGCTCTGCCTGGGCGCTTGTTCGTGTAATGAAGGTACAATTTTTATTTTTTATTTTTTAGATTTCTAGAAAATTCTCAAATCTGTTTTGTTCAATATTTTTAAGGGTGGACCGACATGTAAAACTCAACATTCCTCTAAAGAGATTATAGCACACTATTCTTTTTAAAAAAGCTAAAAGTTTAGGAATTTAGGATCATCTTACTTTGAGTAGGACAAGTAATTTCCTGAGGTAATTTTGAAAATCCAAGTAGCAGATTGTTTGGGAATTTTTTTTTCATTAAGATAGATGGACTATATTTCTGCCTGTGCTAGTTCTGATCTCATCATAACTCGGAATATTCGTGGCAGAAGTTTAAGATTTTGAAATTATATTATTAACCTTGAATTAGCCTGTGACCCATATGGTTAATCTCAAGATTTTAATTATTGGAATTAATAAATCTTTTGTTCAAAAATTTCAAAGAATTCTTTTGCATGTAAGTTGGAAACTTGCTTGTGTGGTTTTTTGTATACTTCTACTTGCCATTTTTTAGGTCAATTAATGTATTCTAGAATAATAATAGATGGGAGCATATTTACTTAATTTCATCTTTGCACTAGTTCAATGTAGAAATAAAAAATGTTATGAATTCTCATATCATTACATATCTTAATGTCCTATCATAAAAATATTTTGTGCACCCTACTGTTGCTCAAGAAAAATTACTTCTAAAAAGGGAAAACAATATTAAGAATAAAGATACTATTGACAATTCTGTCACTGTGTGATGTTCTAATAATGAAATAATAGGATAAGATCTAAACAAACAAGTGCATTGTGCCACTATAACAAATGTAGTGCTTTGCCTTCACAATTGCCCCCTAGTTTTGCCACCAGTAATGAGAGTACCACTGGGGTCCCAGCTAACAATTATAGCAGGGTGCCAGCCCTTACTGAGAGCAAAAGGAGATGATTCTGTGGTGAAAACCACCAATGCTGATCTTCAGAGATCTGTTGGTACTCCTTAGATCCTTCCTCTTAAGTAGTTGACCTATCTTTGGGATTAATATCCTGACTTCATTTTGGTTTTTTGGAAAAGTGTCTTTGCAGAGTATGGGTGTTGCTGAAAAATGCAGTAAACTGGCTTAGCTTGTCTGCTTGGATTGTAATGTCAAATCTACTGTATTTATACAAATATCAAACTATTTGAATGTCCTTTCACAATAAGAGAAAGGCAAATATATATTTTAAAAAAAGATTTAAAATAATCTGATGAGAAAAACAGAAAAAAAGGTAAGGTGGTTCTCAATAATTGCTTATGTACATGCTGACATCTGACAGTTCGCTGTGGTGGTGTGAAGCAGATACTTTCCTTTCATTGAGGGAGAGGGAAAGTGATCTCAATTTTGCAGTTATTTCAGGATACCTTGAGGTAAGAATGTGCCTGAGGATAGGTAGAGCAAAGCAGTTGGTGTCTGGTAACCTATTACACAAGGGTAAATCAGCCATTTGCTGGAGCTCTGTTTTTAAAATCTATCATGCTGTTCAAATTCTGCCTCGTTATGTTTGCTGGTTTTTCAAATAGATTTGGGCAGCCATGCTTTGGTTCGCAATTAAACAGACAATTTCTTTAGGCATTTTTTTTCTGCTTCACTGAAGTAAAAAAAATGTTTTATATCCATTTATTACATTCACTGGCAGTTTCATTACTCTGAATATTCAAAACTCATGGAATGAGAATTGCGGCTTGGAAGAAATCCAAAGTTCTCATTGTTAATGGTGTTTCAAAGAATCGTATTCTGAATTATCTGATAAAGGTTACACTTTATTAGATTTATTGATGGCTTTCCTCATGGGTTGGGCATTGAGCTGAATTGCTAAATAAGAAGAGTAAATATTTACTTCAAGAAAGAAGTTGCTTACATTCTATTTTCAGTATGACACAGCTCTTGGCCTTGGCCTTCTAAATCTTGATTAATCCCAATTCTGTCTCAGTTTGTAGTTAGTTCCTAATGACTGAAGCTGACATAGCTGCCGTATTTGTGTTTTATGTAATAGGGAAATGTTTTATCTTGCTTGCAGGTTTTTGGGGGATGGGAAAAAAAGCCCTGATTGCTCTGGCTTCCAGGACCTGTGTATAAAGCACTTTTTATGACTTTTTTGTTGTCCATTCTTTTAAACCCCTGATGCTCAGGGCTCAGACTCTGTAGTTCATTGCCCATGTGCAGCTCATAGTATGAAACAGCCCCATGAGGGCACTTCCTTCCTTCTGACAAATTGTGAAATTCCAGTTCCTCTGTGGACTGGCTCTGATCACTGTGGTAACCATACCCTGTCAGGCAGTATTCCACTGTGTCCTGTGCATGTGGTAGAAGAATTATTTGTGAAGAGTATCCTTAAATTCACACACAAAGGACAGTGCAGGCAGCTTTGGGAGCAGCCATTTAAGGTGCTGACACCTGTGTGATCATGGTGCTGATCGTGTTCTATTTTTACATCCTCATGTGACAAAAAGCTGTCATTCATCCTGACTCACCTAATCAAGAGTGTTTTAACCACTTTTATTTCTGTTATGCTTGGTCACTGTTGGAAAATTCATGTATTCTTCAGTGCATCTGTTTTGAAGCAAATCTTGTTTTGAGGAAGAATAGTGTCTAAAGATGCAGCATTAAGATGGTTTTCCTGTCTATTATGGGTTAATTAGAAAAGTTAATATTACTTAGGATTTTTTCTTAGCTTTAAAGTTTGCTGAATATTTCTATAAACACTTCTCTTCATTGGAGCAAGGAATTGTTCAGAGGAGACCAGAATGGCCACAGAAAGAAGCAAAAAAGAAAGAGAGAAAAACTAAGAAACAAACCTGAATAGCCACAGGTTACAGATTTAGCCTTGCTCTACAGGGATGTATTTCTTGATTGCATTTATTTGTATTTCAGTGCTTCTTGAGAGTTCCTAATTCCTCTGTCTCTCTGGTTCCCATCCTGAAAAAAAATACCTTTCTAACCAGACAACACAGGCAGTGTGAGAAAGGGAGTGTAATCCCCATTTTACAGTTGGAAAGAGGCAGAGATGGAGTCTGACTGATCTCACCTCACACAGAATGTCTCTGGGAGAGCCAGAAATTGAACCCAGATATGTTGCTTGAGTCCTACTGAGTCTCAAGACAGTCTTTTCTCAAAACAGAAAAAAATGCATTTATTTGATATATTCATCTCAATGCTTTTCCTATGGATACTATTTGGAACATCTGTTTGGTTTTTTTTTATTATTTAAATTCATCTTTTTTTCTTGCTTTTCATTTCATAGTTAGCACTAATATTTAATGTGAGATGGAATGGAATTTATAGCTTCACTGTGTGAAGGATTGAATAAGAATAAATTTTAATAACGGTTTGAACATAATTAAATACTTTTTTCAAAGAGATTACATTTTTAGATAATCTTTATTGTCATTGTTATGTAAAAGATTTAAATCTGTTTCTATCTCTTTTTCATAAATTGATGCATACACAAAAATAGATGATATTTCAGATGTGCTTAAAAGGCAAAATCTTTTTTTCCTCCTACTTTATTAAAAGCAGATAATAACTCAGACTGTAGGTTTTAATTATTTTCTTTTTAAAGTATTCAGAAGTTGATAATTTTTAATGTACCATGCAAATCTTGAAATTGGTCTGATCCTGATGATATGTGGTGAATCTTCCCATAGTCTCATCTGGCAGAGAAATTGTTTGCTTTTGTATTGGGGAATTACTTCAGCAATGTAGATGCAAAAGCAGTTTTACTTTTACTGATTTGAATTTCTCCCAAGATCTCTTTTTACCAGAACACATGAAGAAACTGTCTAAGTCCCAGCCAGTTAAAGTCACTACATATTTGAGAACCACAACAATTTGCCCTGTAACTGGAAAAATTATCTCAAGGAGCCATGGAAGAGTTGCAAACTTTGGACTATGTCAGTTTTTAATATCTGCAGGCAGTTTCAGAGGTAGTGAGTGCTCCTGGACATATATGCAAAATATCAGCCGTTGACATCATTGTGGCAGCTTGGCTTTGTTAACAGGTTAACATTTACTATGTAGAATGAATTTAAACAATCTGCTGAATTCTTAATATGAGGACTGGATTTACTGGTTTTTTTTTCTTCCATATTTTACTGAAGTTCCAAGCTGGTATAATATTGTCTGTGGCTGTAGGCAACAGCAATAAAAACTGTCCCAAAAGGTAGTTTTATACTAACACATCTAAGAGGAGAGTTGCAGGTGGAAGACACGTTTGGCACAGTGTTCAGGAGATCCTCTGTAGCCTTGGCTTTAGACTTACCATTCTATTTTTTGAAGCTCTCTGGAGGATCTACCTGGACTGTCTCCAGGTAGAACAAGCAGAACCACTTTGAAGAGAAGGTGAATGAGCATCAACTGACAAATTGGTGTCACCACAAGTAGTGCTGGCAGAAAGATCTTGCAGATTTACATCCTGCAGTGTTTTATCTTGAACTGAAACCTTAGGAAACAATTGCACTGGCTGGCAAACGATCTATGTTTGTGAATGTGATTCTTAAACAAGCCCAGTTTTATACTATATTCAGTCTGCTTTTGGAAAATCAACTATGATATGAAGGGCACCTTACTATGCATCTATCTTAGGATTCTATTGGAAAAATATTTCAAAGATTACAATTGTCCAGGCGTATGGAGTAGTAATTGCATGCAAATACATTTTATGCTTTTTAGCTTGACTCTGTCAGCTGCAACGGCTGGCTGTGCCTATTTAGTCAAGGAATGTATTATAAAAACAGACAGACTATTAAATGAAAAAATGGGGATGAAAACAAGAGACCTAAATACAAAATGTACTTTCTTAATAGTGACTATGGAAATTCTGTACCTATAACAACAGTTCAGGTACAGGATTTTTGAGTAGTGATCATACTGATTCAATATTTTTTCGTGGGCTATATGGATTCACGTTACTTGGTTCCTTCTTTTCTCTGTGCAACAGTCTCTGAATACACTGTGAACTTCACAAGGCGTGAAGGGGCTTGTAATTGTGTACTGACAGTATACTTACATTCAGCTCTTAGTTATGAGACCAAGGTGTTTTGCTTTGTGTGTTTTTGGTTTTTTTGGTTTTTGTTTTTGCTGGCTTTCAATTCTGATGTAGCCACACTGTTCACTGTGTCAAAATGTTTCTCGGATCACTTGGCTGACCATTGCTGCCACCTTCGTGAGGACCAGAGAAAGCACAGAAACATCACAACCAACACAAATTAATCAATTTTATAAGCTTATCTCTTTTTATCTGATAATTAAAATAGACTGTCTTTAGTTCAGCAGAAAACCTATGCACAAAGGACATTGATTTGTTTTGATAGGCTTATTGAAAGGCAAATGAGCTTTTGAATTACTGGTAACTAAGGAATGAGAAGGATGATAAAATACTGTGAAGTGCTTTATAAAACTAAGTTCTGAGGAAGTCCGTGGCTGAAGTTCAACATGTATTCATCTATTTTAATTTTTCATCTAATCTAAACTGTTTTAATTATTTTCACTTCCACTGTGTCTGAAAGAGAAGGAGTGGTTCCTAAAGCACAAGGTGTTCTTCAGTGTGGTGTGGGCAGCACTGAGCAGGACTTAATAATTAATTAAACACATCTGTTTCCAGTCAAACAAGCTCAAATCAGTTGCATGAAATAGTGTGGATCACACAACATTTTTTATTATTGTGCTTGTAAACTGAATGGATGCCTTCAGTAATGGGGGAAGTGCCCTTTGTGATTGAAAACGTTATTTTTCTTTCTTATTACTAGGTTTGCAAATAATAACAAGACAAGAACAATTGAATTACTAACACAAAATAGGCTTAATGTGAATTTGGATTTATTGTGAAAGCATGAGTAAAGAACTTATCCAATAGCTGCAATTCTTTGAAAGTCCGATCTAGTCCAAGAAACTAGAATATGAAAAAGCTGTTGCAAACAATTTTTAAACTGGGCTTTGTTCATATGTCAACACATTTTGTCTTCAATACTCTTAAAGGAAAAGGAAATTTCTATGAGTATCTCTGGCACGTGGCAATGGAGCAAGCTTAAAATGTAACTGACAAAGCATAGAACAGAACTAGTTCCTTCCCGAAAATTGTTCTTTTTTGTCACTTAAATATTATTTTGCGGAGAAGAGATTTAGAAATTGTTCTTTGAGAACATAGGTATTCTTTTGATTTGCAGGGGAAAGAGTTTTTAAGGAGATAAGCTCTTCTGAACATAAAAATCCATACTTCCTTGATATCCAAGTATATATATAAACTTGCTATATAGTTGAGTATTAAAAATGAAGAAGAGTCGGAGCTTGACACTGATGTCTAATGTGTCACCTTATGAGATGTGTCCCCATGCAAAGTAAATAACATTCCAAACTGTTACCAAACCACGAGATAAATTAATAGACCTTATATTTTGGACTGTCCTCTATGGCCTCTAAGCCTTCTACTTCAGTCAGGACAAAATCTGACATTCTTCATTGACTGTCTCCAAAATTAACTTTCATAATAACATTTCCTCTGTTTTCTGTCCAAAAATGTTACAGAGTCTGAGGTGTGCAAAAATTTGAGCCAAAGAAAGAATTCCAGCTGAGGTAAATAATAGTACTGTTTTATATAGGGAGGTTTTATATTAGTATTTGGTGCTCCTGTCACCAGACCTTTGGACTAATGGGAAGGTAAAATTCCTAGTGTAGGCCCCAATACTTGTTTTTGACATTAATGGTATATTAGGTTTATTAAATTCTTGAGATAATTATAACAAATGTTTAATAATAAATAACTATGCTACTTTACTGAGAAATATAATAAGAAGCATTGCTTATGCAGGGAAGGGCAGGAATATTGTACAGGGAAGAATGGTGTAACCTTTAGGACTGGAACACTTGGCAGAAATTTGCATTTAAAGATGAGGAAATGTCAGATTCCAGTGATGTGTTTTCCCTTTGGTGTGAAGACAAGTGAAGGGAGCTGCCTGATGGTCTTGGTTGATGACAGTGAGCCAGCAGTGTGATTTAGCTCTCTTTAAGACAAACATTTCTTAAGTATTATCTAGGAAGCTGTTTCCAGGACAAACAAAATATTGATGCTTTTGCAAAAGGCAGTGCTAAACTTTGGAGTCCCAGGTGCAAAAATGAACACATGTCTGAAGGGAAGGGCTTGTCCTCCCCAAGGAAACGGGGCAAGTATGGCTAATTTTTCCAGGAGATGAAGCTTGAAGAGTTTGTAGATGTATTATGTAAATGCATTGTGGATGTAAAATTCAGCATAGAGAAGGGAAGACATTTAACCTGAAAGTCAGGGATGACATAAGAAACTAAAAAACAGCTGTAGGTAAATTCAAGATAGAAAATAAAGGCATGCAAGCCTTGGACAGCATTTTTCCTACATCACTGAGCTTGGTCTTGTCCAATGCTATTACAAGTGCTGTTTTAAAAACAGGCCCAGTTCTGCCCCTGCTTTCTAACTTCTGTTAGAAAACTTTCAGCACCCAAATCAATTGGATTCTGAAACTGCTGTCCACAAAATGAAGTGCAGGTAAAAGGCCCAGCTCTTTTACAAAGGAAGTTGTGTCCACAAATAGGATTGTGTGATGTGGTTAGCTCTGACCACACAGAGCTGCTTCGTGACCTGCTGATCTGTACGAGTGCTGTGCCCTTTCCTATTTCTGTTACTCCCTTAAATTCCAACGTATCTGATGTTTTCCCTGAATAGGTTACTCTTTTAAGTCTGTTTTTGAAAATTCCTGATAGTGAATGGTGGCCACGTTCCTTTTTTGTGTTTATCTCTTTGCTTGAATGTGGCAACAGTGAATTAGCATAAATGGTCTGAGGAAAGTAGTTAATATAGATTAATTTGTATTCTTCTTTAATCCTTTGAATTTACCTCCTTGATGATACATCAAAGATGAGTTTGATTCATAAATATGTTTAGAAGATAAATACAGTAGGGGGGAAGAATCCTGTTTCATGGTATTTTTAAAACTCAGCAATAAATCCTT
This sequence comes from Drymodes brunneopygia, assembly GCA_013400955.1. Lineage (NCBI taxonomy): Eukaryota > Metazoa > Chordata > Aves > Passeriformes > Petroicidae > Drymodes > Drymodes brunneopygia. The sequence continues at coordinate 143,675 of VZTZ01033557.1, forward strand.
TATAATCAGTAATTGACCTATATGATATGTTCTTTCCAGTTTGTTTCAGATCCTTGTGCCAGCAACCCCTGTCACCATGGTAACTGCAGCACCAGCGGGGATGGCTACCTGTGTGTGTGCAGTGAAGGCTTTGAGGGAACAAACTGTGAGCACTCACTCCACATCCCCCCAGCCTCGGAACAGACAGAGGCCACCTCAGCCCGGCACAGCAGCCCTGCCTCGGCCACCCTGGAGCCGGACATTGCCCTGCCCCGCTCAAGAGCCACTGTGACCTTACCCACGTGGCAGCCAAAGGCAGGACAGAGAGTTGTGGATCTCAAATGGGATGAAATAGAGGTGAGAGTGTTCAAAGTGAAAATTCACAGACAAAAAAAAGGTGTTATTTTCGGGTTGTCATTTGTGCATGGTTTCATGATGTCCTCTTGAGAAGACTGAAGATATGATCTCTGCCCTGAGTTAATATGCTGCTAAAATTAAAACAAAACCCCATTTGATCCATGTTATGAGTAATGGACTTAAGTTGGCTAATGTGTTGTATTAGATACTTTTTTGAAATGGGATGATATTGTTTCTTCCAGTCAATTGTGTGACACCATATCTCCAAACATCAAATAAATTTAGGAAAATCTATAAGTTAAAGTTATATATATAATACCTTTAATATATTTTTTGGTATTTGCGGTTATAATCACATTTGGCTTTGAAAAATACACATTTCTGCATTATTAAGAAAACATAGTTCCTTGAGAAATAAAAGTAGTAGTTTAAACATTACACAGGGTGCAACTCCAGGGATGCAATGACAGTGGTGGGAACTTTTAAATGATTGAACTTTAAACACTTGTTGTAACTCTTACAAAAAAATCTCTGTCAAAACTTAATGATATCTAATAAAACTACAGCTGGAAAGCACACAACATATGATCCTTAAGAAGGGTGATCTTTGCTTTCTACTGTGTTATACACTGCCCCATTTGCAATGCTTAAATGTCTTGCATGGACTTAAGTATCTGCAAAAATTAAACAAATTTATCAAACTTAACCAAGTTATTGTTAAAGTAATGATCAGCTTAGTACCAAGCACTAGGAGTAATGAAACTTGTTGCTGAAAAAAATATTTTCATTCCTGTAGGCAAAAAATTAGAATTTTTGTGACATCTTTTTCTTATTGAGAAAGACCTTGTAATCTAATTTAATAAGGAATAAATAGGTAAAATGTCAGTTGTATATTTTTTTAAAAAATGTTTCAATGAGTTTGATTCTCCTGAGGTGTTTTAACGTACTACATAATGAGAAAGTGAGCAGACAGGAGTTTAATCCTAGAATAAGTGTATTTTTCATCACTCTTTGCTAGCCGAAACAAATTTGTGTATGTTTTTACTGTACAATTTATTTAAATCAATTTTCTGGAAGTAGAATCAGCCTATGTAAAATATATGTTTGGTGTGTTACAACTCCCTGGTTTTCTCTGAGAGATGAGTATTTATAGGGCTGTGTTCCATTTCAGTGGGAGTGCTGCTGGGCAACGTCTGGAGCACAAAGCTTTATTTCCTGGAATTCCTTCTCCCATATCTATTATTTTACAGGAGAACATATGTCAGGCACCAAGGATGGAGTTTGGAGGGAGCACTGAAGCAGAAACAAACAATGATCTGCTCTTATTACTTAGTTTGAATGCAGTCTCATCTCTGCATGGGTGCTCCATATGTCCTGATCAATTAAGGGCATGCTCTTCCCTGTACCAGATTTCCCTGGTGTGTCTTCCTCAGTCTGTGCTCTGATGCTGTATAAGGAACATTTCTGCCTGGTTTGCATTTTAGGTAGATTCACTAAGAATTTCAGTCAAACAGATCATTTCCAAGTGGGTATTTCAATAGCTGAAATTCACCCTTCTGCATGTCTTCTGTTACCTGAGAAATACAGATGGGTTATCAATTGCTATTGCCTGACTAATACTAGCATGGAAATTACTTGCTACCCTATTACAAAATTGCTTCTGTAGATGTGTTTTTAATATACTGTGATGGGTCTTGTACTTTTGACAAGCTCTCCAGTGTGGCATAATGACCTTCTGCCTTGTTCTTTGGAAGTCACAGTGAGAGAGATGATTATCTGAAACAAAGAGATTTCAGTTTCTGATTCCAGACACTGTATCTGATCTATATTAACTGAAGAGAATTGATTTGCCTGAAGGTCTGTGTTCCAAAGCCTCTTTGGTGGAGGTTTCAAAAGTAGACACTGTTAATAACAGAAACACTACCTTTCCTCATAGCTGTACGAACTTTGCAAAACTTGATCCTTCTTTGCTCTCTTAAAAGGAAGAGAATAAAGTATCTGTAGGTTTTGTATTGCAAAAATGTACTCTTTTGATCTTTGTTTAGATTCAGAAGACAACAAATACTGATACGATTTTGTTTGTTTTATATAAATGTTCCATGACAATCTGTTTTCCAAATTATTCTGTACTGATACTGGAAGTGAATTAATGTTCTTCAGACCCTTTTGTCTCGGAGAGAAGTTTTGCCAGACTCCAAGTGAAAGCTCTCACTATCTTGCAAGCATGAAGCTTCCATGAAAGCTTTTCTGGGAAGCTTTGGGCACTCAGAAAATGAACACCTGAGAGAAGTAAACTGTCTGGGAGAGGCATGATGTATGCTTACAGTTGGACATGTTTTCTGTATTCTATGAATACCGGGGATACATTTAGCACTGCTTGCTGGAATGAACTGTCTCAGTAGTTTCTGTACCAGCAGGCAACATACAGATGTCTTTGGATGCAGTTTCATTTCTTAGAGTGGCCTTCATATAAGAAATTAATCTTTTCCTGATATGCAGATTAAGGACTAAAACCATAGATCATAGACACGAATATTTTCTCTCAGTTGATTTTCTGTAGTATAATGCGAATTTATCTTTGTGCTCATCTGTTGAAAGATTCTTTTTCCTACTTGGGGCAACCAGTCCCCCTTGCAAGAGAGATCCAGCTAACAATCTGCATTTCCCCAGTTCAATCATCTTTTGTGTTACAGTGTATAAGAGATATGTATTAGCCAGTAATGGAGGTAAAAAGAAACCATCTCATTAATCCTATTCAATTAATGGATTTAACAAAGGTTTCAGTATAAAATCAACCATAAGAATAGCAGTACCATACTCTTATATACAGCTTTTCATAATAGACCTGAAATTCTTTTCAAAGGAAATCAGCTGTATTATTCCCATTTTGCAGACTGAGATGCTGAAGCACAGAACAGTGAAGTGATTTGCCAGGTGCGCAGCCAGAAATTAGAATGCTGAGCATGTGAGTCCTAGTCTAACCTTCTATTTATACTGCAATTTTGTGCTCAGATTCAAGGGTTTGGAACTAGTGATTAGAAGCTACAATAAACTTCTAATTCCCCTTGCAGTGGGGACAGCATTTGTTTTATGTGTGTCCTTAGTCAGTAAATTGCAAGCCTTTAAAAGGAGTGTGGCTGAGTCAGGTGAAAAATCCTGAGAGTGTTCTTGCTCTGCAGCAATGGCAGAATTACTCCTTAACCATATTCTTGAAACAGGAACCTTTGAGTCTTGATTACTTTATGTGTTGCTAAATGTTTGTGCGTTTTTTTTGTCCAAGTATGATATGGGTACAGAAGGAGGAACAGAGCAGAATCTGAACAAAATCAGATCAGAGGAGAGATCCATTTGAGATTGCTAAATAGAGAATAGAAACATGGTCCTTAGAAATGGCATCTTAGGATAATCTTTGACATGGATATAGGTGAAGGTTGGAGTATATATGCTTCCCCTTTTCTTACCCTATTTTCTTGGCATTCCCTCTTATAATTGTTAAAGTACTAGAACATGTGTAATTTTGATTTTACTTAGGACAGCTCTTCTAACTGTATATAAGATTTGTTTTGGAAATCGCTGTAATTTTTCTTTTGCTTTGAGAAAAAGATATTCTACAAACACGTAAGGAGAATGAAGGAAACAGATTTTGCTGGAATAATATTAGCTTTCTTCTAGGATAAATCTGTAACTTCACTAACTCTCACCTCTACAATATTAGTTTATGGAACTTTTTATTTGTATACAACCACCATTTTCATAGACAACCTGATGTAGGCATCTCTGTATAAGTGCTGCCCTTTATTATATTTATTTTCTAAATAAAACCCTAAATGTGTCTAAAAGCTCAATGTGCTTAAACAAAACTTATGTGAACTTCATACAAACCTCAGTTTCTTATGTTCCGTTACTAAATCATGTTTAATAAATAGTCATAAATACTAGCTTTCCTAAAATCAAAGCTCTTTAAGACAGAAATTCTAGTGAGTGCAATTCCTTCAAGATACTGAAGGCCTGCTCTTCTGGAGCTGTATTGGTGGGTGAGCTCAGGATTTTTGGTTATCCAGAGCTGTGTTTGAAACATATCTGGATTCATTTAACTACTCCTTCAGGAATCATCCTGTTTTGAAGTCCTAGAGAGTATGAGGAGAAAAAGAGAAAAAAAAGAAAAAGCCTGATGTGTTTACTGCCTTTCAGTGTTTTGGTGTAGAAATATCTATAGCTGACTTGACAGTCTTGGGCTGAAGCTTATGTCCCAGCTTATTCTCCAGTGACCTGAGCTCATACACTGCATGCAAAGATTTGACTATGTGGAATTTTTGCTCAATGGACTTGTTTACACAGTGTTTACCTTTCTTTTCAGAACAGCTCCATACACTCTGGAATAATACATGACTATTAATTGTTCATGGAAGTAATCTTTATTGAATGACTGTGTTGTGATCTAAGCAGAGGATAGGCAGCTAAGCCCCACACAGCCACTTGCTCACTGCCCCATCCAGTGAGACGGTGGAGAGAATTGGAAGGGTAAAAGTGGGAAAACTCATGGGGAGATGAAGACAGTTCAAGAATTTAAAAATGGAGAAATAGAAAACAACAAAGGAAAAACCTGAACAAAACAAGTAATGCAAAAAGCCCCAATTATTCACCACCAAGTAACTGATGCCCAGCCAGTCTCTGAGCTACAGCAGCTCTGACCAGCTTCCATCCTCCACCCCCAGTTTTATGCTGAGCATGACCTCCTGTGCTGTGGGATGTCCCTTTGGTCAGCTGGGATCAGCTGTCCTGCTGTGTTGCCTCAGCACCCCCAACCTACTTGCTGGTAAGGCACTCTAAGAAAAAGGCCTCAATGCCATGTGAACACCTCAGCGATAACCAAAAACCCTGTTATCAACCCTGTGTTCATCACAAGTTCAAAACATTGCACCATGCAAACTATTGTGAAGAAAATTAACTCCATCCCAGCCAAAACCAGTACAGACTGAATGTCAGATTTTGTGAAGTCGACAGTGATTTTGGTGGATGGCTTGAGACAAGAAGGCAGCTTACTAATATGATAATCTGGGTAATCTGTCTCATTGTGTAAGAGAGCCTCCTGTGCCTACTGATGCATCTGCCTCTTGGTGTAGTGTTGGCATTGATAGTCTGACAAAAATACAAAGTTTTAGTAATGTTACCTAGAGGATTGCCATGCACTGGAATGTGCTGGATCCTCTTGTTGGTGGGATTGCTGACTCTACAAAGTGACTCTTGCTCAGATGAGCAAAGAAACAGCAACAGAATGCGCTGGGTGGATGTGCAGCCTTCCTTACACCAGGTTCAGTGCTACAATAACTGGTAAGCCTTCTTCATTTGATACTGTTTTTGGATGCAGTCTTGCAGTCTCCTGCAGTCTTGCAGTCTCCCCTTGGTGTTCTTCAGAGAGGCACTACTCCTACTCTAAACACTTTTGATTTTCTCTCCCACTGGTGAGATATGTTAGAAGTCAACCTTGATTTTCTTTCTGTTCTGGTTTTCTTTCAAGCATTGTCCCATCTGAAACTCTGAGGGTAGAAATGAGTGCAGTGATGTGGAGGTTAAGCTAAATGACACCAGATTTTTCAGAAGCTGTAGTTTTTCTGTGCCACAGGGCAAGAGTACTGGAACTACTTTTTTTTCTTTTAGAATTTTGTTCTGAATTCAATTTCTATGCTAGAAATGATCCTGCTTTGTTCCTTGGCATCTTGACAGTAAGCAGATAGTTCTAGATCCCTCTCTTATGGCTCTATTATGTTGCCTTTTATTTCCCTACTTCCCTTTTCACTTTTTTTTGCCAACAGCTATTCAAGATCTATAGTCAGGATCTAACCTGTTTTATTTCTTTCATATATTATTTTTCCCTTGCATAAGGAAGACTGCCAAACATATCATATTTCTTAGAAAATAAGGGATACCTCTTGCCACACTTACAGGGTCAGAAGAGAATAAATCCTGCAGACCCTATTCTGATAGAAAAGTAGTTATATTTTCAGAAAAGCCAAAATTGCACGTTATGAAACTTGCTTGATTGAATTGAAATGTAATATGTAATCCCTTCGAAGAAAATCTGAAAGAACTTGCAATTACAAGATCATTCCTCATACTGCATTTGTCATGACAGTTTCTGTCCCACTGAAGAACTGAAAGGTTTTCTTTCTTCATTACCATGCCAGTTTTCATGGGGCACCACCACAGAACACAGCCTTGCTGTTCTCAAATAACTCATTTTCTCACTCCTTCCATAACATAATGTCTTTTCAAATATGTTTAAAAAAATTTAGGTTTTTTTTTTAACTTTTAAGCACTGTTTTTTGCTGTAGGATGTGTTTATATCCATTTTTTTAAATTTAGTTCAAGAATTATGTGTGCATTTATATATTGTTTAATTCCAGACTAATTTGCACCACTTTGCTCTGGCTGCAAGACCATGCAGAGTTCTTTGTTGCCCCACTAGGAGGTAAAAACAGAAGAACAGCTTTTTGACATGAAAAAGATGAGATTAACCAAAGAGAAGATTCTCAGAACAGGAGGGAAGTACCTGAGTCACAGGTATCTGAGTGTGCACACACAGGCACACATACTTATTTGTCTTACATTTGGGGGTATTTTCAAAATGAAGCACTTTCACTGTAAGCTGGAATGGGGTTTAGTGAAAGCTGTGGTGTCACTGGAGTTACAATGGCAATGAACAGGAAAACCTCATAGGCAGTTGGCCCATGGGGTGAATTTTCACTCACTGCATCACAGTGTAGGTGAGGTTCAAGGCATCTCTGGATTTTCTCTAGTCCAAACCCTCGCTCCAAGCAGGGTCATCTAGAGCTGGTTGCTCAGGACTTTATTCAGTTGAGATTTGAATAACTCAAAGGATGGAAAATCCACAAGATACCTGGGCAACCTCCTCCACTGTTTGGAACTATCTGTTGGTTTTCAGAAATATTCATTAATACCTTGTTAATAGGGTAGTGAGGACTTTCTAAGGCTCATATGAATTTGACCATTCCACTTACAGACCACTTTTAAATTTGAGGAAAGTGTGGCATATTTTGGAAGAAAAGCCTTCTGCCATTATATGAACTTGGGGTTGAGATACAAAAGAAATGCAAATGTTTCATGGTAGCAGAATGCCTGGATTTTGCACTGTCAGGATTAGTCTGCCTGTGTTGATAAGGCCTTGTAGAATTACAAATGTCTGCTCAACTTTTCAAGAAATCTCCTATGAAATTTCATATACAATAACTATCTTCAGAGAACTAATTTCAACACTGAGAGGCTGCATAAATGTAGACTTAGAGTCTTTGTGCTACTCTGCTTAGCCTCATTGAATTAAAGTCTAGTATGCTTAGAAAAGTAATAAAGGCACTCACTCATGTAAAAATATTGCCTTGGGATTTATGTATGTATTTCAGCACTTGTTGAATTAAGTGCATATCTCATTATTCTGGTTTTGTGAGGTAGGAGAGTATCTGTCTAACTCATGCTATTTAATTTCTTCAGAAAAGTTGTAATACGGAAGAACAGTCTGTTGCTCTCTTCTTAGGTACCAGCCCTGATTTCCTTTGCAATCTGTTGTGTGCCACTGCTATGGCCTGGTAAGGAAATCTAACAAAATCACTGCTGTCCTGTTAAGGCTCAGGTAGAGACTGTAGGAGTAAGAACTCTCAAGATTTCACTCTTGCTTTCTCCAATGATGCTGCTCTTTTACCTATGTAAAGTCTAAAAGCATTTGAAGCAGAAATTTCATTTTTATATATTACGTTATCTTTTAAGAAAAAACCCCCATGATTTAGATACAAACTAATGGAACATTTATCTAAAGAGGAATTCTGTATTTACTGTCAACAATTTGATATTTAATAATTTAAAACTCTAAATAAGGTATTGAAGAACAGTCTTGGATGTATTCTCTGTTGGCACAGGAGCTTATCTTTGTAATCAGCTCCTAAACATACGTTAGACTCTGGAAGGTGCATGAAGGTTTTGTTTTCTTTGGTGACTAATTTTAGAGTAGCTGCATCATTTGTGTAAATATTTATCAGTCTTTTCCCCAAGAACCTTCTTGCTGTCCTGACATTTCTGTACTATTAAAATGCTTCAGGAGAAGTGTTGGATGTCATTGCAGTTACGTTATGGTGTCTTTTGGTTGTCTTTAAATGACATTAGATAGCTACTCTATTTGTATTTTTTACTTTAGACTAGGAATGATCTCCATTTTGTCCTCTGAAAATTATTAAAGTATATTTCCCAGTGACTTCTGTTTTTAAATATCGCCTACCAGTTCTAGCTGCCTTTTTTTTTTGCGAGAGTGAAATTTACAGATTGTTTTCATCTGAGTGTGCTTTATTGTTTTAATATATTGGTTGTCTTTGCCCTCATTCTTCAGTAGTTCAGTTTTGCAGGGTGCACTGTTAAGACATGAAAGAGACACACTTAAAAATCTTTATACAAATTTCTCACAGCTGTGAAAAAAATGCAATTTGTTTCTTAATTCAGGTGTCAAAGCTGTCATTTTTTGTCTCCATAGTACTTGACTGAAATAGGACACTGCTGAGACCATTTTATTCCTTATGAGAGTTTCTGCTTCTTTTGTGGTTTTTGTCTAATCCAAGTATCAGGGATGTTAATATATAAAAAATTTCAAATTTCAGTTGTTGTAAAATCCTGGGTCTAGCAGCCTACTGGTTTAGATGGTTATTTTACAAGATTCCTCGAGCAGGAAATCAAGGTCAATTACAAATGGAGTTCCCAGACAAGTACATCAAATATTACAAATCTCTTGATAGGAGAGTCAAAATCATGCATTTTGCCTTTCACTCTTCTGATTATCATTGCAATATTTCTTATGTGTGCTTTTCCTGCTGACTAATCCTTAATTTTGATGTGTTTGCAAACTAAAGTTGTTTCTTTTTGATTGTTTGGGGTTTTTTTCCATTTTGTCAAGGTTAAATCTCTGCTCTTGTTCTGCAGCCTCTTTGTTCAGCTCTTGCTTCTATGATTGTATTTTTTAATTCTAGTTGCCAAGACACCAATACCTTTAACTTTAAAAAGTTCTAATATTAAACAGTAAGGTAAATTAAATGCTTAAATTACAATTTTCCCCCTTGTGTTCCAAGGTAATAGATGCACAAAATTGTAAAACTATAGAAATACTATAAAAGCAAGTGTATTTTAGATGTAGTGTAAGACTGTGTGAGAATACAGATACTGATTTATTTTTCCCCTTTGTTCCAGTAGGCATATAGATTCTCAAAGAAAACAACAGCTAAATGTTGGCAAATCTAAAAGGAACACTGTTAGCCAAACTAATTTTTGGTTCATCGTACTTTGACTGTTAGGTCCCTAGTTTTGACTTCTGAGATTTAAAAATTGTAAGGAATATATTATCTTTTTCTAAAGTTCATGTGAACAAATACAATAAAATGGCATCTTACTGTATTTTCATAAACTATATGTAATCATATTATTTGCACCGGGGAATTCGACAATGAATTGAGTAATCTAGACACTGGGAAACCATTCACTTGGGAAATGTGAATACTGAGTATTTGTCTTGCCTGACTCAAGATAAGCTCTGAGTGTCCTAAAAATTATTACTTGCATCATATTCTGGACTTCTGTTGTTTGTGTATTTACATGTGTTCCATTACATTAATGTAATATTTAAAATATGAATTCGAATTGTATTTAAATGTACAGATTTTATTCTGACTTTTGCTTTGATGTAAGATTAATTCATGGAAGTGTGTCAGGTTGCATTTTTGCTTTTTCAATAAGGTTGATGTAAAAAGCTTGCAAACATTCTCTATGGCTGAAAGAATAATGTTGCAAACTGCCAAGGAATTTGAAGATTAAGCTGGTTTGTTGTTTTTTTTCCAGTGTGATATTTCATAGGTAAGTTGATGAAGATACATGAAAAGTTATTTAAAACTTTTGATGACATTAAGTGACAGATTCAGTTATGCCACACAAAATATTACTTATTTGAAATAAATATCATTAATAGTTTTCAAACTGTCTTTAGGAAATTACTACTTCTGAAGATCTGAATAATTAGGGAGTCTGTGATTCCTGTGTTGCATGACACCTTGTATGGTCTCTTGATCTAGTTAATGCAGTAACTGATTTCTGTGCTTAGTAGGCATCACTAAATTTGGCAAATGCATCCTTTTCACTCTCACTGTGATCATCTTTTTTTTCCCCATCTGAAAGCAGTGATTGTCCAAGCATCTTTTACTTGGAAAGAATAGTAATGGGCAAGTGGGAGAGTGTTTTTTTTAAAGGAAACCTGTGTTTGGAAAAAAACATATTTCAATATAGTCGAAAGGCAATGTCTGTATTTGTTGCTATAAATCCTTCAGGACTGCATAAATTAATGATGCACTATTTCTTGGATGTGGCAAATGTTAGAGCTGTATTTATTATTCTGAAAGACCAGAAGCCTATTCATCTTTTTCTAAATATGTTCACTTTTAAAGGAATATGCCTTTAGAAGTTCACATTTCCATGCAGGAATGTTTTGTTAAAACAAAACCCTGAAAGGATGGTTATGTGAATTTTCAGCACCTTTGTTGGCAGCATAAAGGTTTCAGTGAGTGTTCCTGAGGATTTTTAGAAGATGACTGCTGGACTATTAGTTTCATTTGTAAAAAAAATCTTTCATGTTTTCTTTGGTCATGTGTTATGGTTTATTATTAAATAAAGCTATTTTTATTTTCAGATAACCCCAGATGTGGCTTGTGGAAATGCCAGTTCCAATACTTCTGCTGGAGGCCGACTTGTCTCCTTTGAAGTTCCACAGAATACATCAATAAAGTGAGAATATTCTTATATGTGATGAAATATAAAACCACTTTTATTTTCATTTGACTGGGTATTTTAGACAACAGTTTTTCAGATAGGCAGATTTGTTAAATGACTAAAAGACTATGAGAGAATTCAGACAGACTTCAAGCATGTAGCAGAGCCATGACAGGTCTTTGCTTGGCATAATTTCTCCCACATTTAATGTTTTAGAAGATGTAAGCATGTAAGCTGTCTCTGGGCTATCATAATGCATTAGAAATTAGGGCAGATGTGATGAAGATTTGACATTTCCTTTGTACTTCATGCAGTGAGCACTTTTCCCCCCTTTCCATCTCAAGATGAACTTGCTCATAGAAAGTGTTATTGTTGACTATGTAAGTGTATGTATTTTGTGCATTTGTATTTGATTTCTGTGTTATTGCTCTGGGTGTCATCAGCAGCTGTGAAATTCTTGTGTACATCCTAAAAAACATGTTTCTCAAAAAATTGAATTTATTATGTTATTCACTTTTCAAATTCATGCTTTTTGGATCAAATATTTGCTATGTTACTTATAATTAACAGAACTTGACTTCCTAGAAAGATCTGATTCTGTCAGCTGGGATGAGGCATTTTCTTATTGGACATTTTATTTAAAAAAAATCTGCCAACGTAGTTCTCTGGCTCACAGCTTTGCTGCAATTTTAGACTTACATTTTCCCAAAATAGCCTGCTTTTCTCATACTGTCATCTTATCTTTCAGAATCCCATGTTTCTGTTAAAAAAGGCCGTGCTCACAGGAAAAAACAAAGTGATGCAAGCAGACAGGCTGCAGACAGTTTGGAGCAGTAACTGTTAAACGTGGGGGCCGTCCCACCCTTCCCACGGGGCTTTGAATTGTGCTCATTCATGAGCCTTAAGCCTAAGTCAGGAAGAGATCTGGGAGCGTGGATGCCCTGGCTGGCTGGAATCTGAAAGCAAACAAGTGTCTTTTCTCAGAATCAGGAAAAAGCCAGCATTTGTGGATTCTAAAGCTCCATTTAAGAGCCTTGATGGAGAGACCCCCTTTTTAAAGAGGTTGCAGAGTATACAGTCAGTTTTGATCATTTTGTGTATATTTTGTAGTGTTTTATACCTGGGTAGATTAGTGCAAGTCAAGATTTATTTTTATTTCATTTCATTTACTATCTTAAAGGCCCAAGTAACGTATCTGGTTCGTTGGCTATCTGTGAAAGGAAAATAATTTCAGTTTAATAAGTTGATTTTGTTTTGATTGTGATAGGAGACCTAAACTGTGAAACTAGTTGCTGTCCTGTTCTAAAAGTGAGACAGCCAGCTTTTGGACTAGGAATTGGGGTTGTTCTAAAAGAGTGTGCAAAATACTGTGAAAAATTTGCTTCTTATGATGCCTAGTTGCAACATTTTTTCAACTTCTGTCACACACGATTACTAAACTTTATTTTTCTGGTTTTGAAGTCAAAAACAAGTGACTAGGGATAAACTGCCTTGTGTAAATTTTTAGCAAGATTGAAACAATTTCAGTACAGGAAATTGGGGAACAGAGCTACATCTCTAGGTATTTGGAGGTCTGTTTTCAGCAGGAGAGAATTGTCAGTTTTTAGCAGTTGGATGCAGTTGTGTTTGAGTTTTTGGAGAATTGCTCAAACTCATTTGGGATTCCTTCATGGGAAGTTAATGCTAAAATTTGGGACCTTGCCAAAAATATGATAGATTTTTATTGTTTCATTATGGAGGTGAGGAGGATAAAAAGTGCCCTGCGAGGACAAAGGCTGGCACAGTGTGCAGTGCTCCCTAAAGCAGCCGCCAGTGTGGAAACACTCGTAGACTCTATATCCAATCTGTCAATATTCAGGAAGGCACCATGGGCTCAGTGACCTTGGGAGCATTACATGACTCATTTGATTTACAAGAATAAACTGTCCTAAGTCTTCGATCTGGTGTGTCAAACAAATGAGGATTTCTACCAGGATCTGTCTCCCGGTATTGAGCGAACATTGAATGTTCTTCAGTAAACAACAGGGCTGGATGTACTTCAGCTGCAGAAAATGGTGGCATTGTAGGTGTAGGATGGAGGTACTACTCAAAAATTCATAAATACAAAGACTGAATAAGGATCCTTTATAAGGGTCCTTTACTGTTATGTGATGTTTATCTAAAACTCCCCTTGGGTATTAAGATGGTGACCTTCAAGTAGTGGACTCTGTATGATTTAATCTGCTATTACATAAACTATTATGCAAGTCTTACAATTGAAGCATTTTTAAATTTTGTGGACATGCTAAAAGCATTCAGGATTTTTCCTGATTCCATACTTGCTAGATTTAAGTTTTCCATCTTTGTTAAAGGTTCAGTTCTACAGTGAAATACTTCCTAATAACACCAATTTCCCTCAGTGTAAATATTCTCATAATTTCTTTCCTTAGAATAAGGCAAGATGCTACTGCTTCTCTGATCCTGCTGTGGAAGGTTACAAGCACTGGATTTAAACAGTGTTCACTCATTGATGGCAGAAGTGTCACTCTTCTCCAGGCACTGGGTGGACTTGTGCTTTCTGAAGAAATGCTTGCATTAGGAAACAACTACTTTATTGGTGAGTAACGTCCTGACTTTCTGTCCATCACCACTAGGTGAGAGCTGATGGTTTACTCAGCATTTAGAGGAACAAAGGACTAATTCCTTTAAGTGCTGAAAGATCCTGATGGGATATTGGGACCATGTTTCAGACATTGGTTCATTTAAACCAGACAAGAATTCTTACACAGTTGGCACCATTCACTTTAAAATCTACACAGTCATTTTTGTCTGATACTTTGAGATGATGCAAGTAATTTTATACGTTCTGTTTTAATAAGCTTTTGGTAAATGCTGCAGTGTATAATTGAATGCTTGAGGTACTTCTTTGTCAGGTATTGTGTCATGGGATGCTTTGTGAAAAAGCTTAAGCCTGTAGACAGGAAAATTGAAAAAAATATATTAGAAAATCAGATTTCCTATTATATTTTAACAGTGGTTAATTGCACTACTTTTGTATCTTCTAGTGTTGTCTTTGTGAATATGGAACCTTAGAAATATACTATTTGTTTCACTTGGCAATTAAATGTTAGGCATCTTTGTGGAAGCAGTATAATGAAAATAGGCTGATATGTTATTTTTAAGGCTATGGGAAATAATACTGATTTAATGCCATATTTATGCATAGACACAATAGACTTAATTAAATTGAGATTTCTGGGCAGATGTTTTATTATCCCAATGACATGAAACCAAAGTCATTAGGATAACAGCACTTATTGTTATCTGCTGGAAATGCTGTATATTTTTAAAGGAACTATAAGCTGCCACAATTGTTATTTGAAAATTTACCATACTAATAAATGTGAAATTAAAAGCATTCTGATGTAGAAACTCTCGGACAAATTCCAAGTGTGTAGCTAATACAGAAAATCCCCAATTACAGAAGTAGTTCCCTGTTGTCTCCTTTTTCAGCCATCACTTTCCAAAGATACTGCTTGAAGATTGTTAGTAATTTAATTCATATCATCAGTGGTTTCTTTTAGTGATGTTTATTTTCTCCAGTAATTTTCCACTTTCTTTCTTTTAATATCATTATTCCTTCTAAGATACTTAGTTTTAGGGGTTTTTTTTTCTTTTCATCTAGTTTTGCATTTAATTTATCAGAGATAAAGCCATCCTCTCATGTCTTTGGAATAAATTCTTGCATATGCTCTTCGGTAGTTAATGTATGATAAAAGTATCCTGAAGACAGGATAATTGGTAACTTTTATGCAGTGGTGAAAATGCCTAAAGGCACAGCTTGGTCTAAGCTCCAAAGCAGAGGGCCCAAGTTGCTCTGCGAAGGCTCTGCTTGACTGTACAAGCCATACAGCACAGGTTATTAATTTACATAACTAAAACATGCATTGTATTACTCTTTCATAGTTTGTCTTGTCCTACTCATCTCTATAGCTGAATTTCTGTCACTGGAATTCTTTGAATTTTTTGTTGTGTGCTGGGTAACATGAGATGAAAATGTGACTTTTCCTTGATGAATATAACACGAGGTTGAGTTCATAAAAATGGTTTATTTCATGCAGTACAGTACAGTTTCTGAGACCTCTTGCTTTACTTCCATGTGGTTTTTGATACTTTATTTGATCTTTCTTTTTAATTTCTTGATAGTGAAATTCTTTGTAAAATTTTCCAGCTGCTGAAACTAAGGCATGAATTTTTTAGTTTAAGAAAGAGCCTCTGAATTTCCTTCTCAGTTGTATGTAAATATTCTGCTCACTTCCCATCATCAGTTTTTGTCCAATGAAGTGCAAATCTTGGGTGAAAAACTTAAAAAGCAACTCAGTTATTTGGTGAGAAAATGAATTTCATCTTCACTCAACTGAAATCCATAATTCTGCCAAGGCTTATAGAAAAATAATTTGATCTTTACTTCAGATTTGATCCAGATGTATGGAACAGGTCTGTCAATTTGATGTGCCTCACAAGATTTTAATCATTTAGCTTTCAATAAGTCACTTGAATAAAGGTTTTCTTGTAGACGAATTTCCATGTTTCTTGATATACATGACAAGCTTATTCTAAAGTACAATAAGTTTAAGGATTTTATATAAAAAAAAGCAATAATGTTGCCAGTGCTTTTATTGATGGTATTTAAGCTAGAATGCTATGAGGAGGCCACAAGAATCTGTAAGCAGTCACACAGTAAGGATATGGACAATGTCAGTTGATACATTTATATAATTTCCTTCTCCTTCCCCCACTCTTTTTCTGTTTATTCAAATGTGATTTTAAAGGTTTCTTCTCTTAATTGGTGAATTTTGTACAAGGGCATTTTTTGTCTTGTAAAAAAAAAATCTACTTAGAACTGTAAAAGAAAAATGAGGAAGATCTGAGTGGGTTTTTTTGGTTTGACTTTTTTTGTGTGTGTGTCTTTTTGATCTACATCCTTTTTGAGTCATTTCTCACTGTATTCCTTCCAAGTTTTGTTACTCAGCAAGGTACTTTAATTGCCTCTTGCAAATCTTTCAGAATAAGTTATTTATGTCAAAGGTAAAACATTTAGGGAAATATTCCTTATTCTGTGTTACCTTGGGGTGACACAAGTTTAAAGTTGTTTAGACAAGATTGAAAAGACTCAGAAGTCAGCAGTTATGTGCTGATTTGCTGATCATGTGGTTCAGGGCACAGTGTCTAGAGGTTGGGAAGAATGCTGTTTCTGAGATCTAAAAATAGACCCTGTCAGCACAGAGCTGTTCACCCTGGAGACAGTACCTGCACTGTGTGAGAATGAAGGGGAGAGTGTAGCACAACTAACCCAAAAAGAGCACTCTGTGTTCTGTAATGGGGTTTAGGAAATGGCTGCTGCATCTGCCAACAGTCTCTTGCAGTGCAGGGACAGAGGGATGGTGCTGTGATTATGCAGCATGATTACATGGTTCAGTTACAGCATTTACCCTGCTGTGGCCAGCAGGAGACTGGCTTGGACCTTCTGTAGCATGTTCCTTCCATGCTTTGCTCAGAGGATTTTTAAAGAGTTTCTCTGTAAGATTTGCTGCTACACATGTGCCAGTCTTCTAAAATAATTTATTATGTTTTATTGGAGAGTGTACTTATTATCCAGTGGGGAAAAAACCCCAGTGTGGTTCAGGCTGTGAAGTGAGAAAGGGAGTTGTGTGGATTAGGAGTAGGATGAAGCACATGGCCCATCCCAGGGTGCTGGTGGATTTTAATGCCAGGTTCGTGCTAAACAGAGGTGGTGACAGGGCTGTTGGTCTGTAGGACAAGCCAGGTGAGATGTTCATCTCTGCTCCTGGTTTGCAGCAACAATGCTTCTTTTGAAACCAAGATTTTAAAGAAAGGTGTTTATTCAAGGGCATTTCTGAATAGGCAATGTCTTTGATACCTATTCTGTGTAGTTCTATGGGTGAGCATCAAGATTGGCCAAAGAGATAATGAGAAAGGGAAGCAGGAGGGATTTAATAGTGTCTTTAAATAAGAGATGGAACTTAAAGGTTCAACATTAAAAACATTATTGAAGTAAAAGGCAGGCTTTCCATTAGTTACACTTACAGATTCTTACCCTTTGTCCCAATGTTCTTTGAAGTTAATGAGTGACTCCTGCATAAACTATCTATTATATTTATAAAATGTCTCATCTGTATTGGTGTTATTTCTGGATCTTCATATATTCATGCTAGCAGTAATGGTACTAGAACATTTGAAAATGAGTTAACTGCAAAACTTTACATTGTTAGCGTCACACACCTATTCTTCATTGCAATATATCTTGAAAAATTGAAATCAGATTAAATACATTTTACAAGTCTGAAAAAATGAGATAAGAGTTCCCTGATGCCAGGGAACAAACTGCCAGTTTGTGCAGGAGTCTTTCAAAAGTTCTCATGAATGCTAATAGGTTACAGCCAAGGATCTCTGGGGTGAGTTGGAAGTGCTGCTTGTTCTGTGTTTTGGGGGAAATCTAATCTACCCAGCATTGTGCAGTTTTCTCTTTCAGGGAATAAAATACTGGATTTTGTGTATATATTTTTCTATACAAGATTGTTGCAAACACAGAAGATCTATTGCATTGATTAAATAATAGCTGTCTTGAGAAAAATTATGCATTAACATTTTTCTTTAAAAAATAAAGAAGCTTTTAAAGGGCGTTGAAGGAGATTCTCAGCTTATATGGCATCTCCCACAAAAATCCTTTATGATTTGTTGCATGCATCTCTTTTATCCAAGCATGCTATCATGCTCTGACTGAGAACTGAAACATTAAATTTGAGAACATAGGTTGCTGTCAAAATACTGAAAAAACAAAACCCAGTGTATAATAAAAGCATTAAAATATTTCTATTTTTTAAATGCTCACATTTTAGAAGTTTTACAGTGATTGTACACCACGTGCTTCTGTACGAGTCAGTTAATTTGCCCTGGTGCTAAATTAATATACCTGTTTGCTAAGGCAACGCTTCTGTGCTTCAGGTGCCTCCAAAGATACACCTGTGGCTGGCACACTTGCAGTCAGGCAGATCTAATTTCACACAGTTTCCAGTCTGCTTGGAAAGCTGGTATAGATACACCTGTGTGGCTGTACAGATAGCAGATCATATTTAACAGTCCAGTTAACAGCTGGGACACAAAACAACCATAGCTTCCTTTTAATGAATTTGGAGATTGAGTAATAAATCATGGAATCATAGAATATCCTGAGTTGAAAGGGACCCATCAGGATCATCAAGTCCAACTGGCCCTGCACAGGACACCCCAGGAGTCACAGCCTGTGCTTGAGAGCATTGTCCAAACACTTCTTGAACTCTGTCAGGCTGGTGCTGTGACCACTGCCCTGGGGAGCCTGCTCAGTGCCCAAATACCCTCTGGGTGATAAATCTTTTCCTAATATCTGACCTAAACGTCTCCTGACATGGCTTCATACCATTTTTCTTTTCATACCAATACAAAACTGCATATTATATGATTATTATATGATTATTACTTAGTTTTAGTAAGTGTTTATTTGGAGGTTTTGGGCATTGTGTAGAAGGTGGAGCTGGCAGTGCTGACTCTGTGCATGCAACCTATTTCCTTTCTTTCTCCTAACAACATTAAAAAATGAAATTATGTTTTCAGGTCTTTATCATGGCTGTTAGGATATTATTTCTGTTGAAAAAAGATCTTCTTCTTATCAGCTTTCATGATAAAATGTTGGCAAAATTGCTTTTCTGCCTCAGTGTGCCCAGAGCTGAAGCAGTCATGATGGGAGCTCTTTCAGAAAAATAGTAAAACAAGCATGAGCATTAGTATTTTTCCTCCATTTCCCCATAGGTAATATGATAAAAAAGTTTCTATATGAATTGTAAAAAAATGCTTGTAAATAGCTTGAAACGACTTGGTTTTAGACTTTGTGCTTTATTTAGCACTTCCACAGTGCTGCTTAAGCAGCTGCTTGAAAGGAAAGATGCTGCTTAAAAAGCAGCTTTCATTAGATACTGCTACATTAGCTTTTTAGCTTCTTGTCTGCTTATAAAATCAAAGGAAAACATTTATAAGCAAAATTGCTATTTCTCAGATAAGACCTTGCAGATAATAAGGTAGAAAGTTTAACATTTAATATGAATTAATATTTTTATCTGTAAAGAAAATAAATCCTCCAGCACAACCTTTAAATTATAATGCTTATTTTCATCACAGCAAACAAAAACTGATGTAGGCTTGTCAGTTGACATTACTTGGCATGTCATCTAGTTTTCTCCAAGATGCCCAGCCTTTTAGATCAATACAGTATAATTAGCTGCTTTAAACTATACTTATCAAGTATTTCAAAAATATTTCCCTAAATAAAATTGGTAGCTGTACAAACTCACTTGAAAATAGGTGCTCTAGCATTTTCGTGGTGAGATGAAGAGTACTGGTGCCATTCAAATGCCAACACCTCTAAGGCAGCTTGCTTGAATTCCACGAAACTTTTTGAGGTTTGAGTAAAAAAGGAAAATTAATGCTTGGCTTCTGAAGCACAAGATATCTACTGCTTTTTAATAAGTGGGAGCCATATGGTTCTATGTCACGAAGGATATTTTCCAATCCAAAATACTGTCCTGTCTTTCAAATGCAGTGAAGTATTTTCTTTTCCAACTCTGCCCTGAGCAGTTATTTACTTTTCTGTTGTTCTTTGGTTATTTAACGAGTCTCAGTGCAAGACCTCATCATGCATTAACGAGTAGTCACCAATATGAGTGAGCTGTATTGAACAGGCAAAATGAAACAGTGTAAAAAATACTAAGTGAAAAATAAATAATCTAGAGAGATATTTTGAAACATGTTGGTCTTTTCTAACTCTTTTTATCTGGCAATAGGATTTCAGATTAGGAGGCAAATTGTAGCTGAGGCTTTGAGATGTTGTATTTTCTGTTGTTACAGGCCTCTAAAACATGCCCACATTTCTGTTTAAACAAAGCAGTTTACTGCATCCTGAAATTGTTTTTATCTAAGCAAAAAATTAAATAGGACAATTTTATTTCATAATAGGAGATGTGTGAATTGAATTCACCGAAAGCCACATAATCAAGTTACTCTAGCTTTAACAAGTTGCCATGTGTCAGCTGAGCATCTGTGTGAGCTCCCAGTCCGTGGCATATGTGCAGTTATTTGACTTAACCCTCTTTCTCTGTGGACCAAATTAAATCTCCGTGCCCTGCACATGCTGTGGTAGGAGTGTCCAGGCTATGCCTGTGCCCAGCTGAGGTGCAGAACCTCTGTCCGTGTGCGTGACTGTTCTGATTCTTTTGTGCAGGGCAGCCTCCCTGGGGGGGTTGGTGACAACTGCTCCAGTTAGTGGGGTTCTCATTTTTAAGTGTGTAATTTGCCTGGAAGGGCCCTATTGTCCGCCGATTTGAGCATTGTCTCAACTGAACATTTCCCTGGGGTTCTGGGCACAAGAGCTAACCTTGCAGAAAATGGCCTTTTGGTAAACAATAGCAGCACCAGCCAAGTGCAAGCAGCGAGAAAAGTGCAGTGAAGTGTTAATTTCAATGATTTGTTTTAAAAGATGGCCTTGTAGGGCAAAAAAAATGAAGCATTCAGCTGAAATCCAAACCATTCTGAAGGATGTTGACGGCCTATATAAGAAAGAGTGTCTTTATAAGTATGATAAAATAAATATCCTGTCCTTTATGATCAAGTTGCATGTACCTCATCTCACATGTAAGTAGATGTAAACATCAGACTAGTTACTACTTTCATACATTATATTATTTTAAGCTATCATTTAAATAATTTTTACTCTTCATCTTTACTTCTTCAGTAAATTATTCAAAATTAATTTTTATTCACTGCTATTTCTAGCAAGTAACATTTGGAAATTATTTTTCTAGTCTTTGGAGGTTCTTCTGCTCGAATTTGTAATGTTTTGTAATTGTAATTGTATGTAAATACCTTTCACTTGTTTCTTTAATTTTAAGATTCCTCTTTCTTCAAATATGACTTCTGTTACTAATTCACAATCAAGATGTTTACTTGAAGTTGATCACATGGTTGTTTGCCTGATTAGATCTTCAACAGACTGCTTAACCTGATCTGTGGAATACGGATACCAGTGCATGACTGGTACATTGTGCAGCATACTAGTGTGAGACACATTTTAATAATGCTTTGTAAAATGCTTTCAGCTAGTAGTGATATTAGACATATAAAATAGACATACTGTAATGTCTATTTTAAAGCTGGGTAGCCACTCACAGAGCCTCTCAGTTGAACCAGTCAGTATAGATTTATCCTAGCCAAGCCTGCCATCCCATCTTCAGCCGCTCCCCTTAGTGCAGTCCCAGCTACACCATTTGTATTCCAACACACTTAATTGCATTTGCAAAGTGTGGAATCAGAGATTCTGGTGGTCTACATTTGGGCCCACAATAGTTCTCTGCCAGTTTGGCAACTTGGCTGAAATGCTGACAAATAAAGATAACTTGGGAAATTGTGATACAGGAAATCTTTTAGAAGAATAGTCTTGTCACCCTTTGCTGGGCTTTCACCATTACTTTGCACTGTAAGCAGAGTCCTTGAAACTATGGGAGAAGGTCACACTTCAAGCTACTGCCACAGCTCCTTAATAAGCTGTATGCAAGTGGCTTTGTAAGAGTAAGTGTACTCCTGCTAGCTGACTGTTTCATAATTCTGTCATGGGGTTTGATCCAGTCAAGCTATTAAGTTCGATAATTGTTTAAGTAACAGTGAGATTCAGAAATTGGCATTTGTTATAGAGGAAATATAGTGGAACATGGGATTTTTCTATGCTAAGTGAATTCAACCGGTTTGCTCAGTTCATAAATATATTTTTACTGCTCATCCTGCAAAACTGAAAGTCAAGCTGTGTGCTGTTTCTTCCCAAAGTTTTGGTAAAAATTTTCTGACACCCAAATTTTGCTTTCTCTTACACTAGTGTAGCACTATCATTGTCAATCTGCCTCTGGTAGAACTGGTATTGTTACTGAGGATGTAACTTGAGCAGCAGCACTGTTACCTTTAAGTGATTATGCCTGAGAAGAAAGTGTAGGTTTGATTTTAGGCTGTTTTCATTGTTGGTAGTGAAGGAAGAAATCATATCTATCGAAAAAGTGATTGTGATTATGAATGCAATTTGGAGAAGACGATGAATGCAATGAGAAGGTTTTCAGTCACCTCCCAGGAAAAATTTTTAAATTGCTGTTTCATGTGAGTTTTTGAAAAACAAAATATTTGAAACAGTTCTTGAACTGATTCTCATTAAAATCTATATATACTTTCAAAAGCAGTATCTGACCAAGGCTTCTGTGAATAAAGCACAGTAAGCACGCTGATCTATATAGAATTTGGGAGAGTTGTGCCACCTATAAATAGTGCTATTTGTGGACAAAACAGCAGTTTTGCTATTGCAGCTGTATTTTTGTATCCCCAGATGCTATGTTGCCTAGCAGCATCGTTAGAGAGTGATCTCAGATGTTCTGTACGGTGCTGATGGCACTGATGTACTGCATCAAAGATTGCAAATAGCATTGATTACCTGTTTCTCACTTCTCATTTTCTTATGGATGATAATCATCCTGAGCAAACCAGGAAAAGATTCCTGATCCATTTTTCATACTCTGTAAAATAATATTGGTGTCACAGTCCTGAGGGGATTGGTAGGCCTTAATGAGTATTAGGGTCATGAAAAAGGGGATAAATGATTGTCCATTTGTAAATCAAAAGCAGGCCTCTACTACTTCAACATGTAAAGGTAAATTTTCAGAATTAAGTGCATCATGAAAATATCTTGTTATGCTTTTTCCTTTATTTTTTTATTTCTCTAAAATGTGTTGAACATGACTTGTATGTACAAGAGAAGGATTGAGCTTGCTTAGATTTGCTAGATGAAAAGCTATGTGAGATTGTGACATGCAGTGCCATAACAGAGGGAAATTGGTTCATACAGTTAAATTTCCAGCTTCACAATTAGATCCAAAAAGGCACAGAAGCATGATGGTAATTAGTATAGACCTCTGTTTTCATAGTAATTTTCATGATATTCAATGTTAGCTATATCACATGATACATAGACATGAAATAATCTTTGGATAAAACTTGGACATCAGACATTTTAGGAGGAAGAACTAGAATTCAGGTATCCCCCCTCTTTTTTTTTTCTTCCTGGTGGGTACTGTAATAAAAATATAGTTCTCTTTCTTTCGTAGCTTCCTTTCTTTAACATATTCTTATGTCTGCAAAGCTCAATGGCCATAAAGGAAGAGGTTGAGCATATTGACCACTCACTCATGTTTAGCTTGCTGGGTAACATTTCCTCTTGTGGTGGGAGAGATATGGTCAAACAGAAGATTCCCCTGGACTCTTTCACACTTTAGGTTAATTCTATGACTTTCCATCATCTGTGGATGAACTACCAGATATACTTAGGTAGCTTCTATCCTAGACCAGTAAGGCTTAGAAACAATGCTCAGTATGCTCTTATAGCAGCAGTGTTGTTTCTAGAAGCTGAAATCTGCTCTGGAAGTATCACAGCTTCACTGTGTTACTGCATGACAAGAACTGAAGATACGGTGCAGCCACACCAAGTGCTGCTGCTTTGATCCTGAACGACTGATATGATCTGTCTTCCATTTAACTACATCCAGTTTCCCATTTTCCAAATAATGAATAGCTGACTGTACTGCACATGGGGAATAGGGTGGAGAATTTACATCACCTTATTCTGGGGCCCTTTTTAGTTTTCCCACCATCTTGACTTAGCAATGCCCTTGGTGCCAGGTCTGCTTGTTGTGCCGGGAAGCTGTAAGCACTCAATGTCTCTGAGAACTTCACTGCTTTGCAAAATGTTGAAGTTGGCTACTGACCCCAAAAGCTTTTGGTGTGGGAAAGTGTTGAGAGAGAAAAAGAGAACAGATGGAAACTGATAGACATCCCACTGCTGTCTCATTTCCTTGGGAAACTGTGCTAAAAATAAGTTGAAAACTTGAGGACTGATACTTTGTTGTGAGTGAGTGCCCAACCCCCTTGGCAGTCATTCGCACTCATCGAAGAAACCTTTAGGTGAACTCAAAGACCTAGACTTCTGTGAACTGGAACTAAAAGGATAATCTATTGTTTTAACCAAAGGTTAATATCTTTGGAGTACATGTATTCACTGTGTAGAATACAGAGAAATACATTTGAGCCAAATGCAAAAGGTGTTGGTGTGTGTCAGAGTATGCTGGGTGCGTACCAAGAGTTAGTGAAAGATTTCTAGTGAAGTGTTTTGCCTTTCACTAACATTTTGTGCAATATGATAACGTTTTTGGTGGTGTGTTAGCTTCAATCTTCCCTGTTTGGACTGTCCACTGCGGACCAGCTCGCTGACCTCAGACTGCTGGGCTTAGAAGGAAGGTATTGCTCAGAAAGGGGGCTTGTGAGGGAAGCAAAGCAGTTTGTGTACTCTAGAAAGCATGCACTCAATTAATGTTTGAGTACTGGTAATCTGAATGCCGTGATACGATCTTCTGAAAGTATCTGGACATAAGGATGACACCTGTCATCTTTTAGTTTGACTTTATTCCTTATTTTTCATTCTTAACTTTCTTGATGTGAGTGAAACAGGAGCATCCCTACTTTGTGCTCCCAGATGTGTGTGGAACTGCCAGGGAGGAATGAGCTGTAGTGTATTTTACCATGCATCTGCCAAGGAAATGGTGCAGGCATTTCCCAGACTATCAAATGTGTGTGCACAAAGCTTGAAAATGCCTTCTCTGCAATCTAAGTGGCTACTCACATCACATTATGATTTATTAGACTTGAGCATTGTTTCTGTAATATTACTGTAAATAACTCAACCCTGAATTCTGCAACTAAAAATGCTTTGATGCCATTAAGTTTTTACTGGCTTTAGAAAACCAGCAAGGTTGAACTGAACAAAATTACCTTTTGGTATAAACTGCTGTAATATTTTTCTTCAGACCTGAGATGAAAGTAGCTGTAAATATGGTTCTGAAATTATTCTCCTATCTAGAAGTTAAAAATAGAACTTAAAACTCACTCTAGTTCAGTTGCTGTTATGGGAATTGGGGAAGGAATTAATTGAAGTGCTATGACCTGAGTTAAGCCGGGTGTTATATTTAGGTGGTCAGACAGGCTTCTTTTAGCCTTAAAACCTAGAGATATCAGAAAGTTGTATGCAGCTTCTATAGAGTGAAAATAAATACCCATGTTAGTATTTTTCTAGTATTTACAAATTAGGTGAGATGATTAGAAATTGCAGGAACATGTGTGACATTCCAGAGAGAATAATGATTTTTTTCAGTGGTTTGCCTAAGGGCTTTTGATACCAAAATAGTAACAAGATTCAAAGTACAAAGAAGGTTGATTTAATATTTCTTTAGGGAACTGTCCTGAAGAATATGTAACAATCTGCTTCAGAAAAGGAAATGTGAACCCAAAGACGTTTTCTAAATACCACGTTCTTCCAAGCATTCACATATAATTGCATGACTGCCAGTGACAGTCGCATTCAATTGTTAAAGAAAAATTCTGGCTGCGTCTTTGAACAGATGGGTAAAAATGGGGTATGTATTGAGGCCAGAATAAATTGGCTTGCTTTGAAGAGGTCATCAGATTACAATAATCTTCACTAGCCAAAACAGACCATTAGGCATTTGGAACTATACCCAGTACATGTTGTGTTTTTTTTTTCTTAAATCTGATCCTTTAGAATATTCAGCTAACTTGCAGAGGCTGTACTCAAGCCAATGACGTCTGTGTTGGACACGAGGTCTTCCTGTTTGAAGGTGGGATTTAGGGATCATAGACAACCAATAGCTGAAGTAATGCAGCATTTTAAAAAGTGAAATCTAAAAATGCAAGTCTTCCACATGATTTTGTGTGGAATTTGTAGAATTAGTCATGCTTGACACTTCCATATGCAAAATATAAGTAATGCTTAGCAGCTGTTCTGAAAGAGAATTCACTTGAAGTTCTGTTTCATGAAACTTTTGTTTGTTCCTGTTCCTGTTCATTAAAAACATTTTGTTCTACTAGTTTTTTCTCTTGACTAAATGTTGTGCTATCTCCAGTCTATAATGCAAGAGGCTGGACTGCATCTTTGAAGCTCCTTAGAGGTTTAGGCTGCAAATGGATTTTGCAATTTGAAGTGGAAAATCTAAGAAAAAACATTCTATGTCATACACTACATCTATTTAGTGTTGTTCTTTTAAAAAATAAGGATATTTATTTTAAAAAACCCATCCATTTTTGCTTAAATTTGCTTAAATTCTCTCTGTATTTTCTAAAGAAAAGGAGAATCACAGAATAGCTCTGTGCCTGCAATGTTCCATTCTGGTACTACGGAATGGAAACCTTTGGAGTCTACCTACATGAAGGACAGTGAAGTCAAAGTTTGACAGTCTATGGAAGGATCTTTGGTGGTTTATTATGCATAATTCTGCATACAGTACATACACTATACTAAACCCACATTTTCGTCTCAGTGCACATTTATTCTCCCCAAACAAAACAATTAATTGATGCCACATATGGAAGGGCTGTGGTCCAGGAGTCTAATCAGTGTGCTGGAACAAGGCAGTTCAAGCACAAGTGAATTTCAGGAGCAGGGGCTGTGTATTTTGACATGAACTCTGACTTTATCCCATATGTCATGGGTTGTGTATGTGCCTCGTTTTATCTTTTTTGCTGTCCTTGTTTAGTTTTGCGATGAATCTGTTAGGAATATGTGTGATAGGGATATTGTTATCCTCCAGTGTGTTTTAATAGCTACCAACCACAATTTTTTTCATTACATGCAATTACAGGTGCTGGCCAGAGATTCATGAATCTTCCTGTTCCTTGTCCAGTGTTCCTATCTCCATGTTTAGCTCATCTCTACCTGCTACATCACCTTATAGAGAGATAAGATCAGACATTCAATAATACTTGCATTGCAAATACACAAAGAAATGCTGTCAAGTGGTATAAACATATTCTTGCAAACTTCATAAAAAACAGAGCCAAGGGGATTCTCCATCTTTTACCAATGTAATGAATCTGGGTGCTTTTTAGCTCTGAAGTAACTTCTATGAATTAATTTAAACATATTTTTCCACAAAATTTGATTTTAATGTTCCTTGTCATTAAAGAAATTAAAGAAACATATTTTTAAATTTTTCAAAAGGTAGCAGGCAAAAGCATTCAATTTTGGAACCTAAAAAATACTAGTAGATTTGAGCTGTGGCAGTAGGTCTGTTTCACCATCCTGCCTTCCTTTTGTTAATCAATATAATGAAATTTGTCTCCAAACAGTATTTTAATTTGTATTTACATGCATTGTATTCAGAGAGGTGTGTATTAAGTATGAGCAGTTTTGTTCTTAGTTGGCAGTTTATATCAAATCAGTTTTATTTGTTTGTCTAGCTGCAGAGCATTAACAGTATCAGCCTATTTTGTCATATAATAAGAATATTTTCTTTTCTTTTTTTTAAAGGTTTTTTGAATGATTCAGTTACCAAGTGCATTGTGGCTCTACGCTTGACTGTGGTGGTGAAAGTGAGCACCTGCATGCCTGTGGGAAGCCATTCAGACAACTTCCCATGTTCAGGGAAAGGCAAATGCATCACCAAGCCAGATGAGGTAAAGTCAATTTACCAAGGCATTCCTGTAATGTGACAATTCCATGATAATTTAAACACAGGGCGAATTGTCCTTTGCTTCACAGGCTTCTAAAGCTCACAGGTGTTACTAAATAACAACAATACTTATCTGCTGTACCTGAAAATCAAGCACTTGAAGTAAGAAAATAACAGATATGAAATGCAAAGATTCACACCCTGCCCTGGCAATAAAAACAATTGTTCAAATCCAGTGTAGGGGAGTTTGTACTGCATCTTACTGTCACTGTGGGAGGAAGTTTCTCTAAAAGAAGACCATAGCATTGGCACTTGGGATCTCCAATCTCCAGACCAATGGGCTCAGATTTGTTTCCAGCCTTGCTATAGGTTTTAGGTCTGCTTTAATCTAGTACTTCTCTTTCCACATCTTAATAATTGCTCACTCAGAATAGACTGAGCAGTGCAATGGAATTACCTGACTTTACTTATGAGAAGAAACAGAATGGAGTAATTTGGTAGTGGTTGCAAGGTTTCCTCTGCAGCTTTGTCCTTTACATGATACTACATTGAGGGATTATGATGGCAATTCCACTGGACACTGGGGATTTTGGGTGATCTAGCAGCATAAGAAAATAAGAACCAAATCTGTCCAATTTGCAGTCTGTATTCTGCTTTTACATAACCAGACTGGGCTTTTGTGATTTAGATACTGTATATTCTGTTACCTTCTATACATGTTAGTTTTTATTTCATGGATTAAAAGCCATTTACAGCACAAACATGCACAGTTAATCTCTGATTTTATTAATATTCATTTGGGAGATAAAAGCAGTAGTAACTGTTGAGTAAATATTAACAGCTGTGAGCCTGCTGTGAGCACAAAAAATTTGGCATATTGAGTGAATTCACTTTTAGTTCATCTGCTACCATTTTATGATTTAAATTCTCAATAAGCATGTTTGATAGAAAATGGTGTTTTGAATTGTAACAACAATAATTAAATTGCCACAGTAATCTATACATACATGGCAGTACCAGCATCTGGAATAATTATCTATTTTATTTCTCAAAAATGAATTTTATAAAATGCTTGAGGTAATGTGTGAACATAATTACTGCAAGATGAATTTAGAAATAAATGTTACTTTACTATACCAGCTGGCTGGGATCCAAATAAATTATTCATTCAGTGTTCTGTTTCACAGTCCAGTATAGTTTTTATGCTTTACTGTATTTATCATTTTTATTTTATAAATTTAGTATTTTTAATTTGACTTACATAAATAATATGTTCAAATTTATTATGTATAACTGCATATCAAAATACTGTCTTTTTCCATTTCTTGTCAATTTGAGAGTTAAAGCTTTTGATAGATTGCCTTATTTTGTACATTTTCATGTTGTTTGTCCAATTTTATTACTCTAATTTCTTTCTCTTGTTGCATGTCATGTTACAGAATAAAAATAAATTGCTTCCTATATCTAGGCAGAAGACAATGCTTTTCTGTATTAAGGGAAAAGCATATATGGCCTCTAATAATTATCCATGTGTTATTTACCTTTTAAGATGTGGCAAATAAAGTAAAATTGTCTTTAAAAAAGATAGATTGGCTTTGCAGCAAGAAAGAGAAGCAATTATTTAACTCAAAAAAAGATAATCCAGTATCTGTATGTTCCCACCTGTAATCTTGACACTGGAAGCTTTCTGTGTTAAAACCAGAACAGCAAGTGATGAAAGAGCCCTGCCTTGTGCACATTCAGGCACAGTTTTCCCTGGCAAGTGAATAGAAAAATTTAGGATTGTTCATACCTTTCCACTATTCTTTCTCTGAACCTAGCAGCAGAAAAATTTATTAAGGCAGTGTTTTTGGTGTAACATGCACTAGGCTGTAGTTGACCAAGATCCTGTAGCTGAAGCTGTGGGACACAGAAACCATGTCAAAATCCACTTCTGAAGAGTATCTATCAATTAATGGCAGTCAGAGATCAAGAATTAGCAAGATTCTCAATATGTCTAAATATAAAAGAAATTTTAAAAATTATTGTAAATATATTTATATGGCCATAAAAGATATTTAGCTATCTTCAAATAAAATTTTCACTTCAGAAATGCAATTGCTTCTATTTTTGCTGTCACAAACTCCTACTGAGTTTTCTAGAATGTGAACAAATGAGGAATGCTCCCAGTGATCCTCTCAAATGCCATCAAACCTGTGCCAGGTGCCTGCTGGGCTGGGGTAGCTTGCTACAACATCAAATACAATGACCAAAATGTAGATAATTTAGATCCAGCCTCCTATTCCAGGGAGAATCAAAATTCCATGTTGTCTTTTTGTTTGTACTGTGTTTTTAAATCTGTGAGCTTTCCTTGCTCTGTAGCCTGTTAGGTACATCAGAGAACCTCAGACAGGAAACCGATTCATGCCCAGCATAAGATAAAAGCATATTTCATAAAGTATAATGTTTTCACCATTGTTTAACTCAAATTATGTGAGATGTGCCCTAAAATATCTTGATTATTTCCTTAACAGTGGAGCAAGCAGCTGCCAAAATGACATACTTGACGTGACAGCCATTGTGTCTGTTTCCCACGACACACTTCTTTTTGCAGAATATAAACTTCAATTTTCTTTAAATTTAAAACACGCCCTTTGTGATTTGATGTTTGTTTTTATCCATAATTCATTCTGTTTTGCACAATCCAGTCTTGCAGGATGCAAAGCAACTTCTTAGAAGAATGCATAAAAGGCCTATTGCCATGAGCAAGCTCAGAGCTCTGCTGGCTGTAGTCACTGCTTCCAGTGCCAAGAAGATTAATGGTTGTCTTTGGGGTTTTATGTACTTCATAGTTTTATTTCAAATCTAGTAGAATGTAAAAGAATGTAGGAACACATCTGCTTATTGGGAAATTTAAATGTAATTAACAATCTGCAGTGATATAAGCACAGGGGCATACTGTTATGTATAGAGTGCATGTAACTACACAAATGAATTCTGGTCTAATCTGGGAGTCTTGGCCAGTTTTTACTCATTCCTTGCTGATATATAACTTGACTTCTACTCAGCTAGATGCTTTTTTTTGAGTGTGGTTATGAAAAGCAAAGTTCTAATGCAAAGTTTTGTTTTCAATTATTGTTGCTTTTGAAAGGAACATAAAATTCATCCCTTTGAGCAAAGTTCTGTGAAGTGAGGTGATGCTGAGCCCAAGTGATGCCTTTTCCTCCCTTTGTATGAACTTTGTACCTGTTTGCTGCCATGCTTGCCACTTGTCCACAAGGGAAGCAGGAATGTGTCAGAAGTATAACGCTGGTCTTGGCATCATCACAATAAAGTACCATTCTCACATTTGTGTACTCAGCTTTACACCACGATGAGTTGTCCTCAAAACAGTTAGCAGTTAATGGAAAGGTTTTGATGTTAACTCAAAGGAGAGAGATTTGTCTGGTGTGAATTTCTGATTTCATGTAAGATTTTGAAGTGAACTTGGGCCATCTATTGATTGTGAGTGCCACAATTTTGCTTACATAAGGGGTTGTTTCTCTCACAGATTTCTCTGTTCCATAACTTTGGCTTTCCCATGTAAAATATGGATGAGCTGACTGTGTAAATATGAAATTTTATTGCTAGATTTAGAACCCATGAGACTTACACAAAAATGTCTGGCCTCTGCCTGCACTGAGAAATAATATATTGAATTGAATAGCAATGGTTTCCATGTCTTCTGTGTGGGCTGGAAGCTTTGGAAAAGATCCATTTGATAATATTCTGTAAAAAGGCAGATTATAAAACCGCTCATGTATACCTGAAGGTATGCTGTCCTGCACATGGACTTATTTTCCTAAGCACAGTATGCTCTGAAGTATGTAATTATCATACAACATTTTGCTCTAATATTATAGTAACTCACTGTGATTTGTACTAAATACTGAAAGTGTTTCTCAGTAAAAGAGAGTAGACATTGGTTTTCTTCTAGTCATCTTAACAGTTTCTTTGCTGTAGTAAAAAGAAGGATTTATTACTCTGCTTAATTAGAATAGCAAAAAGGTACTATATTCCAACTGTATTTGTAATATGGTATAGATTGGATAATAGCAAATTATTTTAAAAATTTATTTTATTGCCATCCAAAATTATATGATAGATTTGCACTTATGTAAAATACACAGATGATCTCTTGATTGATAGTAGATCTTTTGGAGTTCTCAGTGACATTAATTCTAGCATTGTGGCAGTGTAGAGCTGCTTCTTAACTCAGTTTTCCTCAAATATACTAGTACATGTTATGTAGTAAGGAAAAAAAAATAGTATCAGTTGGGGTAAGTGATGATAACCTGATCTTCTCCATAGAATAACTTGCCAGCATCTCAGAACTGTTATCTGTCATTAGACCATTCATGTTGAAGTGTAACAATGCTTTCCTTTTGCAGCTTTCAAACCCCATTTTGTTAACTACTCTTTATGGTAAATGATCCCTATATCAAACTCTTGGAGAGATATATTATCAAAGCCTTTTTTCACTTCGTATTTCATCATCATTGTTGAAGCAATGACTGATTGTTGCATTGTTTAAATGTATTAGTTCCTACATTGTAATGATGAGCTTTTAGTGCAGGCAGAGCCATGCTGCTTGTGTCTCTGTAGACAGCTCATGTGAATTATCTTTAAAGATAGTTACCATGCTATGTGAGTACAATAATTTTGACTCTATTTTGCTTCCCTGTCTTTCCTTTCTGTTGAACTACGGCCTTGTTTGGAAATCTGTCACTGGTGATGTGTCAGATATTCAGAGCTGTTTTGTGAAGAGGCTTGGGTAAATTCCAGAACATGTGTAGACTGTACACTTATCTGGCACTCCTGATAAATAGCATACTCATCATTTTGAGTTTTGAAGATGTATCATATTTATTCTTGTATAGCTCTACCATTTGTAAGGAAGAATGAAGTCTGGAGTTTACTCAGTGAAGTTTTTTATTTATGTGAAGATGATTATATTCTACTTAAGTCACAGCTGTTTATTCATATGAAGCAAAACCAAGTAAAAATAGAAGCCCCCATCTCTTTGTTTCTAGTTCCATGCACGTTCTGCACTTTGCATTGCAATGTTTGTGCATGGGACAGCTGTGTTTCAGCATTAAAGATCGGGCCTTGAAACAGAGAGTGAGTGATGTTGCCATCTAGTGTTTAAGGAACAAAGATTCAGATTCAGATGTAATCTAAATGCATACCACAGATGAGAGAGCTTTCCTTGCTTCTCTTCTTGGAGACTTCCTTGACAATCTTAGTCACCTAAAGATTTTTATAAATCTGATTTTAATTATGTTATTTCCAACAAAAATATGCCATATCATGCCTCCTGTAGGTACTTTAAAACTTTAACAGGTGTAGTGGTTTTGATTTTTATTAAGCAGTGAAGTTTAGAAAAGGTAGTGAAATTATTCAGAAGAAGACATATTTTAACAGAATTGAAAGGGGTGTTACTGCTGAATTACCACTGAAGTGAGCCTCTGGGAGCCAGTCACATAAAGAGTGCATATCTGTAGTAAGATTTTGTTGCAGTAAATCTTAACATTACTGATTCTGACAGTTATTTCAGCCTATAAATCTAATTTCTGGAATGGAAGAAAAAATGTGTAATGAAATAGATATTATGGATCTGATCCCAGCCTCCTTGTCTAGATGAAGTGACCCAACATCATTAAAAATTTGAGCTGAAGAATTGGTACAGGTTTAGCATTTCAAAGAGTAACTTTGTTCAGTTGATGTGTTTATGGCAACTACTGTTGTTACGAACAGGAAAACCAAACCATCCTTTTTCAGAAGTGCATTAAATGAAAACATTATCTCTGAACATTTATTGTGAAGTACATATCCTCTTTGTTTTCAGGCAACATTTTTTTGTGAGTGTGAAGATGCATATAAGGGTTCCCTGTGTGAAGAATTTGATGCCTGTCAGAGCCAGCCTTGCCAAAACAATGCAACCTGCACTGATGTAGCACAGAAACACGACAGGAACAATTTCACCTGCAGCTGCCTGCCTGGTAGGTTTTGTGCTATGCCTTGAGTAATGCAGCTTTGCTTGACATTTGGTGCATATCTTTCTGCAGAGCAGTGAACTGTGCAACTTCTGATACTAGAACAGACAGAAAATGCAACAACAACATAAGGGCAGTGGATGATTCTTCATCGGTGAAAAATGCCATTGAAAGCACATGTCTGAACCTTAACTCCATGAGGGAATTAATCATAACTAATGGAACTTTACCTACTGAAAACACAGGAGCAAAATTTAGTTTACATCAGCTTTTTCTTTATCAGTTTTTTTCTTTTCAGAAGTATTCTGTGACCACCACACATAAGCTTAGATTTAGCTTTTTGTTTTTTAAAAATAATTCTTCTGATTTTTTTTAATGTCATTCAAATGGCTCAATAATTGTTAACGTCAGTGACTTGTATTTCTACCCATAATGGTTTTATTCACCAAAATTTGTGTCCACACACTAAAAACTAGGAAAACTAACTGTTTTCATTTAACTTTGAATTTCTAAAAAATACTCATTTCATATGAAAAATATTAAAGAAAATGGTAGATAAGAGTTTATATATCTTACATATCTCCATATGCAAGTTTCAGAAACATTTGTATGTGAACATGATCATGTTTCCCAAATTGTGATAGAAGGAAATATTATGAAGTTCAATATCAGCACAAAATGCAGAGGTGTAATGATTCCTAATGTGTATCTCACAAAAAACCTGCTTTTTTTCCCTGTCTGTGATGATTATCACCTTTGCATTTCTAGTCCCTGAAACATATTTGGGATGCTATTCCTGAATCATATTCTCTTTCAGATGGATAAAACAGGCATTATAGGTGGTAATAAGATAGGTCATATTTATTTTTATAAATCTGTCGTAAGATATTATCTCTGATGGGTTTTCCTGCAGGCTGTAATGACAATTGCAGGAGGTCCAATTCTTGTAGCAAGATTCAGAGCAGCACAATCATTTTGGCCTTCGTGCCATGTTCTTTTGGATACATGTCGAATTCCAGGGTAATTTTGAACCTTCACAAACTTGGTAACAGTTCAAAGATGGAAGAATGTTTAAATGACTTAAGCACATTCAATACTGTGTTAGGATTCATAAAAATAATCAGCTGAAGATGAGAACTAGAAAAGCTGTGAAGCCTACAGATGAAAGCAGTCAATGAATGCAGTCTTCTGTAATACTTCATTGTTACTTTTGTAAAATTTATGTGAATTTGAGACCAGTTAGAATTACAGAAAATCACTAATTTTCCAGACTGAAGCTGACATCCCTCTCTCCAAATGCCTCAACCCAGTCAAGAGGACCTGCCATATGAGACCACATTTCTGGCTTTCAACCTCCAATTTTTCCTCCAGTTTAGGTGATTTCATAGAATCATTTTACAATATACAGCAGTTTTGCATTGCAGAGAATAGTTTTATAGTTTAGCTTTCTATAGCATATAAAAGTGGAAGGTATCCAGAAAGTCTTCCAGATGCTTTTCTGTAGTAGTGCTCTAGCAACTCTAAATACAATAATCAGTGTTGACAGCTATTTTATGGTGACATCACAAATTTAAACACACACAAGTATTGCTCTGCCCAAAAGACATGCAAGTTTTAATTTTGTTTGCATTAAAAATAATTATTTAATAGAACCATGGGGTTTTTTCACCCTATTGTTTGATTTGGGTTTTTTTTCCTCTTCTTTTTCCTTTTTATCACTTTAATCAGCTAAATCCTATCCAGGTATGTCCTCTGTCTCACCTTAGGGTCTTTCTCTTCTATACCTGTTCATAGCAGTGTTCATCTGGTCATAGCTTACTAGTCCTTAACACCAGTCCTTCAGTTAAACAGCTCATTATGGAAGATATTTATAATTTTTTGTAGAGTTCTTTTAAAAAAAAAAATGAGTCTGTGTGTAGCATGTAGTTTTTTCTTCAGTCATGCATCCAAGATATTTTCTTGGGGGTAAATAAAAATTGGAAAAGGGGAATGTGTGTTATTTGTTAAGAAATTTAAGTATGAAGTGCAGAATAATTTAGATTGTATTTTAAGTTTGTTCATTTTTTGGGGATGTGTTACAGACATCAGACATATGGAAAAAAGCAAACTTATGGTCAAATAGTACAGTACACACAATCTGTAGCTTGTGAACTTATGGAAGCTTATTTGAAAGAGTTTGCAACTGTGCTGAGCAGTTCTTCACAGCTCCCACTTAAAATAAACACTCTTTTTGAAGCCCAGAAGTAGGAGCAAATGACAGTCATTCAGCATATGCACAAATAATTCATAGTGTCAAGTTCTCTTTAAAGCCTTGCTAAAGATTATTGACTTGAGATTCAAGTTGCATTTGAAATCCATTCCAACATGGCTTTATTTTTTGGTTATATGGGTACCGATGAGGACCCAGCACCTATTGCCAATTCACTAGTGATGGTGAAATATTGCTGTTGGTAAAATACAATGGATGTAGTCTCTAGAATTCTGCTATTTTTTTGTGTTTCTCCAGTGAATTTATGTTTATTAGAAATCTCATTTTATAAGAAATTAGAAGACTGTCCTGGATTCTATATCTTATATTGGTTAATTTTATTCAAGAAAAGTAATGGTACTATTTGGATGGCTGAGCAATACATTTAGTGGCAAACCCTTGTTTTTGCTCCATCTTCTGAATATTGTGAGCTGTTTTGTAGGTTACACTGGAGAGCTGTGCCAGTCAGAGATTGATCATTGCATCCAGCAGCCATGCCAGAATGGAGGTACCTGCTCATCCCACCTCAATGGATTCAGCTGTCAGTGCCCAGAAGGTAAACAGAAAACACCTCTCTAATACCTAGTGCTGTTTTGTGGGGTGTACTTTAAATTTTGAGTTATACTGCCATGTAGATATTTATATTTAAATGTTTTTAGAATTGTGCCTTAGCCTGTAATTGTGAGCAGAAAAGAAAACCAGATGAGAAATCTTGGTATTATCAAGAAAGGCACATGAAGTGTTGTAGGAGTCGAGTGTTGTGGTGCATATGTGGTGCAGAAATCTTTTTTCATTCTGCAATAGAAATCAGGCTCCAGCACTGATAATGAGAAAGGTGAATTTGAGGAGACTGAGAGTGTGATCTGGTTTTTATGTTGTTCACTAAATATATGAGAAAAAGATGCCTCCCTTGTAGTATTTGCACATTTCTGTACATGGGCCAGTTTCCTAAAATGTGTGTAAAAGTAATAGCTAAAGGAATTATTTCAATCCCCCAAAGTTTTAATTAATTCTATTTTCCATTTGGACATATTCCTTTCTTGACATGAAAGCTTCTTACTGATTCTCACTGGTAAACCTTGTAAATGTGAAACAAGGACACCCCAATGCCAGAGTGTGCTTTCATAACACTGTGCTGACTGCAATGACAGATCCCTAAATTGCGCATGAAAAAATTATCACGAGTGGAAGCTTTCAATTATGAAGCCTCCTATTGGTTATTTATAATTATGATTAGAACTTTGAACTAATTATACTTCTGTCCTTCCTTGATCCGTGGATGTTGGTTTTGTTCTGCCAGCACCTTAATGCTTGCTCTAAGGGTGCAACTCTTTGATAACTGCTCTGATAATATCTACTTGCTTAATAATGAAGATTATTTGTGGTTTCTTCAGGCTCATTCCTTGCTCTTCTAGAATGCTATGCTTTAACACTTAACAGCTGTGTTGAAACACAGACTGACATATTGAGAGCCATGCAGATTCTGTATGTGGAAAAAATTTGGAAATTTTTTCCCTTATAAATAGTGAAATTCATGAGAAAACTATTAGATGTTAGACTTGGTCAGTAATTTACTTGTGATTTTCTTAAGAAATCTGTTCAAGAATATTTAAGGATGCTGTGCAGGAAATGATCTTTCTGATGATGTTGTGAAAAGCAGCTCCTGGGAATTTTGGTTGTTTTATATCAGCCATATGTGTTTCTGTGTGTGGCTCATTAATTGCTCGCTCCTGATAACCTGTTAATGAATATGCTGATCATAGCTCAGCTTCTCTCCTGCTGCCCACGGGTCACTGGTGGGCTGAGGCCCCTGGTGGCTCTGCTGGGCCATGCCAGGCACTGTGGCTGTGCCCTGCTAATGCTGATGCCCTGGAGTGGCTACCTAGAACAAAGGCTAGACAGAGTTAAGAGAATAAAGGGGATATTTATTAAAGGCCTTCGATAGATACGCCTTGGGCAGTCAAAAGCCTTCCAGAGGCTGCACCCAAGGTGGATGGTGGTCATGAGTTTTTCAGACAAATAGAAATTTGGTCTATTTGCATATCAGAGGTTAATTCTCCAATTGCAGCTTCAGGTAATGCAGTCACATTCCCCCAGTTTGCTCCCCACCCCGATTCACTTCTGTTTATGCTTTTCAGGGCCTCAGGCAGAGGGTGTCCTTGATTCTCAGGCCTGGAAGGTTCTGTCTGACCAAAATGTGAAGAGAGCTCACTAAATGCTCTATATGAAGTTCAGAGTTATACAGTAGTTCAGTACAGGATCTGAAAAACAAAAGCTAAAAACTCCAGGCATCAGTGCCACCCTGCCTGGGGCACAGTGTGGGTCGTGGCTGCTCTCTGGCTCGGGATCCCGTGCCAGTGGCAATCAGCCGTGAGGGGAGCGGGGCCGGCTGCCAGCCCGGCCTGGCCCGCGGCCCTGGCACGGCTCCTGCAAAGGCACCTGCTGCCCTGCCAGGGCCCACGCTGTGCCCTGTGCCTGGGCACTGCAGGACAGGGAAACCTCCCCTCCACCTCCCCAAGGAGCCTGACAGAGAGGTTCCTGCTGTGCGGAATTCCCACAGCAGCAGCTTTTTGCTGCAGGAGAACCAAGTCACTGCCGCCTCTTCTCTGTCTGCTCGTGTTTGGGTATCTTCTGTGTTAAGATACTTGATTCCTCAGTCTTGTTGCCTGCTTTGTTCCCTGAATATTTATCTTCTGCTTCCTTCTTTTCCATTGATCCATATTTGTGTCTGATAGGTTTC
Source organism: Drymodes brunneopygia (assembly GCA_013400955.1). Classification (NCBI taxonomy): domain Eukaryota; kingdom Metazoa; phylum Chordata; class Aves; order Passeriformes; family Petroicidae; genus Drymodes; species Drymodes brunneopygia. Next base: position 182,453 of record VZTZ01033557.1, read on the forward strand.
CAATTGTTTCTGTTTTGTGCTCTGCTTTAAGTAGCTTATTTTGGCACTGTTATTGTACTATCTTAGTGGTTAGGCTGTATGCATTGCTCTTTTTCCTTCTGGGCACATTTGGACCATCTTCCTAGTATTTTGGTCTTTTTGTTTGTTGGCACTTCTGTTTTTGTTATGTGTTACAAGCTTGTGCTGCTTTTCTGCTTGGAGTCTTGAGGTTTTCTCTGGTTTTTGGACTTGCCTTAAAGACACAATGTGATTTTTGACCCTTCCAAAATAAAGAAAAAAACAAACCAGTTTCTTAGTGACTTCAAGAAGAGCCTTTCTGCTCCTAGGCTTTGTTGATAGGCCTTTTGGGTCATCTTTCTGAAACTTTCTGTTCAGTTACCAGTTCTAGTCTCCGGTATTATTTCCATGTTTCTGGGAACAGCTGTGTTGTAGAGCAAAGATGGAATTGGGGGAAAAGCTGTTACTCTGGTTGTTCATTTATATATCTGACATGCTCACATGGTATAAATGCTTTCAAAAGCACTGGGGCAACAAAAGAAAAAAGGTTTTCCTGAAATACACTTACAACTCTTGTTAAAATCAGGTGTTGCACATTGACCTGCATTATTTCCAACATAGAAAAAGCCTTTGGAGGAGATTGAATGTTTCAGAAATCACTTTCTGTACTGGCCAGGATTATTTCCCTTGGAAAGACGAGTTTTATATTAACTCCTTGAACATGAGAAAATCATTCTTAGGTTTGCAGGAACAAACGACATCTTGTGTGTATGGTTACTCTTCTTGTGTCATCTGTGATAACTCGAGAGCAATCCCAAAGTTTCTCTCTGACTCCCTAATAGTTGCTGGTGGTTCAAGGAGTGAGTGTTTCCCATGGAGTTACACAGCTGGGCTGTCCCTGTGCTGTGGGCAGGTGTTGGCACAGAAGTGGCATGGCCTGTCTGCAGGGGCCCAGCTATTGCTCTGGGGTAGCCTCAGGGGCATGTTAAGTAATAAGGTGTTGCTTTTCCATCTTGTTCTAGGAGATCTAATGCCAATGAGCTGAAGAATTCAGATATCTTGTGGAAGGAAAGAAAGAGTTGATTTAAAAAACTGTATTGTCTAAGTTTACCAATGACTGTCCCATGATCATTCTTAAATCTTTTGAGGTGTTATCCTCTCACAGAGGCATAATTTGGGAGCTTTTGTTTGGGTTTTGAAGAGATTCAGTAATTTTTGTAAATACAACAAAGAATATTTAATTGAAAGTTGCAGATGCAGTAACTTGCAAATTTGCCTACCAACCCCCAGTTTTCTGATTTAAGTGAGGTCTCTTGCTCTGCTGCTGTTCTGCAGTGCTTAATAGTAATGGCTTGTTGAGGAAAGGCTTTTCTTTCTGTAATGCTAATTCAGCACAGTGGGGAAAGGTAACCAAGGAGCTTATGTTTGTGTAGGAACTACAGACTGCAGATATAATGTGGCTTGCAGAAAAGGATAAGAAAATATGGCAAGTATCACACAAGGAAAAGAAAAAGATGGCAGGAATGAGATGGAAACAATGAAGAATGATCTTAAGATTGTGCATTTCTTTTACAAATGAGATCTATGGTTCATGGAAAAGCACATGATAACTGTCAGAAGGCCAGATCTGAGGCACTGAAAAAGCAGCCTATCTCAGATGAGAACAATTCGTGATGATTCTTTAGACACTTTTACTGTCTTAAGAGTCCTTTAGTAAAGAAAATTTTGTTATGCTTACAGATTCCATTTTCCGTGGGATGCACTGTAGGTTTTAATATCTAAAATATGTGAGAAAATAAACTCTTACCTGAAGCCGTTGAATCACCTGTACTAAAGAGAAAACTGGATTTTATACTTGAATTTGTAGTGAAGAAGCTTAAGCAACACTAAAGACTAAAGAATTTGTTCACAATTTTGACACTGTTACTGTGAAAATGATGTTTGGATCTTGTACTTGCTTACAATTGGGTAGGGATCTTAGATTATTTTATTAATTTCATGCCAATAAACATACATTTAGTGAATATTACCTTCAAATGATCATGCAAAGGAACTTATAGACATTCTAAAATCCCACGCATAGTAAATATGTCAACCTGAACATGAATATTTGAAATTTAGATTCAGAATCATTCCATCCTTATCACTATTAAGTATCTCCTCTCATTTTGTTCCACTTCTTGTAATGTATAACAGACTGTTGTATTGACGGTAGCATTAATAGATTTTATTTAAACTGATTGGGGTACTGCTCATCAATTTACAAAATTGGTTACTCCATTTTCTTTAAGCTTCTGAAAAGTTATGTGTATTTCCAAAATACCCTGAAGTGGAGCTAAAGATACAAATAATGATTGGAAAAACAAAAAAAAAACCCTGGTTGGAATAAATAAATGTCATTATGTTAAATTAATAAAGAGATATTATTAAATACATCAATGTAAGTTTTAGAGATATTGAAGCTAGTTATCTTTACTTACGTAGTTATCAAATTCATGGAAATCTTTGCTAAAAGTTAAAATAAAAAACCAACTCTATGGAAATTGCCTGATTGTGTGGTGAGAAAGTATGTTCCTTCCAGATACAAATTTTGTAAAATTAGATAGAATAAAAGACTTGGTACTTGTGTATATATTTGTTTTACATATTTTAAAGATTTGAAGACCCTTTGTTAATTTTGCTCATAAGATAATATTTAAATAATCTAGTAGTGGACTATGGTTTAGAACAAAGCCAGATAGTAATGAGCAAAGTGCAGATGAATTATAATAAAGAAATAAACTTCTGTTGCAAGATGTTTCTGAAGTTCTGTTCCATGCAAGTTTAATGTCCTGATGATAAGTACAGATGAACTGCCTTCGCTGTTATAGGAAAAGCTTGCATTCAGCTGGCCAACCCCATAAAACTGACCTGGGCTCTTGGGCTGTTCCTCCATGCTCTATGTGGAGGTCACCAGCTTGGACAGATGGGGCAGAGATATTTTCATTCGGGTTAATATATTTTTGAAAAATGGTTATCAGCAATAATGGATGTCATAGCCATCCTCTAGAACAGAAGAAGACAGAGAGAAAACAATGCTATGATAAAGAGTTTAACATACAGATTACTTGAAATTCACATTTTAGCATTGATTTTATTTTACTGTTGACAGTTTCATTTGAGTAGCTGCAGGTAACTACTGCTGGCAACACACTGAGCAAAAGCATCCTGAAATATCTGCAGGTATTTCTGAAAATGCTGGAAAGCAATAAATTTATGAATGCTCTTATTATGGTTTCTGTGGTTTAGAAAATAGAGTTTGACAGCTATTGAAGATGCTAAGTTGTGATTCATATGTGTTGATTTGCAATAGCAGCTAGAAAATGCACATTGTCACCATGAATCTTAATTGACTGGGAGAGCAGAAGTTATTTACTGAGACTTAGAATTGTTTAAGTTTCAAGGTTTTCACTATTTTCTCTCCTTCATTGTTCATTGTTCAAGGCCTTTTTCTCTTGTACATCTTGAAGATGTTGTTCTAGCTTCTTTAAGTTTACATAGAATAAACCTATTTACAATTTTAATTCCAGGAAACTGGGTCACACAGCTGTTGCATACGGAAGATTTCCCAAGGTTATTTGTGATCAGAATGCAGAATTCTTCATATTACCATAAGAGAGTTCAACTTACCTGAAGAACATTTTGTTGTTAATTAAAAAATTTTATGGCTCTTTAGTTTCTGGTACTTTCCACTAATCTAATGTTTTTACCTGGCATCCTCCCAAATTGCTCTTATTTTTAATAGACTTCTCCTTAATGCTTGAATGGGTTTAGCCTCTATTCATCTTTATCCAGAAAGACTTAGCTGGAGTGAATTTCAATCTAAACCTTATGGTGTTTTAATGATTTCTTGATCCTTCTGATTAGGAACTTTATTTTCTTTACAGAATTCTGATGAAATACCATTTATTTCTATTTCCTCACAAGAAAAATTTCTATAGGGAAAATAATAAATTGCTTGTATTTCTTTTAGTACCTATCCCTGTATTTCAAAGTTAAAAGTTTTGGAATCCTGAGCCTTAGCAAATCACAGACTTAATTTTTCACATACTTGTAATTCTTGGAATTTGGTCTAATGTGGCTTTCAGACAAGGCAATTGTCCTACAGGCTGTATAAAAGGCAGTTCTGCGATGTCTTCAGAAAATGTTTAATCTCCTTGACTTGCACATGGCTCTTTTGCTTTCAGTAGACAAGTAATTAAAATTCCTCCATGATGAGAAATCTGGCTTTTATCTGGAGCTTTTCTGTCTCTGAAAACATATTTGTGATCTAGTTTCTATCACTGCCCTGGAGGTCTGCAGCAATTTATAAAGCATATCACCTAACTTAAGACTGTTATTCTTGAGAACTAGCCAAATGGCCTGATCTATGTAAGCACAAATATTGTATTGTGGGTTTTACCAGTTTAAATGTTTTCTATTTTTGCCTTTCCCCTTTACCTTCTGTGTTATTCCTTGATAAATTTTGTATTCAGATCTTTCAAATTACCACTAGTCTTTGCATTTCAGTCATGTCCTGTTTATACCAGCCATGACCTACATGCAGGGTTGGATCCATGTTAGCTGGTTGAAGAGCAGTTCAGTGGATATTTTTCTGCAGATAAACAATGCTGATCTTTTTTCCTCTGGACTTGGATTCTGTTTTCAGCCAATACACCTGTGAAATTGATTTTTAAAGTTATTACTTGCATTATTTGTTTTCAACAATTGTATTGGTATGGATTTAAATGTACATTCAAAAATGCCAGACTAATAGATTTCCATATTTTCTACTTTGAGTATTCTCAGATATTTGACTCATGCTTGAGATTTGAACTTCCAGAATCACCTAAACATATTTCACAGTGCAGTCAAAGATAGCACGAGGGCAACATGTTTTGGTGTATTTTAAACCTGCATATGTTCTTGAAGTGCTTTGTCACTTGAAACATTAGCCATCTGCCAGTAACCTCCTCTTTGGAGGGAAGATTATTGCAAAGGTAGTAGTGAAGCAGCATTAGTGTCATTGTGTGACCTCAGATCTCCTTGATCCTTCTTAATCTGGTTTCAGAGTTAATTGAGAGATTTCACTGGACTCATTGGCTGATCTCTCCTGGTAATAGTTAAAAGTCCTTGCAGATTCTTTTAAATCTGACCAAGATTTTATTACAACAGTACAGGATTTCTTAATTTGTCAGTGAACCATTGCTGGAATTACATCCTTGCTCTTGGAGTTTCTGTTCTTTTTAGTTTCTGATGGTTAGTTATCATCTGCAGGAGGGACCTCTAGTACAGGATTCCACAGTGTTTGTTTTTAGGCTCTCTCTGTTCAGCATTGGTGAGCAGGTGGTCCTGACAAAGCCCATGAAGCAATTGCAGCCATGGGACAGCAAAATGGGGAGGACAGAAGGCTCTTGCCTGTTCTTCATCTGTGCCCTGCCAGACTTGATTTTCTTTCCTGGCCTGTTGCAGTTTGTGTGACAAAACCTAGGAGTCCAATCTGTAGGTCATTTATTTTCTTCTTTCTAGTTCCTTTTTTTTTTTTTTGTAAATTAGATTACTTTTCCCATGTTTTTCATTCCATACTTCTGATGTAAGGCTTATGGACATCTCAGGGAGATGTGGCATTCAAAGCAATTTGTCCAGCACCTAATATTTTGAAGATGCCTCTAAAATACTGCTGCCAACTGTGACCAAAAAATTCCTGCTTTGTCTGGAACTCACAGAGAAATCGTGGCCTCCCCATCTTTTCTTAGTTCCATTAATGTAAGTTTTGTTAATTCTGTGAGTAGAACTCTGTAGTGTGCTCTGTGTGGGCTACTCATCTCTGTTTAATATTCTACTGTAATGCTAAGAGCTTTTTTACAATCTAAGATATTCCAGGGAATTTTAAGCCTGAAAAGTGGTGGTCTGTACAAATGGACCAAATACTTATTAAAAAATACATAATTGAATGGAAAGGACAACTGACTCTTTTATTTGGAAGGATTCTACAATTTGAATATGCTTTTCTGACTTGCCTTTAGGATACAATAACCATGCACTGTGTTACTTCATACTTGATGCATGTGTATGTATAGACACAAGCTGTAGTTACTGCATTTTATTGAAACATTATTCTTCCCTACATCTGATTAAAAGTTCCCTTGCAAGAACATCCTTTTACTTATGTCTATTTTTGGCATGGTGTTGCTTCAATAAATCATTGTCTCTCCTGCTAATGAGAAGTCTGTTCTTGTAAAAGATATTCTTTAAATTATTGAAACGCAGTAAACCCATGTTCTGTTTAAGAGCTTGTTACATTTAACATACATGTTAACAGTTAGGAAAAATAGGTCAGTTTTGGCTTTTTTCTTTTTTTTCTAGCCAGCTCCTGATCTTTAGAAAATCTCTTCTGCTTTTCAAGCCAGATTCACTCAGAAAGCAGATAAGCATTATCAGTTTCAGGAAATATTTTCACAATTCACTGCCTGAATAATTTATAGTATGATTTTAGCTGAAGCATCTCTTCTCATAGAATGTTAATGGGAAAAATTAGAGTTTATTATGTAAGAAGTCTGTATTTTATAATATTTATAGAATTTAAAAAGAAAGGAACATAGATCTCTCAACAGCTTACTTTTAACATGCTTTAGTTATTAAAATTGTATGCATATCAGGATGCTTACTTATCAAACCCATTTATTTCTTTTAGGGTTTTTAGGAACCACTTGCGAAGAAAAAATAGACCCTTGTGCGTCATCTCCCTGCCAGAACAATGGAACCTGTTATGCAGACAGACTTGCCTTCTCCTGCAGCTGTAGTCCTGGATTTACAGGACCTACTTGTGCTCAGCTGATTGACTTCTGTGCTCTGAACCCCTGTGCTCATGGCATTTGTCGCAGCGTTGGAACCAGCTACAGATGCCTCTGTATCCCTGGTTTGTACCAAAAGCTACATGCTCTGTAAATCTTCTAATATTTTTATATGTAGGTTCCAAATATAGCTTAAGATGACTTCCTTTTCTTCTTTTCAGTCTATAAAACAGATTGAGCAGATGTTCTATCTGTTTAGAGTAACGATAGGAATCTACACTTTGCACTTGGAAAACCAAAAATTGCAGAGTGAGCACTGAAATACCCACTGAGGTCCATATGGTTTGCCTGCACTCTACAGCTGTATTACAAAACCGTAGTCGGCAGGATAAATCTTTTCAAGGCGAGGCATCAGCACTGTTGGAATTACAAAATTTGGTAGAGAGAATGGAAAATGTGACTCTGATCATTAGGGAAAGAGAAAAACAGACAAGGTGGCTGAACAAAAGGTAGAGAGGGAAAAGTATTGGTTAGTCCAAAGGGTTTAGCTCTGCCATCCATGTTTACATAAATTGTTTTTCTAGAGAAGATCCAGTGGGGCTGCTCAGGTGAGTCAAGTGAGGAGACTCAGCTGGGAACTGTTGGCCAGCACAGCCTGACAGTCACGGGCTCTGTGTAGCAGCTGGTGTAGCTCCAGATTTTTTTCATTGCTGTACCAATATAACAGAATATTGGGGTGCTTACAGCTCCCTTTATCCATTTTAGCAGTGATAATTAATAGGTGAAGTACCAGTTGGAATGTCTGATAACCAGGGCTACACATCCACCGCTGCTTAAGCACTTACAAGAGTGAGCACCAATCTTTGGTTTCACTTGAATAATTTTGGCACCTTTTTTTTTAAAAGTCTGTTCCTATAAAGCTGTAAACTTGAAAACTGAAGAAATGAAGGATAAAACAAATTTCCAATGTACAACGGATAAACCAAGGAGTGACATTTGATAGTAGCTCTGCTGTGACATTCACATTGTTCTATATTCCCTTCAGAGGAATACAGGTTGCTGTAAACTTCGCTTTTAAAAATAACATTACTTGCTTCACATAGAGGTGGAATGAGTGGCCAAATTAAGTGAGCTCATCGTTAATCTGTTGATGGTTTAAAAACTTGGGTACCTTATTTCAGAAGGTCATTTAAGAACTACACCTGAGTGGTAGCAAGATAGGAATAGACAGAATCATTTGTTTCCTTCTTTTATGCCTTTTATGCCTGGGCTTTTCTTAAGTCATAGCAGCAGAATTTGAATCAATTATCTTCAGATATTTTCCCCACGAGTTAAAGGGATAATAGATAGATGGCAGTCAACTTCTGTGTACATCAGCATGCAGGAGGCACTGTAACATACACTTTACCTCTGGTTTGGGTAATTATTGAGTGTAAGGCAGATAAGAACAATTAAACCTGAGGATTCCTAGGGTGCAATTCCTAAAAAAACCCCAGACTAAAGTAATGACTACAAATTGTAGCCTAATGCATTCTGGTATCTCTATCAAAAAGCAGTTTGCTAGAGTGGATGAGTTATGTCTCTGGGATATTAAGAAGCTGGATTCTATTTACAATTTTGCCTGAAGAGATCTTGTTACATTACTTGTAAAGTGAAGGAATAAAATTTGTGTAGTTTAGCAGCATTATCAAGGGTTAATAATAAATGGTCTCTGCCTTGTGACCCTGAGCCTTTCTGATTTGCAGCCTCTCAGCATCAGTGTGCTAGCTCCTAGACCACTGGCTTCTTTGTACAGGAGGCTTTCAGACATAATCCTGAATTCCTACACATTATTTTTAGGTATTTTCATGGAAAGGTTGTTAAATGACATTTTAGAATTCTCTTCTGTATTGATTATCTGACATGTCTGAAACACAGTTTTAAAAACTTTGGAATCTGTCACTTAAATTTTGTGTTCAGCTCTAGGATGCCATATTAATTTTTTTTCTGAAATATTTTACAGAGGATATAATTTTCTAATACAGAAACAAAGTGCCTAAGAGTTTTGCTTATATGTGTGACCTGAGTGCCGTCCTTCCTTTATGCACTGTTTTACACTGTCAGTTGGATTTTTATCTGTGTTACTTCTGCCTCAAAAATTAAACAAGAGAGGAATTTAAAATAGTTCCAATTAGCCCGAGATCTGTGCAAGTCTCTTTGCTTGGTAGGCAGTTTGGCTTCCTTGTTTTTTTGGCCAGTGTACAGATTTGAAGAACGATAAATGATAGTGGTTAGACTTGCATAGCTGTGCAATTTGCAGAACCTGAACAACCAGACATTTACTACTAATTTTTTCGTATGTGTTGGCTTTCATTATGGGCTTTCATCTAACAGCTTGTACAAGAAAGCTAATTTGTATAAGCTAACTTGGAAAGCAGTCTAATCCTTTTGAATGTTCCTGTTTCCAGAGTGGAAGGAAAAGTGTGTAAATTATTTCCAAGTTGAACACACTTCAAATGTCTGCTGAGGGGCTCTGTGGAATTCCCAAGCCTATGCAGCCATACCTACTTTGTACTGTGTGTGTGATTTTTCAATTGCACATGAAATCTTACCTTAAATCTTTATTTATATGCTTGCACACCCCAATTATTAATACTTATCACCTCGCCCTTTACAGGTAACAAAGAAATACTTAATGTTTGGACATTAGATTCAGAGTTTGTGTCATATTTTACTTCTTTCCTCATATTAAAGAACTAATTCTAATAAACGTTCCTGTGCTCATTTGTTACATTTCTCATCTAGAGACTCTTTGGTGAGACTAGTAGGACCCTTTTGAGTCTGTTCGTAGAATGTTTATTTAGTCCCTGCATCCCAAAGCAGTTTCTTCCTCCTCTTAAACCTTTCTACTCTTTATGTGCAATTGTTTTAATACAGCTATAATTATAAATTTCAAATGCAAATATTTAATATAATATTTTTCATTTTGTCTGGTCTAAAGTGGAGAAATGTAGCTAGAAATTGCATAGCTTAATATTGCAGCAAAGTTTTGGATTTGGGTTTTTTAAAGACACAGATTCTGAAACTGCAAAGCACATGTACAGACATTGACACCTGCCCTCTATATAAATATATAAGGTGACATATATAGAACATTTGGAAAAAAAGAAGAAAAGAGGAGTTCCAGAAAAAGTGCCGCAGGGTATAAGAAGGGGCTGCAACTTTAAAAGTAGTACCATGGAGTATGTTTCCTTGATTTTACTGCTCATGCAGCTTAATAGATGGTTCTAGGAGCATAGGTTTATTTTAGTGCCTTTGCAGAGGCCAGAGCAACATTTGTCTGCAGCAGTTGCAATTTTTCTTTTCTCTGTCATTTCCCTTTCCACATTTTGTAATTGGGGCAGGATATGTGAGCTCTGGAAGAAGTGACTCTAGGTTAATTTCAGTTCCTGACTGTCTCTGTGAACCCGTTATTGCTTCTGCTTCCTCATCTTGTTTCCAGTTCTACATTAAGACAACCTTCCCTGCAATCTGCCCATGGTTGGTGAGCATGGCTTCCTACCTTCCTGCCATCTGGAGTATTCTTCTCTCTTTCTCTCATTTAATTGCTGTATATGCTCAGACTTTAACAGAACACGTTTATTTCCTGGCTATATAACATGCAACTCCAGGTTAGTGAAGAGCCATATATATGGACTGATGCTGTTCCCTGCAAAGTAGAGCTGGTTTGCACTGTCCCCCATTAGGCCTTCCCATAAAGATGGGATTTGTGTTCTGCTGCCTTGATTGGGTGAAATGTTAAGTATGGATAAGCCCAGGGTATCACTACTGAGGAGTTAGTGTCTAAAAAGGCAAAAAAGCTTTCAGCTTTGTTCTTTATGGATTTCTAAAGGGAGAGTAAGCTTCTGCCTCTTTCTTTCATTAACCTGATAGCACAGATATTGGTGTGAGATTACTCTGTTGTATCTTTTGCTCTTTAAGGCTTTGACAAAGCCCATGTCTTCTCCTCATCAACCTGTGTGACACAGGTTGTGGGCTCCCATTCCCATTTTCCCCTTCTGCAAGTTTTTAACAGCCATATGCAAAGAGAGTGCAGTTCAGCATGTAACTGAAGGCCGTGCCAGAAAGCATCAGGAAAATAACCTGCTCTCCTTGAGGCACCCTTCCTGTTGCTTAAGAAAGAGGAAGAAGAGTTTCGGGATCAAGGACAGAATGGCAACAGCTCCATTTCTGCTTTTGTAAAGACCAGTAGCAGAGTGATGGTCACGTAGAGGGAAAAGGGGTAACATAGGGACATCTCTGATTTAGGGTTTTTTTGGGTTCACTGTCCATTCGTCAGCCTCTGAAGAGAGCACATCGGAATTGGACCTTCATTTTCAAGTTCTGCTCGTGTTCATGAAGATGCTGTTACTGAAGGCTTTTCCAATTTCAAGTGACCTGGAAAAGCTGCCCTTTTTTGAAGCTGTAATGCCTCCTGTGGGTTTTTTTTTAATCCTGTTCAGGACACAGTAGCTGGAGAAGTGTTGTTAATGTAGGTATTTTTTCTTTCCACAGAAATGTTGCACACCACAAAAGATGCAAAGAGCTGCATTTGGCATTGACTGTGAACATAAAAGCAGCAGAATCATAACAGTACTAGAAAGAGAGGAAGCAACTACACTAGAATCCATTACTCTGAAGTTATTATTGAAAAATTCTCCTGTTTCAATCTAAATTCTACAAATAAACCACAGAAATTATTTATGTAGTCTTTTTGAAGATACATGTATGAATTCAGTATACTACAGGGTTTATTTATCAGTATAATTTAAAGGCAGTAATGCAAGGAGAAATGCTCAATTAGAATGACAAGGTGCCTCTTATCTCCCTGAGGAGAAGCCTTTCCCTCAGGTCCCACAGCAGAACATTCTCCATCCAGCAGTTCCAGCAGCAGGAAGCTGCTGGCCCCAGGTGAGGACGATGAGGGTGAAATCGTGTATGGGTGAGACCTGCCCTCTCGTGGAGAGAGGAAACATCTTTCCCTGGCTGAGTGCAGTGTCTGGCAGCATGGGCTGGCTGCAGCCTGAGGAGGGGATACCGTAGTTCATATTGATTTTGGAAACCAGACAACTATTTAGTCACTAATTCCCTTTGCTTTCTTGGAAAGGTGAGAAGTGGAAAACGTTTTTTCTGAGAATATCCAATTACATTGGTGTTAAACACTGGGAATTCCCATCTGTTTTTCTTTCTGATTCTCCCGTCTGATTTTGGTGGTTTGTATGTTGGCTGCAGATCTCGCTACATAAGGCTATTCCATGGACTCATAAGCTAGATAAACTTCATTGTAGGCTAGCAAGAAAACCCATAACATTTAGCATAATTAATTCTGTATTGCCTGGCTGACAGCTTTGGAGAAAGTGGTTCTGAAATGTTTATTAATAACTTACTAGTGCAACTTTTTCCTATGAAAGGACAATTTTTTGAGAATCATAATGGATGGTATTGTCTATGTATCTTGAGTAGTACCAACAGTTGTATCTTCGTAAAATTTTGTTTTGAATTTTTCACAATAGGAGGGGAGAGGATGAATACAAATGGTGTCTGAAGGCAGCATTTGTCCTATTTTCTATGATTCTATGAGAATTTTGGGGAAAACTTAGACTGGGATACTGAATATAGATTGCCACTTGTTAAGATGAGAATCTGCCCCTGTCTTTGGTTCTTTGTTCATGACAGATGCCCTCCTTTCGTATCTGTGAGTTTTGCTACTAATTAGAGATTACTTTAAGAAGTTAAATCACACACCATACAGAATCTACACTTCGTATTTTAGGCCTTTTTCCTGGCATCTGTATTCATGCCTATTACATATTTATTCATGGGCTGTTCATTCATCTAATGCTTTTTTTATGTAATGAGGAAATCAAGCTTTTAGAAGCACATGAGCACTGTTCCAGTGCATGGTATTATATCATAGACTACACTATGTCTGTTATTTCAACTACTGTTAATGATTGTATGGCACACAAGTAATGAAAAAGGTGCTGTTTTCAAGTGGATTAACTCCTTCTTTCATATCTCATAATACAAATGACTCAGTGGCTGTTAACAGGCTGTGTAGCTTTTCTCTGCTTCTGCTTTCTATGTTTGCCTAATCAGCCCACAATAGCTGCCTATGGCTTGGGAATACTGTAAAGATGGAAGTACCTTAATGCTTCTACAGTGCTTTGACATTGTACAGCATTAAAGCTAAAACATGTTATCATTCTAACTACTGTTATATAATTATCACCTCTTTGATGAAAAGTGGCTTTGATGCAAGGATCCAAAGGAGCTGGGAGATAGTCAATATTCCTGTTTTTCTTTTAACAATCAGAGCATGAGTATTCACATTGCTGCTTCTGGCTTCTGCCACCAACCTCCATCCTTACACCTCACTGTGATTTATCACAGGAGCTGGGAATTCTCTCACAACCTTGTGCTTCCAATATTTTCTTGGTAATTTTCACCTGGGGAACAGATGCCTTTAAAATCAGTGTCTTAACATATATCAGTTTGCATAGTATATTTAAATTAGCAAGCATCTGCCCACGGTCTGTAGCTGCCTAATTGTTAATTTTTACTGCAAACTAAACTGTTTCATAGCTATTTTCATTTCCTCTTCATGTGATTTAGGTTACCATGGCCTTTACTGTGAGGAGGAATATAATGAATGCCTCTCTGCACCCTGCCAGAATGGAGCCACCTGCAGAGACCTCGTCAATGGCTACGAGTGTGTGTGCCTTGCTGAATACGAAGGTAGGCTGGGGTTTGCAATTGTTCTCTGCATTTGTTATGGTAGGTTCTGTTACAAACAGAGAGATGTCATATCCTGCACTGAGAATAAATATACCCCTCATGTAAAATTAACAGAGACAAACTTCAGCATTGATCCTGATCCCTTAATACTTCAGATTTAGCTCCTCTGTGAGGAATGCATGTCCTGGTCTGGGCACAAATGGATTTTCTCTGTTCTTCTCAGGTGTAGTTTTTTCTGCTGTTTTTAAGATCTGTAAGAAAGTGATGAGATTTTAAAAAAAACATGTCACTGTTAAATTGACATTTTCATCAGTTGTTGTTGGAGCCTTTAAACGGAGAGCTTTCAAATTATTTTTTTATTAATTTTCTCCAGTGAAGTGAGCTAAAAACATAATAATAAAAGATTAGTATTTGAAATAGATTAGCACAAAGGAGTAGAAAAAAAGTTTTATCTTGATTGTTCATTAGAAGACTGTAAAGCCCAGAGAGAGCAGAATGTCTGTGACTGCTTTTCTATGTTAACTGCAGCTATTCTTAGGTATGTGTTCAAATGGAGTCCATCTTTGGCATTTCTAAAGTAATTTATAAAATAGATAAGAAGAGTGTTTGGCTATACAAAATCTTTTTTCTCATAGTAGATTTGAGCTGTAAACAAATTAACACATACCAGGGGTCTGTGACAAGTCCTTTTGGGGAGGACTAAAGTGATACTTTTTTGTGTATTCTGTGTTGAATTGTGCTGTGAGAACATTTTGAATGTAATTTTATATGCTATTAGGATTACAAATAAATAAATAAATATTCTACATAAAATGGCTATGTTTTAAGGAACATTGCTCCAGCATTTCCTCATTAAGCATATCAATCCTTATCTGTGCTGATAAGTAATGCTCACTTAACAGCTGCTTGAGGCTAAATATGTGTTTAACACTGGTGATTGCACTGCTCTTTGACTATAGATACAGAATTCATCATTTTAGAGGTGAGGAAATGACCCTCAGCTTTTCAGGACAGTTTATGCAGCACTTAACCATAATGTTTACCTTAATGTCCATCTTCTGACCTGACCTGTCCGTGCAGCTGGAAGCAGTGTGTGCACAGCTCCTTGTGCTTTAAATGAGAGCAGGGCCCCTGCTCCTGTAAGCAGCTCTTGCTGATCGCTGAGCTCCCATCATTCCAGTGCTTGAGGTGTTCAGTGGCACCAGTGAAGCAGCCCGAGGTACCCAGCTCAAGATACGATGTGGGCCACCAGAGGCCTCAGTTTTGGCACCAGCACCCCAGAGCTGCCCACCTGCAGTGCCCCTTCCACCCCCACACCCTGGGCTGGCAGACAGACAGACAAGAGCTCTCAGGGCTGGGCAGGGCTGGAGCTTGTGCCTGCAGGTACCCGTGGGCTGCTGCCTCTGCTGCTCCTCACCCACAGGATGCTCAACTAGAGTGCTCTGCCTTTTTGCTGCTAACACTGCAAATGTCAGCAAAATGATTTTGGCAGGTCTGTAGTGGATATGTGTATGTGTGTGTATACATATAAAAATATATATAAAAATAAGTTTTATCTGAACAGTAGACCCCTAGAAAATGATGCATGTAGCAGTGGCATTAGAGTGTCTCTGCCCATCCCTAGGTGGGAATATGCTGTGTTGTAAGTTTTTTATGCCAGGTGCAGCTTGCACTGTCTTCTGCAAGGCAAACCTGCTGGATTCACAAAGCCTATACTGGGCATGAAAGAGTGAAGGTAGAGGCATGAAGTAGAGCCATCCAGTTATTTATTTTTAACTATACATTTGAGTAATTTTTTTTATTACCTTAGTTAGCAATACTCCTCATTTTCCAGCAACAGATAATGAGAGGCATCAGAATGCTTATGTATGGTATTAAATAAGTTATTACATAAAATTCTTGGTCAAGCCAATTATTGTTTACATGTTGATGAAGAATTTTAGATCACTGATCAGTTTATGCTTCATTACATGGTTTTTCATAGACACCCAACAGTTCTTCTGAGCAGAAATTGCCCTGCCTCTCCTAGCCCACAGCCTGTGGGAAGAGCAGAGGAGGCGCGTGTGTAAAAAGCTTAGCCAGCACTAAACAAATGGCTTTAGTGTTATGACATCATTAGCCCAGAAGGACAGGTTTGGAGTCTGCACACTCATCCAGGTGAAGTCAAGTGATCACATATACAGATTCCATGCTGCCAGTATCAATCATGTCAATGGCAATTACTGATTTTTCCTTTTCAGGAAGGCACTGTGAATTATACAAAGATCCTTGTGTTAACATCAACTGCCAGAATGGTGGCACTTGTGACAGCGAAGGCCTAAATGCTACATGTATTTGTGCACCTGGATATGCAGGCAAGTGATTTGTGTGTTACACAGAACATCACAGTTGTCATTGTTCACTGTGTCTAGAGGAATACAAATACCAAATAAGACTGTGTCTCTTCAAGAAAGGAATTAATTTGGACTTTGCTGTATTGTGATCAGTCTAGTGAGAATAAAAATTTTTTGATATTACTTACATCTGCTTTGAACTTTGTAGCAAAAAAAAAAGTCTGTTACTAAAGAGACTTCACAAAACTAACAGCTATTTAGCATGGCTTATGACCTTACTACTTGAGAGTAGATTGCATTTTAAAAATAGCATTTTGAAAATTTCCAGGTAACTCAATATACTAATTGGACACTGTTGAAACTGGAAAATGTTTTAACAATGACCTTAGTTACTGTGTGCTCAAGAAACAGTTTATTCCATTATCTTAATATGCAGTTGCTAAAAGCCCTAAAGTACTTGTTATGAATCAATTTGCACTTTTAGAGTACTGTTAAGAAACTCATTTAATCTTTTGGCCTTATACTTAGACTGATGTGATTGGCGTAATCCAAATATCTGATGTCAAGATAATTTACAACCTGATATTCTGTTAGTCATGTAAGATAATATCCGATGTGAGAGTAATAGGTAAACTCATTCATAGCTGGTTTATAGATCAAATTGTGCTTTTTGATCTGTTCTAATTAAAGGGCATTCTTTGGAAAAGAATTAGCTTTCCATTGTACAGTGTCAGTTTCTCAGGCACTGATTATCTACATTATTGCATAGCATATCAGAATATCCATGATTGTCTGTTATACCACATTTTCTTGGGATGGAAATTATATTTAGAGAAATGAGACTGAGTCTAGGTGACATTAGTAAAGTCGCTTAGTCCACAGGCTTTGTTTTCACCTGGCTGAATGAGGATAATACTTCCTTCTTGGATTCCTTTTGATGTTCTGAGAATAAAGATGTATTGCACTATTAGATGTTTTGCAGCAAGGGAGAAGTTAAATGACTGAGGATGTAGTTGGTACATCAGGCACTTGCCATATATAACTTTGTTTTTTATTTTGGTTTTTGTTTCCCTATGTAAGGTGAAGAATGTGAAATTGATGTAAATGACTGTGACAGCAACCCATGTCACCATGCTGGAACTTGCATAGATCAGCCTGGTGGTTACACCTGCCACTGTCCTCATGGATGGGTCGGTGCAAACTGTGAAATACGTAAGTTTTGTAGTTCTCTAAAAATTTCTAAAAAATTTAAGTTATAGTAAAGAAATTTCTATCTATCTCTAAATACTTATCTGCACAAATACTCTGAATCATATGTAAATGAACAAAATCATGTTAAATTAATTCTATTTTTGGTCACAGCATTTCAAAAGTGGTTGTAAAAGTTAAAAACTTCTGTTTCTGGGCACCCTACCTTGAGATGTGTCAGACTAGATTGTCAGGGATGCTGTCTCAGAGCTGGACATTCAGTTTGCCTTTTAATTGTGCTCATGCTTCACAGCCTTCCTGCACACTTTGGGTCAAGTGTATTCCATAGCACTGTAAGCACGGTCCTAGCAGGCTTGTATTGACTTCTGATGCAGCTCTAGTGATGTTTCAGCAAAACAAGTTGGAACTTGCTTACCTAAGGAAACTGGTTCTGTGTAATTGTGCTGTGACTTGTGTGGGCATGCATTCACCAACTTTTTCAGGAATAACCTTTCCGGCTATTGGCTAATTTCCATGAAATTTGTTAGAAAGAAGAAGGGCTCAAAGACAAAATATTTCCAAAGCATTCAGTAAGACTTAAGAGAGGTTCCACTGGTTGGAAGGAACATCTTCAGTGTGATCTTGTTTCTCAGTTTAGAGAGAAGCTTCACTGTAAGAGCATCCTTATGGCACATTAGAGAGTCCAGGAGAGGCAGAAAGTATGAAGCCCAGCTGTGGAAGAGTTAAAATGGAAATCAGGCTTCATTAGTTCTGGTGTTCACAGATCTGCTTTGTACTTCCCTGATGTTTTGTTCTTGAGCTAGAGATGATGTCTTTGCTAGGGAATTCAGCTGTGTATTTAACTGCTTGAATGCTCAGGTACTGTGGTCACAGATCCCTTCGAATCATTATGAAGATCCACAGGCTTGTTAGCACAGTTAAGGTGCAGGGATAGGTGATAGATTAATAAAACAAAAAGGCTGGATTAAAAAATGTTTTCTATATTTCATTTACACAAGGAGCGTGTGAACCTTCTATTTTTCACTCTTTTACTTAAACTTTACTTAAACATATTGACTGCTTTTTTCAAACTGATTCTACTCTTGATGTTCTTGATGTTGTCCTTACTTTAACCCAGTACATTCAGTTTCAGAGCTTTCTGGTGTAAGCAAAGACTGCAGAAGACCATTGCCAGCTCAGAGATGGTGACAGCCCTGCCTTTTTTGTTGTCTCTGTAAATGGCACACACACTTCCCTGGGTGATGCAGAGCCAGCAGACATTGGAAACACAACACTGTGTGCTGTCTGTGGGCCATATTGCTGATGCTAGAATGTGCTCAGATGAGCTTTTCCTGACAAGGCTGACGTTGGTGACACCTGCAACATGCATGTCCAAGTTGATCAGCAAGGCAGGATAATTCTGCCTGCCTTTGCTATTAAGTGTTTGGCTGACAGACAGATGGGTTTAGTTCTTGGAGAAAGCAATAATCATCCTGGAAATGCATTTCCTGGAGTCCCTTGATGAAGTAACAATTACATTTCTGTTATGTTATGGAATGCCAAAGGGATACAAAGGCTTGCATGCTTTCTGAGCCTGCAGATGTGCTACAGGAATTCAGTGGTGCATGTTCTGGAGTGCTCTGGCTGTCATTCTCTAGGCGCTCAAGAGTTTGGCTGTTTGCACCACAGATACACTGTGAAGTACATGTAAACATATGGGAAAAGGAGAGAAGCACAAGAGAGGGTTTAAGGAGCCTTTTCTACTATCCAGCCTTTTCTACCCAGCTACTCAATTATTTCTTTTTTCCCCTGTTGGGGGTATGCAAGTTCTTTTATCTTGGGACTACTATGACAGAAAGCAGAGATTTACCTGGATGTTAACTGGCATTACTAACACTGCAACAACACTCAACCAGAAATATTCAACCTTGCCTTGTTCATGGCAATTGTTTTCAGCTGAAGAGGTTGAAATTAGTGAGTTTTTTATCCAACACATAACAGTAACTGATAGAATACATGTATATAATAGTAACAGAGGAGATATAAGAAATGCAGTATAAAAAATTATGGTTTGGACTGGTCTAGAATGAAAATAGGAAAAAAATCTTCTTGTGGCCACAAAAAAGATACATTTTAAAAAACAAGTATGTTTAAAATTTGAGGGTTACCAGTCTTTTTTTAAATAAACTTCACTTCAGCAAATGTCTGATGTTCCCTTGCTATTAAAGTCACTTCGCCACAGCGTCGAAGTAAAAGCATGTGTTGTTATGGGACACCATAACAGATAATGCTACCCCAAAACAGATAAACATGGACCTCCAACCTCTCTAACCAGTGCAGTGCCTTACGTGCAAAGCTGGGAAAGCTTTCCTAAAGAACTCGGATTTTAACATGTATATAAAGGATTACGCAAACAAAGAGGGATTGAGTTTTGAAGAAATCACTTTGCAGAAAGAATTTAAAAGTATTTTGATCTGCAGAGATTTTTCTTTCACACTTCCATGTAGCCATGTGAAGATCTTTGTACTCAGTCTTTCCCTGAGCTGTGAATTGACAAGCTGATGGGAACTTAATTCTAATCATATCTAGAAAGGCCATATCCAGCTCTTTTATAAACAGGTGCAGCAATTCTGAACTCACTGGAATTGAGACAATGGTGCAATGGATTTCTTTGAGCTCTAAAGTTTGAATCTATTAGTAAATCTGCTTCTGTTCATCTTTCCAGTTCTCCTTGTCATATTTATTATATTCTTTCAGCAGTTTGTACGTAATCGTTAAAATTGTCATGGAAATTAAATTTAAACACTGCATACTGACTTTGTATTGAACCATCCCTCTGAATGCTAGAAAAAGACACAAAGCCAGGCTTATCAAGAAACTGGTGTTTGGGTGTCATTTGACTAGACAAATCACATTTTATCCTTTGTGATTTTCTGTTACTGGCCATAAAGGAGTCTTTTGGTACTTAATCTTTTTTGTAGAACCACCCTATTTATAGTTCCCCACTTTTTCACCAGCTGGTTTAGCTGCTTGAAGTGACTACTTAACAGGATTTCAGGGTTATCTTCTTGTCAGACTGTTCTTTTTAATTTACAAGTGCTGTATGTACATCAAACTAGACAAGATGTACATTGCCTGGATGAATTGTGATATTTATGATATCATCTTATGGTCTTTACCAGTATTAGCAATTCCAATTAAATAGGATTAAATTGGTCTTAATTATAAAGAGGATATTTGTGCTTTCAAAATGAAATGCATTTGCCTAAAAAGTTAATGGAGCATTCACTGTAAAAATGCTTAGAAATGTCTCATATGAATTCTCTAATGCCTGCTGGTTATTTGTTAATATCATTACCTTTGCCACTTTTGTAATTATTAATGTAGTTACCGAGGTATGCCAAACCATGTGGTTACTTGAAAACAAACATTATGAAGAATTTCTAGTACAGACTGTGGTGTGCATTGAAATCTTAATTAATTTTATGAACATTAATACAACAACTGAAAATACTGTGATTTTGAGCTGTCATGTGCTATTTCTAATCTTTGCAATATAAGCTGTTAATCTTTGTATTTTGATACGGTGATGAAAAAAGGAAGAAATTTTTCTCATCTTTGTCATCCAGAGATGGAAGACATGGAATCTAAATCAGAACTGTCCTGCCATATATCCACACACATCCTATTCTGACAGCCTGACAGAAACCACTGTGTGTGACAAATGTGCTGCAGGACAGAAATAGAAGCCCATCCCAAACTGCACAGAGCACAGCTGTATTCCCTCCCTCATATCCTGACTGGGCAAACTGCAGTAGCAGCACTTTAGAAACATTAAATCACTGAATGATTCAGGCTGATCAAAACTTTACTGACCTCTGAAGAAGGTAAGAGAAACAAACAGCCAGTCCTTAAACTCAACTCGCCTTTGTGGACAAAGTCTGAGCACCCCAAACTGAAAGGTGCTCCAGGAGAACCTTCACTATTGTGGCAAAGAGCAGCCATTTCTCCACACTCTGCCCAGCTGAATCCCACATGTTACAGCTTTGGACTTTCTAACCACCTCCCTCAAAAATTAATTTCTTTTTTTTCCTGTCCTTGTACATTACCTGTATTTCTACCATAGATGGAGATTTTATCCACAGATGCCACTAAACTGGAGATTTCAGCTCAAGTGCTTGAATTATCTGCCATCATCAGCATCCTTGAGAGGTGGCTTCTGAGAATATCTTAACCTCCCAAAGCATATGCTTGGTAGCCCTGTTCCAGACTGTTTGTGATTAAGTAAAGGGAGTTTCTAAATCAGTGCAAAGCAGAAGTACATTTGAAAAAGGAACAGGCACCTACTAGAAATAACTTGTGCAGAGTGTTACATTTCTGTAGTCAGTGTGATTTAAGTCTGTTCCTGTTTTGAAATAATATGAGACCGTAGGCTTAAAAGACTGCCAAAAATGAGCCCTGGAGGGAAGTACATGTTAATTAGAAATATTCTGACCCATGCTAGAGAGAAACAGATCTGAGGACATAGGCAATTGATAGAAAATCTGTTTGGCATAGATATAATTTGGGTATCAAGAATATTTATACAGAAGATCTGGAATACATAAATACAAGATGCCTCTTCCAGATTGGCTTTACTTTAAGGTCTGCTTTGAGAATTTCAGGGAAATTGTGCTTGGGAAAAGACTCCAGTGGGTTCCCTACGTTAGGACCTTATGAGGTGTCCTTTTTGTCCTTGAAATGCTGAAGTCTCTGCAGTCTGGTGGAGATAGGCATAAGAAAGCCTGTGTTTCAAATTAAAAACCAAGTGTGTTTAATAGATGTTAAATAACACATTTTAGTGGAAGGTTTCACTGTTAGAACAAACTGCTCAGAGGACTGGTGGGTTACCAGAAAATTTTGCATAAAATTTGCATATACTACTCTTTAGAGAGCCTGTATTATAAAATAACATAATGCAAGAGTAACTTGATGATTTTCTGTTACTTGGGCTATACAGGAGAGCAAACTAGATAGGTGTTCCTATATGACCTTAAAAATCACCAGAAAAAAGTGTGTGGAAGTTCAACATAGTGCTATTCAAATTTGTAGCATGTTAGACATGATGGTGTATAGGTAACAGAGCCTGGGAAAGTTCAACTTACCTGTCTCCATAGCTTCAAAAGCCAGAAATATTGAAAATGAATATCATAGAGTAGTTCTGTTCAGCAGGATGGATATAAATTATTAATTAATGATAACCTTTTATTTCATGTTGGCAGATCTGCAGTGGAAGTCTGGGCACATGGCAGAGAGTCTAACAAACATGCCTCGTCACTCCCTGTACATCATCATCGGGGCCCTGTGTGTGGCCTTTGTCCTGATGCTGATCATCCTCATCGTGGGCATCTGCCGCATCAGCCGCATCGAGTACCAGGGCTCCTCCAGGCCAGCCTACGAAGAGTTCTACAACTGCAGGAGCATTGACAGTGAATTCAGCAGTGCAATCGCTTCCATCCGACATGCCAGGTTTGTGCTGGGCATGGGCGTTTCCTAGGAGCCTGTTCTGATGGGTAATTGCAGTTCATGTGCAGAGCACCGAAGTGCTGCTGGCAGAATGAATGGGAAAGCACGGGATCACCAGCACTGCTCACTGTTCTCATCTGGAGTGTGGCAATACAGCAAAACTCCTTGAAAACAGATGGAGTCATTCTGACTTTATTTGGTGTAACTGGTGAAGTGGGAGAGATGCAAAGTTCTTAGCCTGTCAGATCTTCTGTAAGGGATGTAAAGAATCTTTAACTACACACAAGTAATATGATCAGATAGAAAAGGCACATTGATTTTTGTGACTAATTTACCAGGTTATTCAGTGAGAATCTCTTCTCATCACTCGTTTTTGTGCTCCTATTTGCCTTTCTTACTTGCTTTCCTAGAGAAAGTAATTTTTTTACTTTGAAATTTAATGGAGCACTTGCAAGGCAGGGCATTGAGTGTCAGAATAATACAAAAGTAGAAGTGGAAGGGATTTGAGAGCTCAAGTGTAAGCCATGGCACTGATATGGCATTAAATATACCTACCTCCCTGCCAACAATTGTGTTTAAAAACTTCCAAAGGAGTTGAGTGGAGTTAGAAAGGGCTTTTCTAAAATCTAACCTGGATTTCCTTTGCCGTGAACTAGGCTGCTTCTTTCTTACTGCTCTTCAGGGTGTCATGAAGGATAATTTATCACTGTTCATATCACTTGTATACCAGGTGCTGAGCCCTCTCCCTCTTCTGTTTTATGATTAAAAACAAAGCAAAACAACTTTTTTCTTTCCTAGATTTAAGTAACCCATTCTTTCAGTATCTCCTCCTGGACCATGTCAGCTTCTTTATTGTCTTCCTGGGACACACTCCAGATTGTCTTTCTTTTTTTTGTTTGTTTTTTTGAAGGGGGGGGTCCCTGAAACTGGAAGTAGTCCTCTGTCTAAAGATTTATGTGCACCAAATAAACTGAGTAACCATTCTCTGCATCTTATTTATGGCATTCCTGTTCATACATCTGAAAAAGAAACTTGCTTGGATTTTTTTTCTTGTTTTTTCTTTCTAGTGACAAATTATGTATTTTTGTGACTTGTCAGACCTTTTCCTCATCCCAAGATCCTCTGTGTCATTTTGCTTCCTAGCCAGTATGGTTTCTTCTGGTTCTGACACTCTTAATAGGGTAGAACTTTCATTTTTTGGTGTTTCTTTTTCCCATTTCTTCAATTTGTCAAGATCACTTCAAATTCCAACAGAGTATTCATGTGTGTTACCATTAAAATGCTCTTAAAACAACTGAGGGAGTCATGTTCCTGTGCACTGACATGGAGAAATGTGTGCATATTGCTTGGTGATTGCTGGTAATTCATTTTCTGAATGCTCCAGTTCTGTTTCAGTGAAAATGAAATAGGTTAAATTGTACCACTACTGAAGTCATCAAAATTATCTGAAATGGGTGAGGCGTTCCCACAGGCTCAGTTAATCACATTAAAGCTTGGGTAGTAGCTCTTCAAAGTGTTCCAGCTTCAAAAAAGTTCCTAGATTGGAATAGATTAATGATGATTTTTCAAATCCATATTATGTAGTTAGAAATTACATTATTGTCCATTAAGGATTTCCCTATCTTGGAAAGGGTCTTTCTACTTAAAGCAAATGAAAATAAATGTTTTCCTTCCAAATAATTTTCAGTGCCTCCAAGAATGTGATGTCTTATAGAAATCCAAGTCAGGTGATTCATGGAGGTTTATTGTGGAGATTGTTGTGTTTATTTTGGGTTCAGGAAGATATTAACCACTATTTTGGTCATTTCAATGCAGGAAAAGGAGCAAAACTTTTATAGTTATTTTTGCATAAATTCTTAAACCTACATATATAAAGGTCTCAATTTTCAGAATTGCTGTACCTAAGAAATCTACTTTCAAATACCAAAAAGTACAGCATTTTCTGAAAATAATTCCCTTTCACAGTTAGATACCAAAACTTACTAGTAATTTTGGAAAATGGAGGCCAAGGGAAAAGTTAGTAGATTATTTTCTTTAAAGAGAAAGTTTCTGGTAAGTCAGCAGGTGTCCAGGGGGTGTGGGTGCCTGTTGCAAATTCAGTAAATTATTTTAAAATCACTTGTTCATGTTTCTCAGCATTTTTTTTCCTAGATAACTTTTTTTATAATTTGATCTTTACTAATCAAGATAATCAAGTAATCAAGGTACTTGCTGTAAGACAAAACCCATGTGCTTGAGGATCATTACTAATAAACGTCTACTTCTAGTGAATGCTCCTAGGATTAGCAGATCAGAAGTAGGCAATTTTCTGAGCAGATGAAGCACAGTTATCTTTAGCATTCATTATGCAGGCAGTAAAGAAATATTCCTTTTATGTTAAAGTTTATACATTTTAAAACTGGAAGAGAACAGTGTAATGAAAGTTGACCACTGGCTATGGCAGCCATAAGACGTCATTGAAATGGAACCAAGATCTGTTATTGTAACAGAATTGTTCACTTTAGAAAAGCATTCACACTGAATTCATGAATTACCTGGTTACAGACTATGCTGCAGTTAGTTCTGTGTGTGCCCAGATATCAGGAGCCTTCATGCACTACTTACAGTGTAGTTCATTTAATTTTTATTTTCACGCACCAACCTGTCCTGTATCTGTGTCAGTTGCAGAGTCTGGTTCATCAGACTCTGATTAAGTTCTCCTGTCACAGCAGGGTCAGCTTATCTCCTCTGCATATTCTCCCCATAAGTGTGGAGTTGGCTGTGTGGGACTGCAATGTCCTAAGCTTTCTGAATTGGATGAGCATCAGCACACGCTCATTTCTTACCATTTCCTCACACAGATCTCTGCCAGTTGCCTCTTTGTAAAAGTGTGCTCACGTGCACATGTACTCTGGTCTCCATATCACCTGCCAGTTGCTTAATATGCATCCCGTGCCAGAGGTCATTTTCTAGAAATTCTAGGATTATAGCTCAATTATTCTAAGAAAGGCACAATACCACTTGCACACCTGACCTTTTCTCTGAAGAATGCAGAGGAAATAAACCTCATTCTCCTCCTGTGGAAGCCAAGATAATCTCTTCTTCCTCTCAATATGCTTTATCCTTTTTTTAACTTTTGGTCTCTCTCTTTTACTTCTCTTGTTTAAATTTTATTTGTGGACTTGTTTTGCCAGTTGCTGGTTTTGAGCAGAGTAGCAACATGTGCTTTGTTTATTCTGTTTCTGGGGAAACTCTGAACTTCTGCCTGTCCCACAGAAGCTGGAAAATACCATTTCCTCAGGGTTCAGTTGTCCAGTGTTCTCAAAAGTCTTTTACTTGAGTGGAGTTTTTGAGGTTAATAACTCTCTGTAGTTAGCCATCTCTTGAAATGTTCTAAGGAAGTGGAGGAGCAGGACCATTCCAAATGTGAAGATCATTTGCAGTCGCCGTCTTACACACACACAGAGCTGCCTTTGCCAAGAATTGCTACAATGAATGTGTACTGTCCTCAGAATTGTCATGGAACCCTCAGTTTCTCTCAAGCTACACAGGTCTCTCTGTTCAATGTTTCACTGCAAGATATATTTTCTGATTGTTATTTCCTGTACTTCACTTTGTGATTATCTTATTGTTATGCACTGGTAAGTGTGTCTGATGTACAGGTTGGAACATCACCATCATCACCTATGAATGTTGTGCCTGAAGAACTTCCTCAGTGCTACTGCTACACTGTTCACCAACCCAAGCACATAATTGTTCACAGTATGGCATTGAAGCTAATGTTAAAATGATTATCCATCATGTCCCTACAGTCTTTTTCCACACTCAGTGCTTCCCAGGATCAGGATTTCCCCACCCAGTGTATATTCTTTGTTAGATGAATTATCTTGAGTTTGGTTGCCCTGGAAAAAATCTTTATTCACTTGTTTGTATGTGCTTTTGTTGCAAGCAGGCAGCTAATTGATCCAGCACACTCTGTAGCAGGAACCTGCATCTTTTCACTATTGATTAACCCTTGAATCATTGCCTCTTGCAGATTGTATTGATAATTGCTTTGCATGTTCCTTTATGTCATCAATTAGCATAGCACTGCTGTGCAGTCCTACCAGATACACACCCATTGAACAGAGCTCCCATTTAACACTTCTGTCTTTAACACAGATCTCTGAGGTTGCTGATAACTGTTTGCTGCTTTGGGCAGTGACTGACTTCTGAACCACCTGATCAAAGCAATGTGGTTGAGCAGCTCTGCAGCTCAACTAGACCATAAACAACTTGCACACGTGCTGTGCTCTTTTCTCAGCCTTTTCTAATTAGGGGCACATGTCAACCCTGCCCTAAACCAGAAAACAGATTTTGTCCTGCTTTACTGTGTGCAACAAGCTATGTGCTCTTTACTATCAGAAAGGGCAGGTAGACTTTGGCTGAAATCTCTGGGTAATGTTCACCATCATTTGTATCTCTGCAAAGCTCTATTTCCTTTAAACCCTTGGGAGTTATGGTGAAAGAGGGTGATTCAGAATTCCCTGCAGCCTCTTGGTTTAGTAAGATGCCATGACTTGATTCCTTCATTCCGGTCTTGAAATTTTATCTCATTTGCAGAAAGTCATTTGTGCGTTTATCCATTGTGACATAGATGACCTGTCTGTATTTATTAAAATAGTCTATAGAAGGCAGCAGGCATTCATGCATGAGAATGAATGTAGTGTGGCCTTATTGACAGCAGAAGTACTTTGAAAAATGAAATTTTCACCATATATATCATAATGCTTTCAGCCATTTCAGTTTTGTCAGCAATTCTAAATCACTGAAAACAGGCAAGAATGAAATTGGAAATCATGAATCTGCATAAAAGTCTTGGAAGAAAATCAAGTTAATTTTGATTTGGGCTAAATATTATCCTCAAACCCTGAAGTATCTGAATTTCACTTTCCAGTGTGCACAACATAAATAAATATTGGCTTAATATAGTACATAAGTGCATAAAAATCCTTAGTGTGGATGATTACATAAATAATTCTGTGTTTTCTGTACTGCTTTCTCTACATCAGGTCAATAAGAAAAAATACTTGACTATTTTTTGCCTCATTTTCCTGTGATTTCTTTTGTTATACGGAGTTTATCTAAGCCCTCTGACCTTCTTTCTGGTCACAGGCCATAACTCACTGTGTTGCTGCTATGAACTCATTCATATTTCTGTCTGTCACCAAAAGTTTTCTTTTATTTCCAGGTTTGGCAAGAAATCCCGACCTGCAATGTATGATGCAACCCCCATTGCTTATGAAGATTACAGCCCAGATGACAAACCTTTGGTTACACTGATTAAGACAAAAGATTTGTAATCTAGTGTATCTTTTTTGGATTATTTTTCAAAAGGATGGGCTACTAACCTAATTTAAATATTTTTAAGAAGAAAGCATAAGTAATTTAAACCATTAGATGCTTCAGAATTTTCTGTAGAATATTTAAGAACCAATTTTCTGCAGCTTTTAGTTTGGAAAAATATTTTAAAACAGAATTTGTGAACTTCATGATTTACATTTTAATGTACCTTGAGCTCTATAAACTATAAGCTTATGATAGTGTGTGCTTTTTTCTTGGTAGACACTATTACTAAACCCAGATGAGTTTCTTGTGGTTGTTACAGAACTGAAAACACTAATTAATGAGGAGTTCTTTATGAAATGTCAGTGCCAGCTTTCTCAGTAGAGGTAGGAAAAATGTGAAGCATAATATGATATATAATATATCCATTAATTAAAAAAGTCTAAAATGTTTGTGTTGTGAAAAAGAAACTAGTAAAAATTATTATTCCTAATCTGAATGAATTAGCTTTTGCCTTATTCCATGCATGGATAGATAACCTATTTCTCCATTATTTCCTGAAAGTTGCTAAAACATACTCTTGAGTTGATGTTTGACATTTTTGTAATAGTTATTCAGGCTAGGCCTTGTATAATAATTAAAGTGCCTCTTGAGGCAAAGTAAGGGCATGATCCTTTAAACATTGAAATCAATGAAAGAACTTCCATTGACTTCACTGGGTATGGGATTGTATCCTACAATTGGACTGAATCTATATTTTTCTTTAAAGGTTAAAGTTTTTTATATTGTGAGTAAACTAAGCATATGGTTTGAGTTGTTTGTTTCCTAAAGGTTGTTGATGTACAGTATTGTTTCATGAAATATTGTGTATTTCTCATAGTGCTTCTTATTTAGGATCAGTATGGGGTTTTTGTGGCTGTATTTGATCGCTTATGGGCATCTTAAATTCTTGCTTATTTCAGAAAATACTGAATAAACGTTAACCAGTGAAGATTGCAGCTGTTTCTTCGTTTTTCTTCATTTCAAACTTACATGTTGTCCATACATTTGAAAGGATACGAGCATATGATGCACTATAAATAATGCCAAAAGATGATATTCCAGCTGTTAATCTGAAAAAGGAAAAATGGTTTGTATTATCAAGGTAACCTCTCAAAAGTGAGATAAATGCAGCTCCAGAGTAAAGGCACAGTCCTGGATGAAGGATGTACAGGTTAGTAACACCATTCTGTGTTTGAATTACAGAAATGCCAAATGTTCCTCAGAAATCCAGAATACCTTTCCTGATGTCCTCTATCTCCTACCATGGGCTTTCAAAGATGGTGGTCCAAGACAATAATTATTAAAAAGAGGACTGAGGAGCTCAGATCCAAGTTTAAACTAGATTCATTCTTCAGGCATGGTTTTCTATGATAGAGGTTGTAAATTTGCATCTGGTGGCTATCAGATGATGTTTTTTCATTGGTACAGTTTTTTACTGTACCAATATATTGAAACTTTTGTTTACTGTGACTTCTAGGAATGTTTTAAGAAAGAAAAGTCAAGAGCAAGCTATACCCTGTACCATTTTTGGTAGGTTGAGCAGAAAAGGGGCACTGTTGTTGTAATTGATTTGTTAATCAGAGGAAGGGAAATACTCATTCTTCAGAATTTTTGGCCTTTTCAGTGAATAAAATATTGGCTTGCAAATCTATATAAAGTAGGGAAAAAAGCAGCTCTGTTGTTCTAGGGAGCATACCTATTCATGGTCCATATTTTACAAGAGAGATGTTGCAATGAGCAGCAGCCTTTCTGCATACAAATCACACCTTGGTAGCGATTCTTGACCAACCTGTATTTCTCTCAATTGACTGACCTGAACGATAAGTAATTTGTGAGTTGCTATTTTCCTGTCAGCTTGCAGCCTCTAGCTTCTGTAAATCATCGTGTGCATCCTGTGAATTGTATTCTGAAAATTACTTTGTCTCCTTCCCATTTATTTTATTGAACTCTGATGGCATGTTATGCATGCACTTGTGAGATATTTGTGAGGCACTGCACTGCCTGCCAGATGGAGCTGCCCTAAGACCTGGAGGGAACAAACCCATCTTGTGTTGGTATCCCCACTCTGAATCTGCAAGAACAAGGTGGTTACTGTCTTTATACACCAGATTGTGTCCTGAGGACATACACGGATGTGGACAAGGGACGCTAGTTATTTCATATCCTTCTCCCCAGCCATATGAGGTTTTTCTGTACAGGGAGCAAATATAGATGTATAGCAAATACCACTTGCTGTTAATGTACTACACGGAATTTTTTTTTTTTTTTTTATCATCCAGTTGCAGAAAGGGCTGATTGTATGTGTCTTCCCCTAGCAAGGTCTAACAGCCTCCAGCTCCTCCTGGACAAGCTGGGGACAAGTCTCTGGGCTTGTCATTCACCTCCAGTACTTGTGCACTCTCCACAAGCGGTTATTTTTTCATCCTCTTCCATCTGGAAATATGAAAACATCCTTGAGTGTTTTCTCCCCAGAAGCATGCGCATCTATTCTTACTTGTTTCTTGGGGTGGTGTGAAACTTGCCTTTACAGCTCAGAGTTGTGATACATGTGCTAACAGGAAAAATGTCATCATTTACATGGGTTCTGGATAGAGTCTGCCCAAAATGATGAAGACAGTGACCGTATCCATGTGGCTGGGCTAATTGCAGTATGGCATAGATACAAGGCCTGAGGGAACAGTTGAGTACAACAGCTAGAAAACACATGTTGACTAAAATCATATAAATTATCCCCATTAAAACATGCTGATGTAACTCTAACTTTAGCTGAGAAAAGTTAGACCATTGCCACAGCTTGATCCTCTTTGCATCTTGTCTCTGGGAGGTGCTTTGGGAATCTGCATTGCTCTGTGTGGGCTCCAGAGGAGACATCCTGCTGGAACCTCGGGTGAGAAGCCTCAGACCCACATCAGAGCCAGTGTTCAGTGACAGATCTTGCACTTGGAAGAAGCTGACTCTCAAGCCTTCCTACCTCCAACATGCTTCATCTTCCAAAGACACGGTGAGAAATGAAGCTGTTGAGGGGTGCAGGTAGCTCAAGAAGGTGATGAGGTCTCCACGCCAGCCAGGCTGGCTGTGTCCCCAGCATATGCCCACTGCAGGGGCTGTGCCATGGGGAGCTCTCTGGGCTGAGGGGCCTGGCCATTCTGCAGCTGAGTGCAGACCATCCCTCCCCTGGGGATCCGAGAGCCCTGCTGTGTCCCTGTGCCAGGCAATGACCTGTGCCTGACCCAGCCCTGCAGTGAGTCACAATGGGGCACTGCCAGCCCCATTCCTCATCTGGGCAAGCAGGCAGAGGATGAAAGGCCTGGAGATGTGGTCCTGACCCAGCTGAGCCTGCAGGAACTCTGTTTTCAGCTCTCTAACCCTATTCCTGTCAGTATATTAAACAGTGGGCTTGGAGGAATACTCATGGCTGGGGACGGGATGTGGGAAAGGCACATGTGGTTGGTGAGAGGTTGCAAGAGACCTGAGGCACCCCCTGCCCTGAATAACCCTGTGCATTGTCAGTCAGGGCTGGGTAACACCCTGTACCAAACCCATCAACCTGGTTTTGCTGCTCTCCTTCCACTGCAACTGTGGCCAAATGCTACACTGGTGTGAGGGGAATGAGAGTTGAAAAGAGACTTCAGCTCAATGGAGTGCATCCTCAAACTGCGAAAGTCTCTATGTGGTTAATGCCTTTGAAAATAATGGGATTTTAAAGACAGTGTGTGTGATGTTTTGGGGGAAAGTGGCTTAGTGTCCCTGTGTATCTACAAACATAAAAGATCTGACCATAGGAGTAAACATTGCTTTTTTTAGTGAAGTCTCGTGTTGTGACACTTCAGTCACGGAACTGATGTTTTCATCTTGTCTCAGCCTCATTTCTGGAAACAGCATGGCTTTTCTCCAGCAGGCCTTTGTTGAGAAATGCCTGAGCAGTTGCAATATTCCTGAAGATGTGTAATTTCTTCTTTGATAGCAACAGACACCTGATGAGGAATAAACTCAACACCTCTGAATATTATTCTCTGTGTGAATGGCTGAGAGGAATTGAAGAGCCACTCCTCACTTGTGTTGCCAGAGGGAAGTTCTTTTCCCTATCATGTGGCTAAATCCTGTGTCCAAAATGTCTCTGAGATTCCCTTCTCATGTTGCACACATCCACACAGCTTTTGCAGAGTAGACAGGAACATTGCATCAGACAGATGCAAATCCAGCCCATCCTCCCTTTGGGTGCCTCCAGCCTGGTTTCTGTGGGAGGTATTTGCTGTGTGACCAACTCTGGGAACATTTTTTTTCACTACTGCCATGTTTTTGAGGTTCATGTGCTGTGCAGTACAGCTGGGCTGAAACTGCTGTTTGTATGGTGCTCTGCTCTTGTATTCATGACCTCACAGGGGGTGCAGAAGTACAGCCCTCCCATGGATCATGGAGGGCAGCTGAAAGCCAGATTAATTCAGGGAAGAGTTTAGTCTCTTGTGCTTTGCACTGCTATGAATACTTAAAATAATGAGTGTGTTACCAAGAGCTAATGAGTTCAGACATGTTCCCAAAATAAAAAACAGGAGTCAGGGCAGTCCAGTGTGTGCTTAAACCTTCTCTTCAAACCTGCTGAGAGAGATGTGCACTGGCTTACAGCTTTCAGGCACCCTTTATTTTATAACAAAATATAAACAGAATTCTTGTTTAAAAGATGTTTTCTCTCTCAGCATTCATTACCCTCAGGAAATGCTCTGCATGAGAAGGGAAGCAGTGAGAGAAGAGCAAAGCACAGAGCTGGTGCCAAACAAGAGACATGGAGCTGGTCTGCTCTATCTCCTCTCTGCAAGTTTGTCTTCTGTCCCTTGAGACTGGCTGAGCAACTGCCAAAACACTGTAGTTGTGTGGGGTCAGGAGGGGTGGCATAAGGCAAGTTTGAGACACTTTTATGTCCATCTTAAACGTCTCGTCAGCGAGATGAGAGCAGCCAGAGTCTGACATCTGAGCAATCAGATACTGCTGCTCCCTGAGAATGCTGGGGATTGCTGCAAAGACAGGCAGAGTGATGGGCTCTCAGCTCCTCCTCAGTCTGATGTGCTGGTGTCCCTCCGAGGGAAGTGTCACACTGGAGAGGTGTCCCTCAGAAATCATCTTTGCACTCCTTGACTCTGCTGTTTGCACTAGAGCTGATCCCTCCAGTGCCACTTCTGTGCTGCAGAATCCCCTCTGTAGGACCCGGCATCTGAACCCTTTACATCCTTTTTTCCCCCTCATATTTTGGAACGGCTCCAAATAGGTGGAGGTGATTCCTTCCAAAGGGATGTGAGTCAACCAGTGAAAACAAACAAAACTTCAAAGCAGTTATGCCACATCCAGCTTCATCTGGGCTCAGCTGGCTTCTTTTGTTCTACAGTGCAAAATGGATAACAAATATGACCTCTCTGGAAAAGTCAGATTTCTCTGTTATTATGAATTCCAGTTTCAAATCTTCCTTTTAAGACGTTTATGATAAGATGATTATTGTAAATAAGCTTCCCCTTTAGCAAAGAATAAATCATCAAATAGGCTTTGTTTGGTGAGATCTTTGGCAAAGGAATGTAAATAAATAAGCTAACTGAATAAACTTCTTTATCTGATGTGCTGAGCAGAAAAGGCAGCAAAGTTAATCACTTAGGAAAATAAGCTGGACTGCTGTGCTTTCTTCAATAACAGACCAGTCTAAGGGAAACTGCTCTATCTCACTGACCCTGGACTTCTTGCTAGCATCCCACAGACCAGGAGAGATCCTGTTTATCACTCTGGCAGCAATGCTGTCTTGTCTAGGAGATGTCCTTTGGCCTAAATTTTTGATTTGTTTCTTTTCCTGTGGACTGGTCTACTTCCTGTCAGAGGTAGCTCCTCGCAACAGAACAGAGATCTCTTATGAAGTCAGCTGTGGCTTCTGTTCCATCTCCTGGGAGTTGAACACACACGGACAACAGTCTGAATCTGCAGTGTCTTAAACTTTGGACTCCATTCATACTTCCATATGAGAAAGTTTGCATGTGACTCTACAGGGATCTCAGTCCAACATCACTCAAGGAAATGGGTGTGAGTGTTCCCGTTTTCACCATAGTTTTTTATTGACTTACGGATTTGAAGTAATCTGAAGTAAATCTGCCTGGAATCTGAGCCTGTAAGCCAGATACAAGATGCACAAGGTAACAAAAATGCATGTAGCTTCTGTGGAAAAGCAAACAGCCTAATGCAATGGAGGCAATTTTGGCATGTAGGAGCTGCATTAGCAGTTAGTTTGCTAGCAGAATACTTTGTTCTCACCCCCATTTGTAATTGTTGGATATGTGATCACTGCTGGTGCAATTTGGTCTCCTAAAGGCTTATTTTCTATGTCATATTAGGATAGAGAGAGCACAAACAACAGGTTCCAGTGGTGATTCTTTCTCACTGAGAACAGAGAAGTTCTTGGGCAGGTTACAGAGAGCAGAAAGCAGCATCAGCTTGCTGAAAAAGGTGTTTGTAGATCCCAGTGTATGGCACTGATATTTATTCTACAGATCAGTCTGTGGTTGTTTGATTTGCTATGCTGCATCTGTTGTGAAGAAGGCAACCAGCTAGTACGTGTCATGATGCAGAATAATTTATTTCAAGGATTTTGTACGTAAAATGCACTGTCCACGATGTCTTGTTTGTTCTCTGTACATGACACCAGTTCCTCCTGTTAATTTAATTTGAACATTTATTTCAGTTGTTTTGCCTTTGTATGGCATTTGCTAGAAAGGTCTGTCAAAACAAAACTGACAGAAATGTCATGTAACTAAGGACAGATCTGATTTTGCATGTGCCTATTACGCCATTACACTTCTATCTTGCCATGAATTTGGACTTGAGATTGTTCTACATATAAAAGATGATGACCAGTTATTTTTATCTCCAGTACTCATCATGTTGCTCCCCTTTCCCAGTGCCCTGTCTTCTCTGTGTGCAATAAGGACAAAGACAGGAGGAGGAGGAGATTTTAGAGCACTGAATTAGGTGTGGAGTTTATCAATTTTCCTCTGTTGTTCATTCATTTCATTTCCATGGAGAGAATATTTCACAATTCCACGGAAATGCCTTAATCCCTGAGAGGTTTGAAGGGTTATTTTACTTTAATGCATGCGAGATTTAAAATAAGGTAGTAAGGTAGCAATATTGATGGACATGTCATGTTTAAATCAAAATATCTCACAGCTGTGATTTACTTAGTGATATAGGTTGCTGAGTTTGATTTACTTTAGTGATATATGCTGCTGAATTTTAGAAGATTTCATTTGGAATACATTATTCCATGATTTAGGTTATTGAATGGTAAATATGGTGATGCTTTGGTAACATTTTAGAATTTCATGCAATAAACTACAAAATTTCTGTAAAAACTGGTTAATACTATCTAATTTTCCCTCACTTTAGGGGACTGCTATCTGCAGAGAAAACCAAAATTCCCAACTAAACTGCTATCCTACCCTGGCATTAGGATTGGCACTATCCATGTTTTTCCAATTGTTTTTCAAGAAGCTCTGATTTTGCGTAAGCAATAAAGTCATCTTCTCTTTCCCCATAAGGCAGCCCCTCTCAAAGAGGGCAGAAATTGTGGACAGAGAAATATCAGACTTCAGATTAACAGTTAAATGTGCTCTTCATTCAAAAGCAACTCAGCCTTGAGATTTCTGAGAATTCATTGTCTCTTTCTTTTTTGTTTATGTGTTGTCCCTGACTTACATCCCTCCTCTTCAAACTCTAGTGTCAAGGGTGATTTATGAGTGCAATTTTCTGAGTAATATTATGTAGCAATAGTTGGCAAATCCCTTCCATCAGCAAGGGGATGTATTCTTCTTTGTCAGACACCAACGAGGCACACAACCCTTGAATTTCTTTAAAAAGACAGTTCTTTTAGAAAGGACAAATGTGAATCCCATCTCATAGTAATTCATCTCATAATTACTTACAGATAAGTTACATGTACAGAAACTGCTCTGGCCACGTGGCATTGGCATTTCATGTGATGGATCCACGGGGAGACCCTCTGACTGTCTCAGGTCCAGCTGTGTAACCAATATCTTGCTCTTTGCTTGAAACAAGCTCAGCACGGTGCTGAGCAAAGCCTGGGAGTCCAGCTGCATTGCTGTGCTGGGGACTGCTCATGGTGAAATTTAAGCATGAGCTTAATGAAAGACTTTGCAGGTTTGTTAACTTTCTGTTACTTATTTTTTATTCTTCTAGGATTGAAGTATTTTTGCATTTATAGAGCTCTTTGAGTTGCAAGACTTGGTAAAATCTTGTGTGAAATGTTGATGGCATCAGCCTTATACTTTCAGTGAGGGCTCTACATTCACTCTGGTTCCCAAAAACTTAGGAAGGACTCAAGTCCACTAAATTATTGTACACAAGAGGGTGATTCTTGTGCTTTTCTGGATGATTTGAAAATCTCTATTTACAATTATCAATTATGGGTATTTGCCAGCAAATCAGTTCACACCCACCCAGCAACACGTGTTAAAATTCTTCCTAATAATGAGTGTAGTGCCCAGGTTAGGGACAAAGAGGGCAGCCCTCTCCAGCTTACCTGTCTGCCTTTTCTTAGTTGGGACTGGGGTGAATTGAAGTATAGCTTTGTCCTTGAACTCTGCTGTGTTTCCTGTCACACATTTTGTAGTCTATGACCCCTGCAGAACAGGGAATATGTGTCCCTTGTCCTACAGTGCTCTTTGCGCCTTTATGTGCTTGGCCATACTCAGCCATTAGGGTTTTACTGGCACCAGGTGTTGGCTGTGGGGGACTGGGTGCATTAAACAAATGACACCAGTGCTGTTGCACACTCTGCCACAAACATCTCAGCAGTGTTATTTGAAAATTACCTGGATTTAGCTCCTAAACAATGCTTGTGTGCACAGTGGCTTCCAGGAGAATTCAGCTTGTTGCAGCAGCAGTCTACATCCCCATTCTCAAGTGGGGGAAAGAGAAACATCTCCTGGATTGCCACACAGCTGACCAGTCTCCCTAAGCCGATGAATAACTGCTGGGGATGTGTCACTGAAATAGGAAGTGTGGCTTCTAGCAACTTCCTATTTTAATGGATAAAATTGGGTAGCTGGAATGGTGAAATCTAGATGAAAGATTGCCACATCTTCTTGCTATAATGATGCTCTGCAAACAAAAGTTTTGATTTGAGACTGTCAAAAGTCTCTTTTCTTGATAAGTTTTCTTATTCTGAGGGAATATCCAGTGCATATAAAATTACCCACGGTATTATTTATCATTTATCATTCTTCATTCATTTTTATAATTTCAGTCTCTTCAGTGCTCTCTCTAAAAACAGCTTATCTATATAGACATCATTCTTCTCTGCTCATGTTGTTAAAAATCAGAAGTAATTTGAATTAAATTCTCTGAATCACATCTGTGCAACTCAGAAAAGTATCATGATCAGGACCTGTGCAGATATCATGGATTTAGCTTAGTGTAAAACTGGTGTAAGGGTCATCAAGATCTCTGTACAGATTTGTGGAGGTACATATTTCTTTTTGTCACAGACAAGTAAATATTTAATAATCATTAGGGTAATTAACAAATAAAGGCAATGCAGTCAAAGGTGCACAAGGTTGACAGGGGTCTTAACAGGTCTTGTTTCAAGTTTTTCTGGACTAGGAGAGAACAAATGTGTAAGCATCTGGCACGTGTCAACCCAAAGATTTTTTGGCGTTCCTTTTCTGCTGCTTACAAGATTAATTGGTGCATTAAGAGCTGGACTTGAGCTTCTTTAGATTTGTTAATGCAAGATTTCCTGCTGGAGGCTGCCTCGGAAATATCACAGCTCCTGCAGGAGGTGTCTGGCCAGCAGCTATGCCAGTGGTGACGCGCCGAGAGCATTCCCTGGGGAGGTGACGACTGCTCCTCCTGTCCCTGTCCTCTGCCCTGCCCTGCATGGCATCACTGCCCTCACTCTCCCGCGCACTTGGCTCCTGCAGGCTCTGAGCCTCAGGATGTCCCCTTGTGCCTCCTTGCTGCCTCTCTGCTCGGAGTCCCACTCGCTCTCCGGGGATCCTGCCCGCCGGCCCCCGTGCCTGGCCCGCTCCCCTCAGCGGGCCCCACAGCCGGACCCCGGGCACCGCCGGCATCCTCCCCCGTGCCCGGGCCCGCATGGCTGCAGTGCCTCGCCTGGCGGCTGGTGATCCCATCCGCCGCTCCTGCTGTCTCCAGGCGCTGCTCTCGCCGCCTGTGCGGCCCAGATTCCATGTCCTGAATTCCCCCAGGCCGGTGTCGCTGCCCGCTGGCGCGGGGCCGCGGGCACGGAGCCCAGAGGCCGCAGCCCCGCAGCGCGGCCACTGCCAGCACCCACAGACCCGGCCTTTCTTCCCCGAGGCTGGCTAGGAAAAAGAGGCTTGGTGGTACTGACCCGAGGGGCTTGCTGGTATTGACTCGAGGGGCTTGGCATCTCCAAAAGATCAGCTCTGTGCTTGCCGGGAAGCTGACAACCCTTCTTCCTCGCTCACCCGGGCTCGTGCGGGGGCGATGGAGGGACTGCCTGGCAGAGGCAGAATAAAACTTGCTCGCCCTTTACGTATCGTATATTTTGTCCTTCACAGAAGTGATGTGCCCTTTTACATGTATGCAAGACCTTTACAGCAACCTTCCTCCTGCACTTGTTGACCTGCGGTGGCTTTGGTGCTTTATTTTCACTGCTGCTGTGAGCAGGACCAGTACCGTGCCAACATGAAGGAAAAGTAAGACCAAATATCTGCATTTCTAAAGATGAGACCTCTAGAGGTGAGAAGAAAAAAGGGATATCACATAAATATGGCCAAATAGGTCACTACCTATGCATTTCACGCTTTTATTTAGTCCATCCACCGCCAAAATTGAACTTATTTTCGGAAGAGAAGCAGCTGTCCTGGTACTTGGGGAGGGTGGTGGGGTAGCTACAGCCGAAGAGTGAATCAGAAACACAACCTCTTCTGGCACCAGCGCAGGTAATTAAAGACACCTGGTCGCTATGGGAACCTCAGCAAGAGCTTCCCTAACAAATTGGAAATCTGGACCTCATTATCACTGGCAAGCCCAGCCTGGATGGATAGGAGAATATGGTATATCCAAACCTGGATTAACTCTCTTGACTGGGATACTCACTGCTGCCTCAATTTCACAAATCATTAACACCACACTGCTTCAGGTTATAGCGTCTCCTGATGCCATTTTAAAATACCTGTGAAGGGGATATGAGGCAGATGCATTGTGAGCACAAGTGCCCTCGGCTGAACCACCTTCCATGGAGCTGCACTCCCGTGTCTGCATAATCATCTCAATGCACCTACACAATCAGAATGAAAATGATTACTTAAATAACATTTGGATTACACTGTAAGCAGTGATGTAAATAAATCTCCCTTTCAAATTACCAAAACATAATACTGAAAGGAAATCAAGCGCAGTATTTTGCCAGTATTTTAAAGAAACATCCTTACTACTGAATTGCTGCTAGTTTAACAGTGACCATGCCTGAGGAGATCCCAGGCAAGGAATCAGAGCCAGACCTTTGGATGCTGCTGTTCCCAGCAAAGGGAGCGTATCTATGTTGAGTTGCTTTTCAATAGGCTCTGAACTCTGCAAATGATTGAGTCCCCTCAAAGGCCAGGTTTCTGCTGTCAGTGTTTGCAAACTGCCAGTGCTCTGATGCTGCCCCTGGCTGCCCTGGCCTGCATCCCATGGCTGGCTGTGCTGCTGGAGCCCCAGCCTGACTGTGTCCTCCCCAGCTGATGCCCTCACTGTGGCTCCCCCATGCCCAGACTCCAAAGCATGCACCCTGCCATGGGAACTGGAAATCTCTAACTTGGGTCTTCCCTCTGCCATGTTTATATGACACAAAGTTGAGGTCATGCCATCCCAAACACCTTTGTCATCTACATGAGATGATGTTCTACATAAAAATACATGCATTGTTACCTTGAATGTTAAAATGTAATAGTTGTCAAAGAAAACAGTTTGGATTACTTGGATAGTGTATTTTGGGTTGCTTAGACACTAAACATTTTTTCAGACAGATACTGGAAAGCTCACACGATGTGTCTGGTGCCCATCTACGCAGCGTAGCTGCATTTGCTTCAAGTGATTTGACAAAGTGTTTAAAAGTAACAAGTGTATTTAGATTTTGTAAGTGTGCTATTAATTACAGCACTTTACAGAACATTAAATTTGTTCATTAGGCAAACCTACTCTACAAAAGCAAATACAAGGTAAACTGAATTAATAATAAAAAGAGATTTGTTTAATGACTTCTGTATGCTTTGTAAACTTGCATAATCAAAAAGAGGATCTTGGAAACAGGACTTGCAAAGTCTGCAAAATATTTGGGGAAGCACTTAAATAACTGAATGACTCTTCTAGTTGTGTTTCAGTGAGAAATAATAGTGCTCTTAAAGCTAAATGGAGCTTTTGAAGTCAAATAATTCAATGGGATCAACAATTGGACAAGTTTAGTTAATCAAAAAGGCAATGCTACAGCTAACACAAAAAAACCCCTATTTTTGTTTTCAAATGCAGAGGAGCTATGTTGCTATACAGACCTTAAATAAAATAATCCTCATTTAGGGGATGAGATGGTGCAAAAGGAAGGCAAACTCAATAACTAGAAGCCATTAAAAGACACAAAATATCCTGGAGTCACAGGAAATGCTTCAGATTTACTATGTGAATAGAAGTGAAATTGGTCCTATTGCATGCAATACTCCCTTTTGAAATGCAAGATCTCCCCTGGCTCCAGTATTTCTGTCCTGGGAGCCCTGAAATGAGGGAGACTGAGAGAAGAGGGACCAACCTCTGTAATGTATTGCAGTCTTCAGAAAGAATTGTCTTAACTCATTCTGAGAAGAGAAACTTGACAATCTGGCACAGTAAAAGGAAAATTATTAGAAAAAAAAAAATCTGTATCTTCTTACAGACACATTCTGGAACACCGGACATGCTGGAAATAGGAATTCACACTATTTATTTAAGCTAAAGATCTCTGACTGGCTTGGAGCAGGACCTTACCTAATGCGGAACAGCTTAAATACCAAATAAAAAATGATGCTTGGATCAAAATATTAGAAAGTCTAGGTAGAAATTACCTCATCTTAGCAAGATTGTGACATGAACTCACTCAAGTTTAATGAATCATTTCCTGAGCTGGGCTCTGGCTGGTGCCTGACCACCCCAGCAGCACCTGGCCCAGCTGAAAACTGAGTTTCCTGCAGAGGTGTCATGGGGCACGTTCAAAAAGGCAAACCAGCTGAATTTCCTGAGACAGCCCATGGTGCAGAGCACACCCGGAGACCAAACAAACATGAGCAGAAGGGCTCAGCAGCTCTCTCATCCCCACAGTGCCACTTGCTGCCTTGGTGAGAGGGGTAAGGCTTGGGGAGGATGCTGGTGGGGCTCAGGGTCTCACAGTTTGCTTTCTAATCAACCAGCTGGATTTCAGAAATTTGCAAGTTGCTCCTCCGTATGTGTGAGCTTATCCCTACCTTCCTCTCATACAACTAAAACCTGAAGCCTACAGCATTCATTTTCTCTTGTTTTCATATCCTTTTGGAAATCAAGTGATTCATTTGTTCTCATAATGTGCCACCCATTTTGTAGCAAATGCAGATTTCCCTCCTCAATTGTTTTAGTTTGTATAAAAGTCATGAAAACCAAGAGAGAAGCAGCCTCCAGCCCAGGGTTGGTCTCCTCCTGCAAATTGCAGATCCTGAACTTCTTTTGTGAACCCTGCTGCTGACAGCCTGGGTTGTGCCAGCTCCTGGCTGGTTCAGGAAATGGTGGCGGGTGGATTTACCCATCACTGCCCAGGGATGTATTGGTGGAGTCTTTCCAGAAACAATCTAAAAGTCCATGTTCATTGAGGCCTTGCTCTCATCACACCCAGCCTCGCCCGGATTCTGCAGTGTGTGTTGAGGTGTTGGTCCTTGAGATGGATCCTGTGGCAGAGCTGCCACAGGTGAGCCTGATGCCTGCTTTTTAAATAAGATTCCCTTCAGTATTGCTTTTCCTTGCTATTTAAACCACTGACACTGAAAGGACACCGTGTGTCCCCGGGGTCACAGACCCACAATGCGTTGGAGCCTGGCTTGCAGCCTGCAGGATGTGGTGGTCAGTGCACGGGACAAGTATGACATGGGCTCCTCTGGGTTTTTAACAAATCCTCCTGCATCCAAGCATGAGGCATTACCCAGGCAGCCTCAGGTGAGCAGGGAGGGCCAGGGGCAGCTTTTGTGTCTGGAAAGAATGTTCCTTGGTGGAGCTTTGGAACCTGCAGAGACTTTGCTTTTCTGAGGCATTTCTGGCCTCCCCAGGGAAGAGCAGTGCCTGCAGACCTCTGCAGTGTGTGTGTCTGCCCCTGTGGGCACTGGGGCACAGCTGTGGGATGCCCGACACTGTGAAATAGCTGAATGTGGCCTCGATTCTGGTTTGGTGCTGGCCCCTTGGGGGACCACCCTGACCCTTACCCGGCAGGGGGGATCCTGCCCCAGCTGGTGGCTCCCTGTGCTCCATGTCCCTGCACTGCCAGCAGCAGCGGCCTTACAGGGCCATGGCACGTCGTACGTGCTTGGCAGCAGTTTGAACCACCTGCAGAACAGCAGGAGAAAGTTCCAGCTGCGGTGAGGCGAGCGTCCCTTGGGGGAGGCTCCTCTTGGTGGGGCCCCATACCCTCCCCAGGCAGCGCACAGCGAACGCCAACGGGGAGAGCGGCACCGCTCCCGAGAGCGCCATGCGGGGCCGGGGCACGCCGGGCTGTGGCAGCAGCTGGAGGGGGCACCCCACAGGTGTCCAGGTGGGATGTTTGCCGTGCCCTGGGGATGGATGCTGTGCCCAGGTGGGATCGATGTTGTGCCCGGGGGATGGATGCCGTGCCCGGGGGAGGTTGCCGTGCCCAGGGCATGTCGTGCCCGAGTGGTGCCGTGCCCTGGGGATGGACGCTGTGCCCGGGGAATGGATGCCGTGCCCTGGGGATGGATGCCGTGCCCGGGGCATGGCTGCCGTGCCTGGGGGATGGTTGTCGTGCCCGGGGGATGGATCTCGTGCGC